>JADRCH010000097.1:1098535-1173153 GCA_019843965.1 Rhynchomys soricoides | reverse complement strand
TGGCTGAGTCTTGGAAGGAGTTATACAGACATCCCATTTATAGCTGAACATGCAACCATTGTTAATTCTCTGTCACAGCTCACCTTTACAAAAAGAAGCTGACAACACATCCTTCCATGGGAATGAGCATGGTTACTTAGAAGGTAGTCTATCTGACAGGCCTGTCATGTCCATTTAGCAATCACTCCCCACTTAGTCATGGGGTCTGATCAGTTTTTAGAACCAAATGTGAAACCCTTCCTCTGGAGCAAGCCTGTATGATCCAGTCAGAAAGCAGATGGGTGTCCCCTGAAATAGACCTGTCAGTATTACACCAATAGGTTCATCTTGCCTAGCCAGTCAGTATTGTTGCATATTGAGTCCACAGTGAGTAAATCTGTGGTTGAATCTTGTTCCATAGCACTTTCTGGCACTGAGAGCCAGATGTTGAGTATTTGTTGGCGCTTCTGTTTCATTTGAAATGTGGATCTCCCACCCAAAGCAAAAGCTATATAATAGCTGATAATGAGACCGTCTAAATAAGAAAACTGCATGTATGTTGGAATTTTATGTGCTTTTTATTGGGGGATGATAGGTTAACCAAGCCAAAGTGATTGTTAGCTTTATGGCTACTTGGAAGGCCCTCCCAGCAGCTAAATAAATTACCTGGTCTAGAGAAAGGGCCATTGCTCAATCCAGTGACCTATGTACAGAAAGCCCTGAGCTGGCAGGTAGCATTCCTGTGATAGTAGACTTCTTTAGTTACCACTGACCTCAGTTTTACCAAAAAAAAAGTTTGATTCATTCAACAAAGCTATGTTGAGCAAATACTGCTTCATGTTAAATGATTCATCAGGAGTCAATTAGGTTTATTTTAAATGGATAGATCAATGAATGATTCTGTTTTAAAGCCTTTTTAAATAAAGAACCAATAAGAGTAAATCTCAGGGAATCTAAAATATAAGACTTTGGGTATGCTCTGGCAACTGAGCAGACTAAAGGAAGCAGTGCAGCTGAGGTCTTCCGTCTCAGCTCCTGTGGGCCTCAGCGTAGAAAATGGAGATTATACTTCTTAAATAGCCAATCCTGTCTGGTTGTATTAGTGAGGGTTCTCTAGAAGAACAGAACTGATTGGATGGATGGACGGACGGACGGACGGACACACACACACACACACACACACACACACACACACACACAGTTAATGCAGTTCAAGACCACAGGTAAAAGACTAGTTGAAGTTTCTAGGTCTAGGAATCCCTCATTTGTTCCTTTCACAGACTCTGGATTAGCTAGGTAGTGTCTTGCCCTCAAGGTACCATTCCCTTTATTCCACCTAGAATCAGGCCTTTCCTTAAACTTTTTTTTCTTTAAAGATTTATTTATGTATTTTATCTATATTGGTGTTTTGTCTATATGTACATTTGCATACCAGAAAAGGGTATCAGATCCCTTGGGGCTACAGTTAACAGATGGTTATGAGTCACCATGTGTGTGCTGGGAAGAACAACCAGTGTTCTTAACCACTGAGTCTTCCCTACCACCACCACCCTTTTTTTGGAGATAGGGTTCCTCTGTGTAGTCCTGGCTGGAGCTCACTCTATGGATCAAGCTGACCTTGGACTCAGAGATCCCCCTACCTGCCTCTGCTTCCTGGTTGCTAGAATTAAAGGCATTTGTGCTCCACCACCACCTCCCAACTAAACTTTTTAATCTCTTTGAACAAAGAACTTTGTTCTGCCTGGTATAAGTGTCCCCTAAGAGGCTCTGCCAGAGCCTGACCAATACAGATGCAGATGTTTGTAGCCAACCATTGGACTGAGCATGGGGACTTCAATGGAGGAGTTAGAGAAAAGACTGAAAAAGCTGAAGGGGTTTGCCTCCCCATAGGATGAACAACAATATCAACCAACCAGACCCCCCAGAGCTCCCAGGGACTAAACCATGAACCAAAGAGCAGTGGAGCAATCCATGGCTCCAGCTGCATATGTAGCAGAAGATTGCCTTATCTTGCATCAGTGGGAGGGGAGGCCCTTGTCCTGTGGAGGCCGGAAGCTGGATGCCCCTGCGTAAGGGAATGCTAGGGCGGGGAGGAGGGAGTGGGTGGGTGGAGGAGCACCCCATAGAAGCAGGGGGGTGGGGGGGATGGAGGGTTGTGTAGGGAAAACCAGGAAAGGGGATAGATAACATTTGAAATGTAAATAAATAACCAATAAAACAAAACAAAACAAAAAAGAACTTGGTTCCAACATTACATTTCCTGGTGCTCTTTTTCTTCAACTGTATAATCTGTATTTCTCTTTGTTCCACTTGCCCCCTTTCTGCATAAAAGAATCACTTATAACCACATGTTACAGTCCATTCTAGGCTGTCTTGAAACCTCCTTTACCAATGATACTGAGCCAAAACTCTTTAATTTTTAGATGAAGGGAAAAAAGCAGCCACATTTTTTGCCAAAATATCACAAGTCTCTAGTCCAGCTGATATTTTTTCCTTCTGAAACCTCTGGAGTAGTATCCCCAATATCAACATCATCCTCAGCACTACTGTATGCTTGCTCTTACAAGGATTGCCCATTAAGCTTGGCTTAAACCATTCAGTCACCTTTCTAGATCTCCCCTATTCTCAACAGATAGAATGGTCAAGCCTGTCACAGTAGTGACCCAGTCCCTGGTCACTAAGAGACGCCATGGCCAAGGCAACTCTTACAAAAGAAAGCATTGAATTGAGGTCTTGCTTACAGTTTTAGAGGGTTTAGTCCATGATCATCATGGTGGGAAGCAGACAGACATGGTACTGTAGCTGAGAGCTTTACATCCTGATTCGTAGACAGGCAGACTGACTGGACCTGAAATGGGCTTTTGGAGCTTCAAAACTTCCTCCTACACACCTCCTCTAACAAGGCCACACCTCCTAATCTTTAAAGTTCCCCTAACTGAGGACCAAGCGTTCAAACACCACGAGCCTATGGGGGCCGTTCTCATTCAACTACCATAGGGGTCAACTGTTGTACATTTTTGACCTTAAGGTTCTTTATACATCTTCCCCTTGGTTTTGTATTTTGGAAAATGTTGTTCTATCCTGTAGGCTACAATAATAAGGCTGACTTAACAGATCATTAATGGTTAATTATTATCTGTTTTCCATATATTTCATGTTGAATTATATGCTACTTATAAACTTGAAAGGGAATGGCTTAGTTATTTCATTTTGACTAGTTCTTCAAATGAAATCTTGAATGTT
Organism: Rhynchomys soricoides; assembly: GCA_019843965.1. NCBI lineage: Eukaryota > Metazoa > Chordata > Mammalia > Rodentia > Muridae > Rhynchomys > Rhynchomys soricoides. Next base: position 1,169,931 of record JADRCH010000097.1, on the reverse strand, counting down.
GTAGCTTTACAAAGTTTATTTCTAAAAGCCAAAGAGCTGAAAGTAATTCAGATAAGACAGCCCATGGTTTTAAAAGTGACATCATATTATCACAGTTATTATTACAGTAAGTATTTTTACAAAAAGATATATTATTTATACATATACATAAAAGAGTAGATTCTGTACCCTTTAAGAATAGCTACAGTACCCTTAAGTGGCACTAAAAGGGATTATATTTGGAAAGGTACTGAGTAATTACTTTGTAAGTATAGGAACTGAGTTATTATTTACCAAGCTACAGGGAGTCTGGCTTACATTTATCTGGTAACTTTTCAGATAGACCTTTGTGAAACTGAAAGAAACCTAATTACGATCCTTACTTTAAGGTGCAGTATCATAATACCTTCCTTGGCTTTTGAGGGTGAGGTTTGGTTTTTGGAGATAGAGGTTTTTTTTTAAATGAATATTTTTTTAATTTGTATTTCAAATGTTTTCCCCTTTCCAGGTCTCCCCTTTGGAAACCCCTTATCCCATCTCCCCTCCCCTGCCTCTATGAGGGTGCTCCCTCACCTACCTACCCACCCACTCCCTCCTCCCTGCCCTAGCACTCCCCTACATCAAGCCTTTCCAGGACCAAGGGCCTCTCCTCCCACTGATGGTCAACAGGGCCCTCCTCTGCCACATATGTGGCCAGTGCCATGGGTCCCTCCGTGTGTATTCTTTGGTTGGTGGTCCAGTCCCTGGGAGCTCCTTGGGGTCTGGCCTATTGACACTGTTGAGACAGAGTCTTAATTACATAGCTCTGGCTGGCCTGGAACTCAATAGTGTGGACTAGTCTGGCCTAAAATTCATACAAGATCCACTGGCCTCTGCTTTCCAGGGTATTGAGATTATGCTGCACATTACAATGCTGACAATGCTGACCCTCCTTGTTTCATGACACTAAATGCAAAGGAAATTTAGCCTCCTTAGGACTGGAATGATCACAGTGTAAGAATTTGGGGTTTGATACTTTTTGAATCTTCCTTGGGTCAACACTTGCATGGCATGGAATTCCCTAAAAGAGTTGGCTGAGTATGTATTTCCTCCACTGAATCCCTTTGAGGAATACAGAAAGCTGAAGAATCAGTGGAGTATGTTGTCTAGTTTTGTTGGGACAATAACATGATATTCATCTAATATGACATTTAAGAGAAGATAAGAAATCTAATAAATATGTACTTTGAAATTTTTAATGAGTTTACAAAAGACCATTGTTTAGTAGAGTGCCATAGTTGAAAAATACATATTTTGTTAACTTCAATAAAAACCTTCCAGTACTTCAGTGTCAGTAATATTTTTCCTTTTATTTCTTGTAGGAATCGTGGGGAGAAGCAAATGGGTGCTTTTGAATGTGTTCGTAAAGTGTATCAGACAGACGGACTGAGAGGATTTTATAGGGGCATGTCTGCCTCATATGCCGGCATATCAGAGACAGTTATCCATTTTGTTATTTATGAAAGCATAAAACAAAAACTACTGGCATGTAAGACTGCTTCTATGATGGACACTGATGAGGACTCTGTGAAAGAAGCGTCGGATTTTGTGAGAATGATGCTAGCTGCTGCCACCTCCAAAACCTGTGCCACAACCATAGCGTATCCACACGGTGAGAGAATAGCTGGGCCAGAGGGGTGCATGCCCTGTGGGGCACACAAGCCTCAACTGCCATAGAAGAAGGTCCTCTTCTTGATAGTTTTAAGTCTAGTTATGCCATCACTTTAAAATGGAAAACAAGAAATTATATTAAAAGATAATTTGTCAGAAATGGATCCCAGGTTTAAAATCTTTAAATTACAAGGATCCAAGCAATTTTATATTATTTTATATTGCCACATTAAGCATGCCCACCAAAAAATTGCTTCTAATTATATCCTATAGTCATCTTTACTATATTTGTGAATATTATTTGTTTATCAGGCTGTATTTATTTTACACCCTTATATCTTAGTGTATGTGACTTAGACTGTATTAGTTTAATGTTTATACGATTTGACTGGTTTCAGTAAGCTATACATTGAATCCCTGTCATGAGTTTATAGTGATAGATCAGCTCTGTGCTCGGTATGAGGAGGGTAAAAAGGTAGCAGTAATGGTGCAGTAAAATGATTTTCTTTTTTTCCGAAACAGAAGTTGTAAGAACAAGACTACGTGAAGAAGGGACAAAATACAGATCTTTTTTTCAGACATTGTCTTTAATTGTTCAAGAAGAAGGCTATGGGTCTCTTTACCGTGGTCTAACAACTCACCTGGTGAGACAGATTCCAAACACAGCCATTATGATGGCCACCTACGAACTGGTGGTCTACCTACTCAACGGATAGCAGCAGGAGCTGCCATGCTACAGAGCAGGAAGACCAAAGGATCACAGTGGACCATGAAATCTTGAAGCCAGCATGGTGGACAGAAGACAGTAGTTGGGAAACATGTAACTACTCTGGCTGAGTGGAAGCTTGGTTTTAGGAAGTAAGGTACCACACCACATTAATCTTTCAGTGAAGAAACCCTGGGCTGCTTCTTAGAGAATGCTTTGAAAAGCATTCCTCTCTCTCAAAATTGCCATTTTCTCTACTATTGTTCACCAGCTCCACTTTCATTTTACTGGTTTATGACATTCAGAATATAGTGTTATAGTGTTTTGGTCATTTAAACCAAATCATTCCTAAGTATATACTGTACTGTAATTTTCCAAAGATAGTAGTGACAATTATGGATGACTAACGTGACTTCTGCAGTACTGTAAAATAACAAGTAGATCCTCAGTACCGGTTCCCCAGGAGGGCCTGCCTGTTAAAATGTTTTCAGTTATTTGACACCCATAATCACTGTATTTTGACAACCAGTGAAATAGTATCTAAATACTTCACATTTTTAACATTAAAATGTTTTGGTCACAGCTAAAAGATACCCATCATAATGTGGGCTTTAACATATCAAACGCACATAGTTAATGGTTTGGGACTATAAGATAAGCTAGTGGGTGCTGACTCTGACATAGAGAGCATCCTCATACCTTCTCCAATTATGTGATGCAGGAATGGATGTAATTTTGATTCATTATGTGATTATCACAGTCTCACACCTATGCATTATTTAGTTTAAAAGTAGAAAACTAACGACTTGAATTTTTTCTACTTACTTTTACATTAAGATAACCTTTGAATTATTTCCACATCTGTATAAGTTATTCGTGGTTGGTAGAGGAAATGGTAATTTTCAGTTTTGCCCTTTATAGGCTCCTTGAGGTGATACTAATATTTAGGAAAATATAAATATTACAAACAGTCACCCTCAGCTATCAGGTACAGCGAATCTTAGTTGGCAGAGAGCCTGTAAATGAGTGTGCTACGTTGGACAGATGTTGTTCTTCCTAGATCCCTAAATGCTCTCTTAGAGAATCGGGCTACTTTTAGTTCATTGTGTTAACAAGAATAGTTTTTAAACTTTGCTATTGAGTCAGCAACATCTTTGAATACTTTAATATATATGGCCATCATAAAGGTGTTTGCTGCAATACTATAGATTTTCCTATGGATGCTGCTGTACTGGCATATAAAGCTTCTGCAAATAAGCCCTACTGTGGTACTCATAGAGTACCTTAACTTTACATTTTGTGCAGTGGCTTTCTCTTCAGAATGACTTTGTGAATGCACTTTGTGGCCTTTGAGGGGGTAAGAATTAGGAGAGAATTCATGTTAATCTCTTTAATATTGTTATGTATTAGGCAGGAACAGAGTTCATAATATTTTTCTGGATTTTAGGTATGTTTTGGAGATCTTACAGTATTTTAACTGTGTTGTGTAATGCCACATCATTATGGGAAAGCCGCATGCCACTGAAAGCTTTCTCTGCTGTCACCAATGGAGTGTAATTTCCTCTGAAATTTCTCACCTTGACTTCCTTGTAATCAGTAACTGGATGTTTTTGAGGTGCTCAATTGGAATTAAAAATATTCCAATCTATTTGGAGACCAAAGGCGAGTTTAGATTGTTACCTTTGGAATTATTGCAGCTTTGACATCTATTACATGGAACATACCAAAAAATAAATCCCTACCTGGGGGTTTAACTTAAATCTGTAGAGAAGGTCTCAGGCTATAGTGTTTGCCTCTTCAGGTGCCATTGATACTGCCTAATACAGCGCCATCTGCTCTGTGAAGATCCATAACACTTAATTATGTTGAATGTAGGCCATGTTCTCCTGTGTTTCACAGATCTCAGAAGATGAAGAATGACATGAAAACCAGCAGCCGAGGAACAGCTTGTGTTGTAGCAAATCCACAATAAGTGTCCTTCAGGGATGAACATGTAGTAGTCTGTATTTTGCAAGTAAAACTTAGATAACCTCTAGTGCATTGTACTCAGCTTTTAAAGTTAGCATGTGATCTGCAAAAAAGGGCGTTTTAGAGTCTGAGTGTTTACTTGTAAAGCAACCGCTGGAAGGAGAAAGGTCTGTTTTGTTTTCTTCCCCTGAGCGTTGTCTACCATAGTTTACTTTATGACAAGAGATAATCCAAAACAAAAAAAAAAAATCATATATATGTTATATATAGTTTGTCTATGAAATTTTATTTGAAGATTTTAATTGTAATGTTTAAAAATGTGCATACTCAGAGCATTGAGTTTTTAGAAAACTTGTTTTCAATCAGATAATCTTTTTTAAAATGTCTTAAAGAGCTAGGGTGGACCTTGTTGTATACTTTTGTTGCAGTCTTCTCAGAAAATTGAACCCACTCAGTCGGGCTGGAGCAGTAGCTGCTAGAAGCAGCCCCTCACACAGCAGCAACTGCTGTGGCTCAAGTGCTTAAAATCTGGATCATCCAGTTGGTGAACTGTCAAGCTGTAGTGGGATACCATACAGTGCTTTAAGTTTCCAGGGAATGATCTACCACCAAACCTCTGTCATTGGTTTGGTTTGGCTTTTTCTTCATCTTTTGTTTGGTTTGTTTTATTTTTGTGGTGATATGGGCTCTTGTTGCCCAAGATGACCTTGACTCCTGATTCTCCTGCCTTTGCCTACTAAGTGCTGGCCTTACAGGCCTGCCCCTCCACGCTCATGAACTCTGTTCCAGTTCTCATTGTACGATTGTGTAGACCCAACCTGACTCATTAGAGGGGCTCAAGCTAGCTTGTAATTCTGATACCATGACAGCATTGTTAGGTCACACAACCTGCCCTTTGTCTCATAAACCTGGATGTCTGCTTTCGGTAGCCTTGTTAGGATGAGCACAGTTTGAGGTGTTCAGAAGAATAAATGTTCATTTACTAAAGTCTAAATATGTTTGGCTTTTAAAAATCTCCATGAAATAATGATTTCAGTTTGAAGAACTCAAGTGGTAGAAATCAGTTCTCTGAGGACTTTCTTCACACTTCTCAGTTCACATGCTCTTCTGTCCAAACTGCCAGCACAGTAGGGACCCCTGTGGGCTGATGCACAGCTCATTGTCCTCCTGTACCATGACTTCCAGCATTCCTAAGAAGGTCCATACGTCTGGGTAAATAAGACAGAATTTTACTATATAAAATAAGGGGTACTTCTGCCCCTCATGCACCTTCTCCCCTGTAACGTTTCTCCTTCATTGCACCTGGCTGTCCATTTTAGAAACTAAAGGACTAGTTTTGATCAGTTATGCTAAATTTTTTGAATGTACCCCAGTGGATGTGAATTAAATTATACCAATCAGTCATAGTGTAGTCAGCTTTAAAAGAGCTGGCGAGTTTTGCCTATTCATGTGAGTGTTGCTATTGTTGCATTTTTGTACATGGCTGCAAATTATGTGCATTTATGTTCTGTTTGTGTTAACTAGCTGACTTGTACTTGAATTAAAATTCAAAAAATTAAAATATGCTTTTGAAAATGTGTTTTTTAAAATATGTATCTTAATATTTTGTAATGGTGAAGATAGTCATTGCACTGACATACTGTGTGTAAAACAGACTGTATTGCTCTTCTGAGCTACATATTTTCTCATTTACTCATGCAAAAATCTTCTGCCTGTTAAACCTGATAATATCTGTGGGTATGAAAAGGTCAGATAGGTCCTTCATACCTTGTATCCATTGTTGTGTGGTCTTACAAATCTATTGATCTCTGAGTCCAGTGCTTTCCTTTTTATTTTTGGTGGGGGTGGGGGTGGTTTGGGATTGTTTGTTTTGGAGGGAGAGCCTCCAATACTTTATTTATAAAAGCAGGAAACATTTGGCTTACACTACTCCAAGAGACTTAGAAGACAGCTTGGCTTTTAGAGGGGACACAGTCCAGGCCAATCCTCTGTGTGAAAGGAACTTCTAGAGTTTAATGCTGTCCTGAGTTTGTATGTGGTGTCAGAACAGGGTACTGTGTCTGAGTTTCCAGTCAAGTGGTGAGTGCCGAGCCTAGAATGAATAGGGGCTGCTCTAGAAAAGGCTGAGCCCCCAATACGCAGCCTGTAGACAAGCACTGCCCTTATTTGGGCCCCTAGAAGCCTCTGCTCAGTTTCTGACCACCTGCCCTTTGGTAGTGGTCCAGTTATAACTCTTCAGAGAGTCCAACGCGTCTTCTATCTGTGTCTCCAGGTTCTCCCGAGTAATGAAGTTGTTTTGCCTCCTGCAGTTTTGAGGACTTCTTGCTCTTTCAGTTGCACCCAAGCCTGCTCCTCCTGGGCCTTTTGGGCCTCAGCCTCAGCCTCCGCAGCTCCTGGGCCTGTGCTTCCAGCTGCAATCTAGCTATCCATAGTTCCTATAGCCCTGGGTTCTCCTCCCAGTTCCTGGCCATCAGCTCCTGCTGCTCTGTGATGGCCTCCTGTGCCTTGCGCTCAACCAGAACTGGACCTCGTGCCATTTATCTTCACACTTCCAACCTGAACTCTAGCCTGAGAGCCTGCACAGTCTCCTGGTACTGTCTGTAGGTAACGCAGGGTCCACTGCAGGAGGCATTTTCACGCCCTGCGTCTGTCCTTGGACTTGGCAGGCAGGTCGTGGAGGGTCTTGAGGTCGCACGGGCAGGAGTAGCAGGGTTGGGGGGCTGGGCCGAGCACACAACGTTCAGAGCTGGTGCCTGTGCCTGGCCCGGAAGTGGCCCGAGGCCAGTGCTTTTCATCAAACAATTAGAGTCTGGTTAGATTATTAAATTGATGTACTCTGTCTAGGTAGTGGCATATTTACATTAACTTTTTTGTTCTAATAGATTTCAAGAGAGTTAATATTTTTTAAACCAAAGAGCTTGTAGAATAACCAGGTGAATCCACACATAGTAGGCGGTGTGGATAAAAAACAATGCTAGTGGTCAGGCAAGTTGGCTAAGCAGGTGGAGGTGCTTGCTGCCAAGGCTGACCACCTGAGGGATTCATATGGTAGGAGGAAAACCCAGCTCCTCCAGTTGTCCTTTGACTTCTCCGACCAGACCATGACTCAAACTCCCATACATACACACTAAGTAGAGTTGTTTAACTGAATTGGGTGTTAAACAATTGTCGTGTTTTAAGTTTTTGAGTTTACATGTTCTTACAGGCATAGAAGCCAGGTCAGATCTGTCCTGTTGTATGTCTCGGAGATTGTATGATTTAGTTCATGTCTCGTGTTAAGGGGTAGGGGTGTGTGTGTGTGTGTGTGTGTGTTTTACTAAATGTCAAGGAAAGGAATTTGGATTTATGCTTTCTCGGCCTTAGTGTGGAGCTTTGGTCTGCTGCTATGCTGAATGCTTAATTCTGTATCCCAAGGTCTAGTTGTGAGTAAATTCTCACATATGCCAGTTTTTGTTTTGCAAACCTTGCTCCTTAATTTAAAAGCATTGGGTGAATAAAGATGCCTACAGCCTGTAGCTAGGCAGAAGAGAGGTAGGTGGGGCTTTGCATCCCCAGGCTTTTGGGGGTCTGAGGAGAGACCAAGAGAGAAGGAAGAAGTCACCATGGAGTAGGTAGATCATGGGCACAAGGCTATGAGGGCCACCCAGTTGGAGTCTGAGCAGCCCAGGCAGAGCATGACAAGTGATATCTTGGGATTAGTGACAGGGAGGTAGATTAAATAGCATAGAGGGTTGATATCTGCCCAGCTCTAGTGCTTATAAGTCTTATAAAGGTTTTGTGAATTTTATTTGGGAACTAAATGATCTAAGGTAGGGTAGAAACCCTGAATAATATTTGCCACACCTTACTGTCACATTTGTACAACTTGTAAAATTTAAGACATATTCATTATACATATTTTTCTTGACCTTTATTACATTTTTTTCCATGGTACTTTTTAGATATTGTGAATAGAATTGTTTCCTTTTATTGCCTCAAGTATGTTTCTTATTGGGATGTAGGAAGGCTGTTGGGTTTTATGTTAGTTTTGTATTCAGCCATTTTGCTGTGTTCAACAGTTCTAAGAGCTTTCTGGTAGTTTTTTTAGTCTTTTGTGTATAGAATCATATCATCTACAAATATAGGTGTTTGGACTTCTTTCCTGTTTTTCTTTTGTCTACTTAGGTTGTGGCTTTAGTGTAAGGCCTCTAGTATGATTGAATAAGAGTACAGAAAATGGACACCTGTGTTTTCTATTAACAAAATACAGGCTTGTCGTGCAGCTTTTTAAATACTGAAATATGTTCCTTCTATTCTGAGTGTGTTTGAGACTTTTAACGTGAAAGGCATAACACTTATTGATACATATATTAAACCGTCTCTCTGTCTCTGGACTAAAACCAGCTTGATGATTGTGAATGATCTTTTAAAATGCATTCTTGAATTCTGTTTGTAAGAAGTTTTTTGAGAATCTTTGTGTCTACATTTATCAGGGAAATTGATCTGGAGTTTTCTTCTGTTGTTTTGTCTCGGTTTGGTATCAAGCTAATAGGAGCATCATAAAGGAGTTTTGGTAATGTTTCCTCCTTTTCTAACCTATGGAATATTGGAGGACCACTGGAAGGTCTTGGAAGGTCTGATAAAATTCACCACTGGATTCATCCAGACCTGGACTTGTTTTAGTTTCAAGATTTTAAATTACTTGTTGGACCTCCCGATTGCGGCCTCACCGAAGGGGTGACGCTGGCCCTGGGAGGAGAGAGCTCCTACTTCTTCTTTAGAGTGGCCCGCTCTGCAGGGGACACTGATAGTCGCAGGGCACGCCTCCCTGGTACACAGATGGGGGAGCACTGTGTGCAGCCTGGGGCAGCCCCAGTTGTAGGGGTGGGGTGAAGGGGCCCCGGGTTCGCAGCAGGGACTGCTGCAGCAAGAGCAGCACTCTGATTCCTCATCGATTTGCCTGTCTGCCCTCCAAGCTGGGGCTGCAGCAGCTCTGGGCCAGGACTTGGAACTGGACTCTGACAGCATGGAACTGGGGATCCCTCAAGTGCTGTCCCAAGGGCAAGAAGGTGGGGTCCCGGACAGTGGTAATGTTGGGCCCCATTTTGACCCTGGTTTGGGCCTTGAGGACAAACCCGAGCATGGCTCAAGTTCTGAGACCTGTCCCAGTCACTTCCGTAATAGGGGTGACTCAGCAAGACCTGTTTGGCCCTCCCTTTGCCCTGTCATTGCTGATGTGGAACTTTGCTATTGGCCTTGTCAGTTACTCCTACCCCTTCCCCACCTCCTACATCATCTCTCCCCATACCTAAGTGCCTACCCCCTTTGCCTTCTCTATATAAATGAGGGGCTGATACAATAAAGTTGAGTTCCTGCTTCGACAAGAGTCCTGGCCTGGTGTGTTTCTCTTGGGCTGAGGACACTAGCCATCCCACTCAGCCCGGGACAGACCCGGCTGGACCTGATGGCAAGGAACCAACAATTACTAGTGTAATAATCATAATTGCTCATCTTCATGTTATTTTTTAGGTCATTTGTATCTATAAATTCACCCATTTCTTACAGCATTTCCAACTTAGTGGGATGTTAGTTTTTAAGGCAAGGCCTAGTGATGTTATAAATTTCATTGATATCTCTTGTAATGGCTCCCTTTTCATCTATTAGATTTACTTATTTGTTTATTTTGCTTTTTTGAGACAGAAGTTCTCTGTAGCCATAGCTGTCCTGGAATTCACTTTGGAGACCAGGCTGGCCTTAAACTCACAGAGATCCACCCACCTACCTCTTCCTCTAGAGTGGGCCACTACCAACAGTCTTCATTTCTCTCTCTCTCTCTCTCTCTCTCTCTCTCTCTCTCTCTCTCACTTTTTTTAAAAAAATAATTCTTATTTCTTCTGTTAGTGCAGCTAAGGGTTTAACAGCTGCATTTAGCTGTTTAAATAACCAGATTTTTGTTACATACATTGATTCCTAATACTTCCTGTTATTGTTTCTATTTCATTGATTTCTTCCCTGATGGCACTATTATTTTCCAACGGAGTGATTGGGATTTGGCTTGTTTTTATTTCCCCAAGGTCCTCTTGTGTTGGATCAAATGGCCTGGTAGAGTGGAATGAAGTCCTGTGTGCCCACCCGGGGTGCTCGTGGCCCCTGAGAGAGGTGGGAGATGCAAGCAGTTTGACAGCACAAACCCCTACTGGCTGCCAGGTGTGTGTCAGGCTGTGAGAAGCCTCTTCTTGGAAACACAGCCCTGGGGTGGGGGAGGCAGTGGTGGTCTAATGGACAGAGAGACTGTTGCTTTGGCTAAGAACCATTAACTCCTGCCTCAAGCCAATAAGATAACTAAACACAGGTACAAAGCCTAGCCCCTCTACCTTCATGTTATGTTTCCTTTCAAGATAAAAAGCCTACTGTCATAAAATTCACTCAATGTGGAAATATGTGCTAATCGCAGTGGATACAGCCTCTACTGGACTTGTAATAAGTGTTGTCTTCTAATACCTCTTTCTTATTTATAACACTTGTCCTAGTCAGGGTCTTACTGCTGTGAACAGACACCATGACCAAGGCAACTCAGGGATCCGCCCACAGGGTTTGAACCTTAGCTCTACCAGAAAACAGGTTCCCTTCACGGCCCGACACTCTTATATCATTAAGTAATTCATTTGCGATGCCTTTAACTTCTTACTCGAGGCACCAATAGCTATAAGTTGCCCTCTTAAGACCACCTTCATTATTTTTCCATGGATTTTGGAATGCTGTGTTTTCATTTTTCTCTAGGAATTTTTTTTTTAAATTTCCTTCCTAGTTTCAGTTATTCATTCATCATCCAGTATGGTGGGATTTTGTAGCCATGAGTTTGTACATGCCCTATAGTTTCTCTCTCATTAAATTATTATGCTTATTTGGGTGAACACAACAACCAAGAAGAGAAGAAAATAAATAAAAATAGTGGGACAATAGTCCCATTCCTGTCTGCACTCATTTGTTTGTTTTTGTGAGTTAGTATGAATTTTCCAGAGTGGCACCCACATAAACTTCTGCAGTACAGGTGTTAATGCTGATTTGCAGGCCAAGGTAGAACTTCATTCATTCCATGGATACCAAACTCCCCTTGTGATCAGGTGTGTGTAGTCCTGTGTGGGCATAGAACACAGTGTAGGTTCTGTAGATTGATGTGGGACCTTATCCTGTGAATGTCAAGATATCTCTATAAATAAGCTCGTAATAGAAATAAAAATGTCAGCCTAGAGAGATGGCTCAGCAGTTAAAAGCACTTGATTGCCCTTGTAGAGGACCATGGTAGTGCATGCCTTTAATCCCAGCACTGGATTCAAGGTCAGCCTGCTCTACAGAGTGAGTTCCAGGACAGCCAGGACTACATAGAAAAACCTGACTCAAAAAACCAAACAACAGGGGGCTGGAGAGATGGCTCAGTGGTTAAGAGCAGTGACTGTTCTTCCAGAGGTCCTGAGTTCAATTCCCAGCAACCACATGGTGGCTCACAACCCTCTGTAATGGGATCTGACGCCCTCTTCTGGTGTGTCTGAAAACAGCTACAGTGTATTCATATAAATAAAATAAATTTTTTAAAAAATAGATATAATCTGTTAAACATAAAAAAACTTAAAAAAAAAAAACAACAACAAACCAGTCTGACACCAATTGCAGGGATTCCAATGTCCTATTCTGACCTTCACAGGCAACAAACATAAATGTAGTGTACACACATATATGTAAGCAAACATGCGTACACATCAAAATTTACCTAAAAAGAATAAAACATCTACACGAAATCTAAGAGGTTGATATCAACACCATCTTGACACAAAAAATCACTAAAGACATACTTGTTATAAGCAACATCCAACCAACTTGATCTAGTTGGCATTTATAGAACACTCTAGAAAATATGGTGTATTCAAGGTAGACCATGTGTTGGGTGACAGGAAGTCAAATGTTTAGGAAACTTTAGAGAGGAATATAGAAAGATACCTGGAATAGTCTCACCAATGTGCTGAAATTAAACAGCACACTCCTAAGTTACACAAGCACCAAAGAAGAAATGAGATTTGTCAAAACAATTTTGAATAAATGATGTAAAAAAGTTTCAAAGCTTTCAGAAAAGAATATGCCCCAAAAGGCAGAGAACAACTTGAGCCATTATAGTAAGGAGGGGAGAACATAAGATCAGTGCTGAAAGCTGCTAGGAGAAATCAAATTAATCTCTAAATAGAAAAAAGGAAATAAAAGTGATAAAGCTGGCAATTAAGTAGGAAAAGAGAAACATCTGTAACATCAACAGCTACAGCTTTTAAATAGATAAAAGATAAAAGGGGTAAGAAAGACCCCAGTTAGTGTGACCAGAAGCATCCGGGCATCTGGTAAGAAGTGCAGATGCCTGAAAAGCAACAAACAAGAGCTAAAACTGCTCGGAGAAAATTCCAAAGTCTCTGGAATGAGCACAGCACATCTCCGATCATCACAGACTACACTCACAGCTGTTCCTTCCTTTGTGTTTCAGAAGCCGCTCCAGACTCCAGTGTGTGGCTCTTCCTGCAGAGGAATTAGGAGGACAGCTGCTGGGATGAGTCCCAGCCCCGAACACTACGGATAGTCTCAGAGCCACATTCTAGATTCCCCTCAGTTCTTAATGTAGGTTGTTTCAGTGACACTGCACTGAGTAAAACCCAAAACTTCCATCTTTGAAAGGACTGGTATCTGGTTGCTGTACCCCTTTTAGAACATGAACCTGTTGAACCTGCCTAGTTACCAGTGAAAGCGGCCAGACCACGAGTGGATCTTTGAGACACCATCATATCCCAGCTTGTTTTTTTAGGAAACAAGTTCTTTTACCGAATGACGACAGTCAATTCCATTGACTAAGCTGGTGGTTCTTCTTGCCTATAGACATAAAGCCATTGTGGCAAACACATCTTATAATTCAAATAGGCACTTATGTTTGCAGAAATGCTTCTGTCTTTGGAGACCTGGGCCTCTAAATTTGCAGAGCTCAAAAGTTGCAAATCCCTGAGTGACTCAACCCCTTAGGCCATTGTGTTGCTATCACCAGATGTGCAGACCCACATAATCTTTCATCTTTAGTGGGTATGTGCTACTTTTGAGTGTTACTTGTGTGCTAAGCCTTCAGATGTACCTTCATTAGTCTATTGCAAAGACCTTTGAGGCCAGAAGCTTAAGTGTGGTACATTGCATGATACAAGAGGCCTGTGGTCATAGGTCCAATTCTCACACTTTTTTTTCCCTTTGAAGTGGCCCCAGTTTGATATGCAGACCACATTCTTAGTTCACAAATGGTGGTGCTCGTGAGGCAGGCAGAAAGAATCAAACACACATGAAATTCTAGTTCCTTTAGAACACATTCCTGAACCTTCTCAAATGTAAGTTGATTATACATACAAACATACACACACACATACACACACACACACACACACACACACACACACACACACATCCAGCTTCTCGATGGTTTCCTAGCCTCAAGGAATGGTAGGCACCATGCCTAGCATTAAATTTCAGCCTTCATTAAAGGAAGATGGCCACTAGGTGGCAGCAATAGCTAGATCAAACCTGACAGAATCCGTACTGTTGGACCCAGAGATGCCTCCTATCCAGGGTCCTGTTCCTTCCCAGTCACACCTCTGGCCTGGACATACCAGACATATCTTGGTTAGGTGTTTAGTCTTTGAAGCTGATTCTTTTCATGCTGCTACTCATCTCTCTTGTTTTCATTCTTGCTTTTCAGCTGCTAATCACTGAGTCTTGGCAAGAACAGTTGGAGAACTTGGTAGTAGCTGTCCAAGTCCATGTGTTTGCACTTTTAAAAAAAGACTTATTTATTTATTCATTCATTCATTTATTCATTCAATTTATGAGTACACTGTAGCTGTCTTCAGACACACCAGAAGACGGCATCAGGCTCAGTTACAAATGGTTATGAGCCACCATGTGGTTGCCGGGAATTGAACTCAGGACCTCCAAAAGAGCAGTCAGTGATCTTATCCACTGAGCCATCTCTCCAGCTCTTGAGTTTGTGCTTTTCAAATGCCTGATGTATACTCAGTGTTTGTCCACAGTTTTGACAATGGATAAAGACCAATGTGCCTGCCTCAACTCTGTCTGAATCTGGTTCCCTTTCCTTCATCTTGCCTGGAATGAGTCCATCATGCTTGAAGCCAACAAGCCAGTGACAAGGCAGTCAGAAGCATATGCTATGGGACTGAGTGGAAAGAAAGGAATCTGGGTGCCAGGAGCATTGGGGAGCTACCACAACCCTCTGGACAACCCACCTATGATATACAAGAAAAATAAAACCTTCAATCACTAGATTTTAGATTTTTGTTACAAAAATTGAGCAAAATGCAGCTCATCTTAATTGTATAATCATGGAAATGTTAATAAAAATTGCAAATTATAAGGATCACCAAAACTATCAATACTTGCTTGCACATACAAGTATCCCTGAAGCTACACAAGGATCAGATCACTCCAGATTTACACATTTTTCCAGAGGGTAGCAAACAGGCCATCCTCTGCTCGATCTTCTTTCTGATTAGTTATACCTTAATAGGAAAATGATAAGAAAAGCTGCAGGCCGACCTCACTCGTGGACTTGTAGCAAACTGAGGTTACTCCTGGCTCTTTAAAAGTCTTTTTGGTTTCTTTTGAAATCAGATCTCTGTAACTTAGTCTGGCCTGGAACTATTTATGTAGATCAGGCTGGACTCAAACTTACAGCCACCTGCTTCTGTCTCCTGAATGCTAGGATTACAAATCTGATCTACCATGCCATAAACTCATGACATTAAAAAAAACTATTTGTGTGGGCCGGAGAGATGGCTCAGAGGTTAAGAGCACTGACTGTTCTTCCAGAGGTCCTGAGTTCAATTCCCAGCATCCACACAGTAGCTTACAACCATCTGTAAAGGGATCTGATGCCCTCTTCTGGTGTGTCCGAAGAGAGTGACAGTGTACTCACATACATAAAATAAATCCTTTTCAAAAATGAAGGAAAAAGACCCTATTTGTTATACATGTGTGCCTATGTATGCAGCTCCTTGCAGAAGTCAGAGGAGAGAGTCGGATCCCCTGGACCTGAAGTTAGAGGCAGTTGTGTACAGTTTGACCTGGATGCTGGGAACCAAAATTTGGACCTTGGCAAGAGCCGAGCACACTTAAGCACTAACCATCTCACCAGCTCCATTCCTGGTATTTTGTAAAAAAGATAGTAAGTCATGACAAAATTGGATTAATCCCAAGAACCCCAGGTTCATTTATTATTAGTGTAAATTTGCTACATCAGAAGTTTAATGAAGAAAAAACATAGTCCTCATGGAAAACCATTCAGCAAAACCTGGTGTTTGTTCACAATTACTTAGCAAATTAGAGATGGAAAGGGGAACTTTTCCTTTGTTTAAAAATATTTTTCCAGCACTAGGGAGATGGATCCCTGAGCTTCACTGGCTAGCCAGCCTAGCCTAATCACCAAGCCCTAGGTCTCAGTGAGAGACCCAGTCTTAAAAGGGTATAAGTCTCTCTCGAGGAAGAACCCCTGAAGTTGACCTCTGACCTCCACATGCACTCAGGCATATGAGTGTACATACACCCATGCACACATAAAAATCCAAAATACACAGAACAAAATGCCTAAACAGAGGTGAGAACAGGGTGACATTGTAGTTACAAACCTTGGGATACTTAAAGACCATATGGCTTGAATTCAGGGGTATAGAAAAAACAATGGAGCTGAAGGCAGAGCCAAGAACAGATTCACATGCTTAAAGCAGAATCTTGACTGGAAGATGGGTGTGGTGCTGACCGTCTGCAGTCCCAGCGCTTGGAAGGCCTGGGCAGAAGATTCAGAGATTGAAGCCAGCCTGGACTACATAACAAAACACTTGACAAAGAAAAGGAGAAGAAAACAAAAGAAACTTCATCGGGTTAGAGATAGCATAAAACTGGACGGACCATCCAACAAAATGGTACTGGCTCCGTGGTTATCCACATGAAAAGATAGCAAACTGGATAGTCATCAACAATTGGTACACACCTCCTGTCCTAGAATCCCTTCAGGTGGGTTAGACTTAAATGTGACAGGCTAACCTTTTACAACTGTAAGAAATCATAGGAGAAAAGTCTCTGTAAACTAGTGGAGGAAAAGGATTTTTTCTGTGCTCAATATTAAAGTGCACACCAGACAGGAAATGACTGGTAAATTAGTCTACATTAAATTTTAAAATGTCTTTTCCTCAAAATCCTTCACAAAAAGGAAAATCTAATCCAAAGCCTGGAAATATCTGCAATGTATACAACTGTCAAGGGATAGAATCGGAATACTTCCGAATAAAACTTCTATGAATCAGTCCGGTAAAGGCAACACAATAAAAATCTGGACAAAGGTCGTAAGTGGGCATTTTACAGGAGAATAAAACCTAATATACCATGATAAATGTGTATGAGGGGGTTCATCTTACCAACTAGGAAACAGCAAGTTAAATTGCAATGAAATATGATTTTAATTTTTTCAAAAATGCAAAAACTGATAAATCAGACAATATCAAATGGATGAGGGACAAAGAAATTCTTAGGTGCTGCAATCTCGTAAAGTGAGACTGTATCAACACAGCGAAAAATATGCATTCTACAGTTGAGGCTAATAGCATATAAGCTGCCCGGTTCGCTCCTAGACACAGACCCTAGAGAAAACATAGCTCAGATGTTCCAGGAGTCACACAAGAATGTTCGTAGCAGCCTGGTTGCCATAGCAAAACACTGAAAACACTCTCTCTGTCCAAGAGCAGAAGAATGGAGAAATTCACATGAGGGAAAATGAATGAACTCCAAGAGCAGCCTGACTCCATCCAGGAACCCGATTTTGAATAAGAAAAGTAAATCATAGCGGTAAACAGAAAAGTAAGCCAGTGCTGAAGATCAGGGCTGAAGATCAAGCCCGAAGAACACAACAAAGTATCTAGGCTAACAGGTGCGGGTCAATACGATAAATGAAAGCCAAGAGAATGGTAAACAAATTCCTGATGATAGTCATCTGGGGCAAGAGAAAATATTTTTTCTATTCTGTCACCATATAACAAATTATTCCCAGACTTCACTCATATTAAATAATAGGATATTCACTCACCACTTAGTTTCTAGGGACCAGAAGCCTGGGTCCTCCATCTCCAAGACTCTCTGCAGGGCCATGGTATCTGCCAGGAGGCGATGGAGGTAAGGGAGGAAGTTATCTACTTCCACACTTTCTTCTTATTACTGGGCTGATGGTTCTGGATCCCCAGTAGTTTGTCCTTGGGTTTTTTTTGTTTTTTTTGTTTTTTTTGTGCTCAGGGAAGCTCTAAACCCCTAAACAATTTACCACGATGCCCATAGAAACAGCCTAGTATGTAGCACTTTTGGGGTGCCATTCTCTCCAGCTTTCCATCTTTCCTCGTCCGCTGACCACACCCTACCTATCTCTCTGGCAGATTGACTAACTGATCTCTCGGTGAACAGAGCTTTCTCCCTGGTTACATCTGGGTGCCTGACCCAGGACCCACCCAGCACATGAGCAGGGGAAGCAGTGTGGACCAAGAGAAAAGCTGGGGGCCATTCTGCAGTGAAATGTGTTGCCATGACAAAGGAGTAAAGGGCTGTAAAGTCCCCAGTGGTGTGGGGTTATAAAGAATGGGGGAAGGGGTGGTCTATTTTAAGAACTTTTGAATTTCAGATAATGGATTGTATATTTGTGCTTGCTTGAATACCCATCATTGGGAGATGTCTCCTCCTCCCCACCCCACCAATGAGACTTTTCATCTTGAAAAAAAAAAAAAAATCATGCCTACAGAAGTTTTTAATCTATGTCCTTCATTTTTTAACTCATTTGTTAACATCTTGATACATTTTCTCTGTGTGCGCGTGCACACAGCACACACTCATGTGTTAGGCGAGAGTCCCCGAAGATGTCCACATCTTAATGTCAGGACATGTGCATATGGCAAGGAGGGATTAGGGCTACTAATCAGCAGCTTAGCTAAGAGACTATCCTGGCCTATTCAAGCCCACTTCAATCACAAGTGTCTTTGTAATTGGGAAGAGAGAGAGAGAAGAATCCAGACCAGAGAAAAAATATTGTGAGAAAGATTCAGCCAGCTCTTACCGGTTTTTTAAGATGAGGGAGGCTGTGAGCCAAAGAATTCAGGCAAATTCTGGGAGCTGAAAAAGGCCAAAAAAAAAAAAACCAGGCTGAAGTTTCCAGAAAGGAATGCAGCCTAGGGGTGGGGGCATCTCAGATCCCTGGCTTTCATGACAACAAGACAGTAAGTCTGGGTTTCTTAAAGCCACTAGGTTGGTGGTAGTTTGTTGTATTACACAGCTTTGTATTGTAGTGACCTGAGGGAGGAAAAATCACTTTATATCAAGCAAGGTGTATTTTTGGCTCAGGATTTTGGAGGCTTCAGTGAGCAGTCTATTGGTTCCATGGCTTTTGGGCCAATGGCAAGACAGAATATCCTGGGCAAGTGTACATGGGGAAGAAAGAAAGGCACTCACTTTGTAGCAGCCAGACTCCTGAGGGAGGGTGGGGCAGGACCCCAGCTTCCTTTCCCCTCCCCCTCTAACAAAGATACACCCTATGATAGCTAATCTTGGTTGTCACCTTGACATACCTGGGGAAAGCAAATCTCTGCTGAGGAGCTGTTTCCATTAGATTAGCCTGTGGGCATATCTGTGGGGCATTTTCTTGGTTGCTAATGGAGGGAGGGAGGTCTTAGGCCTCTGTGGGCAGATTCACCCCTGAGCAGGTAGTCCTGAATTATGTAAGCAAGCCAGAAGAGCAAGCCAGGGGAAGTGAGCCAGTAAACATTGTTCCTCCATGTTCCCTGCTTCAGTGCCTGCTCTGACTTCCCTCCATGATGGGCCATATGCTGTAGGCTAAATAAGCTCTTTCTGCTTCTAGTTGCCCCGGGTCAGAGTGATTTATTACAGCAACAAAAACAAAAACCAAAAAAGGACATAGCCAGTGACCTTACTACCCAGAGGCCTCATCTCTTAAAGGTTCCAGCACCTCTCAATAGCACTAAAGCTGGGAAACGAAGCCCTTAACACAAGGAGTCACTCAAGATCCAAACGACAGCATTTGTCAAAGTAACTACACAGTGTGCTGTTGAGATTTGTACTATGTACTGTAATGCTAAATTCTGAACCCATTGTAGTGCCAGGGAAATGTAAAACAGACAGGAGCCGATCTGATGCAATCACAGTAGGGCCTATTTTTTCAAGCTAGCTTGGGCCCCTCAGTACACTGGATGGTTCTGGTGATAAGGAGTCTGGAATGTCTATCGGGGCAAGACTTTATAGTGGGGGGGGGGGGGGGGAGAAGACAGCAGCAATCTTAAGGAGGGGGTCAAATTACCAAAACCAGAAATGAAAGAAATGGCATTTGTCTTAAGTCAGGGTTTCTATTCCTGCACAAACATCATGACCAAGAAGCAAGTTGGGAGGAAAGTGTTTATTCAGCTTACACTTCCATGCTGCTGTTCATCACTAAAGGATGTCAGGACGGAACTCACACAGGGCAGAAAGCAGGAGCTGATGCAGAGGCCATGGAGGCATGCTGCTTACTGGCTTGCTTCCCCTGGCTCTCTCAGCTTGCTTTCTTATAGAACCTAAGCCTACCAGCCCAGGGATGGTACCACCCACTAGGGGCCCTCCCCCCTTGATCACTAGTTGAGAAAATGCCTTACACCTGGATCTTATGGAGGCATTTTCTCAACGAAGCTCCTTTCTCTGTGATAACTCCGGCTTGTGTCAAGTTGACACACAAAACCAGCCGGTACAGCATTGCTACTGACACTGCATGGATTTAAAACAATAATAAGGGAATCCTAAGCCTGGCTTGATGTTAATAGTTTTTACAATTACATGAAATGGGACAATTTCTTGAAAAGTATAAACGACCACAGTTTGCCCCTAAACAAATGGATAACTGGAATAGCTATAAATCTTTAAAAAATAATTAATTTCTATTTTAAAAGAAAGAAGATCCTGTAGTGGCAGGGAGGAGAAGTGATCCCCAAAAAACAGACAGGAACTGATCTGATGCAACTCACAGCAGAGTCTCTATTCGATTCAAGCTAGCTCAGGCCCCCCTAGTGCATCACTGTCAAGCAGGACAGTTTTAGTGGTGGGGAGCCCTGAATATCTATGGAGCAAGGCTTCATAGTAAGCATCAAGTCGGGTGGTACGTGTGTAAGCATCTAACTGGAAAGCTACTGTGGCCTTTAACATAATTGGCTGGTGCTGGGAGTCATATCATAAACTTAATTTATATTTCCCTCTGCATTGGTGGTCGTTAGGCATGGGGTGGGCTTATAACCTCAGAGTGCAGATTTGTTGGAGGAGTAACCTGAAGATGCTCGAGATACTCATCTTGTTGGGGGGTGTAACCTAGAGACACTGGTCTTGTTGGGGATTAGCCTAGAGACTGGAGCTAGGTTTGGGTTTTGTTGGGGTTAGCTTGGAAACGCATGCTAGGTACCAGCCTGTTAGTTTACCTGAGTTCAAACATAAGTCAGGTTCTCTAAATGGAGTCTGAATTTAAAAGATTTGGCCTCTCCCCGAAAGGTCTAGTTGCCTAGGAGTGAATCTCACAGTTACCAGCTTTTGTTGTGCAAACCTTGTTCCTTAATTTACAACTTTTGGTTAAATAAAAAATGACTGCAGCCAATTACTGGGGGCTGGGGGATTAAAAGTAGGTGGGTTTGAAGTTACCTGGTTGGAGTTACAGAGAAGGGAGAGAGAAGAAAGAACATGGAGAGAGGAGGAAGCAGCCATGAGAGGAGATGGACCATGAGCACATGGCCAGGAGAAACAGCAAGTCTATGGGGTACAGCGACCGCTGGGGACACAGCCAGGCCAGCAGTTAGACAAGTAGATTAGGGAATGACTCCCCAATAATTGTCAAAGCCAAATTGAATAACCATAGTCTAAGTCTTATTCATTTATAAGCTAGACAGGAATAAGCTTAAATTGGCACAATTATAGTGTGCAGGTCATTTACGTATTTTTACTCAGATTTTCCCATCTAAGTTTTTCTTCCCCTTTGGTTTGTTTTGGTTTTGAGCATTTAATAGGGATCAGCACATTCTTTCATACAATCACAATGTAATAATGGTCAAGTTCAGGAAAACCGGTATCAGGCCTTACAGCTATCGTGTTCGACACAGTCTCAGCTGTGCACATTGTGAAAGGACTGGGTCATAATCCCATATAGCTATCATGTCTTTTTACCCTTCTTTGAGATCCCTTTCAGCCTTTCACTTGAGACATTGATATTTTCTAGAGCACAGGCTAGCTCTTGTGTAGAATGACCAACACTTATAGTCTTACTTTATCTGTATGCTTACATTGATGTTCCGGAGGGAAAAGATACCACAGAAAAAGTATCATGTATTTTTAATTTCTAATTTTATTTATTATTTATATGTGTGTGTCTATATGCATATGATGTATGCATGAGCACGTGTGCCACGGTACACATATGTGAAGGTCAGAGGACCACTTTCAGTTCTCTTTTTTCTACTGTGGGTCCCAAGAATCAAAGTCAGGTTGTCAGGCTTTCATGGGAAGGGCTTTGTCCTCTAAGACATCTCGATGGTGCTGTTGTAAGGTATTTAAAGAGTTGGTAATTCCTGAAGCAATTAGAAAATAGTTACCAGGGCATCTTAGTTTTTTAATTTGATGAAAAATGATTCAGAGAAAGCCATCCAGCCCAGTGCCTCACCTTGTTCCTAGCTGAAAAGGCTTTAAGACCTGGCCTGAGAAAGGTACCATTCACTCTAAGTCTCTAGGAGGTGTCAGCACCTGAAGTGGGGTTTGGAGCTGCTATCTGGTCTTTCTAGTAGATTCTTCCTGTCCTTGGGATCAGGCAGCAGGAACCTGCAGAACCTGGGGACAGCATCATGCATTGATCCCA
The DNA here is from genome assembly GCA_019843965.1 of Rhynchomys soricoides. Taxonomy (NCBI): domain Eukaryota; kingdom Metazoa; phylum Chordata; class Mammalia; order Rodentia; family Muridae; genus Rhynchomys; species Rhynchomys soricoides. The sequence goes on along the minus strand of JADRCH010000097.1, from coordinate 1,147,660 downwards.
GAAGTCTGATAAGCTATAGTCACTGAAACACAAAGGAAATAGAGAGTTATCTTATAGTCCTCTGTAGTAAAGGCCAATTAAATGGCCTTTACTTTTTACCGTTAAGTATTTACCCAGTTGTACCATTCTATTAGGCTGGTGTGGTAGCTCATTCCTGTAACCCCAATACTTATAAAAGATTACCACAAGTTTGAGGGCAGCCAGGGGATCATACTGAGTTACAGATTGGTCTTCGCAGCAGTGTAAGACCCAGAGTCACAAAACAAACCAATGAGCAAGACCCCACACTATTAGTACTGTTGAATATATCCAGATTTGTGTGGCATATTCATTAGTTTATGAGCAAATGTTCTAATTTAGCTAGAAAGAGATTGTAGTGTTGGAAATAGCAGCCAAGTCTTCCCAGATTTCCCACCTCTCAGAAGAGGGGTCTGCAAAACATTGACACTGTATCTTTAAAAGCAATTTAAGTCTTATCTAGTTGCAACTCAGACAAGTCCCCGTTTCGTCTTCCTCTTTCCTGGGATGGGATTTCACATGGACTTGAACAGCATTAGCAGAATACTGTGCCATGTCACTCAGGAAACCAAGGATTTAAAGTAATATTGTGTTTATTGGTGCAATTTCCTCTTTGTTCTCTGGGGGTTTCAGTTGAAAGCAGGTGGGACAGAAGAGAAGAGCCCAGGCCTGCAGTAGCCATCTCAGCCCCTCCCTTATCCATCACTCCCTGAGACTGTGGTCACAGCCTGGGGAAGCATAGAATGCAGTCGTTATTTTCTTGTTTATCCTTAATTTTTTTTTTTTAATGATCAGCAACTATCTGCTGATTAAAGCCATCCATGCAGAGCTGGCCGGCATCTTTGTTCCAGAACTCTGAGGTGTATATGGTGAATGACCACTGAACTGTGCTCATACTATACCCAGGAGAGAGCCAACTCTAACCAGTACGCCATTTTGGACAGGTCTTGAGGAAGAGTCCGGATTTACAATGTGCTCCTGGAGTTCTATATTTGAGAAATGAGACAGATACCAAGAATAGGAAGTCCAGCCCATGGAGCCCATCACGCTACTGTACTCAACAAAGCAGTGCACTTTGTGCCCTCATGTGAAATGTGGAATGGGACAAAAACATTCAAACAACCATCGACCCATTGATGTCTTGGGTCACATGATTTCCCAGTTCCAAGAGGTCTTCTTCAAACCTGTGTCCATCACTTACTCTGGAAACTTGACGAGGTTATTTTCTGTTTTCCCGACTATAAAACTAGATGATGAGAGCAGGGGACTGCTCACAGCACAAAACTTGATAACACTATGCAAAGGCTTGATGCACAGAGGGAGAGCCAGACTACAGCATCCTTCAGGGTCCCAAGTGGAGGAGAGCACACGATGTAGCTTCCTTCAATCTTCCTGTGCTCAGAGAAACTTCGTCTGCTCTCAGCCGTTATTGTTCCGAGAAACAAAATACAACCAGCTATGGAAAGGGAATAATGGGTAAAGAAAGCATTTTTCTTGATTGGAAAAATGAAAAAATTATATATGAAAACAATGAGAAACTATTTAAGTTAGTTGGGTATTTATTTGGCCTCTATGCAAGGGGAACAAAACCACAATGTATAAGTTCACCTGTCAAAGGCTCTCATGACACTGGGCAGTGGTGGTGCACGCCTTTAATCCCAGCACTTGGGAGGCAGAGGCAGGTAGATTTCTTAGTTCGAGGCCAGCCTGCTCTACAGAGTGAGTTCCAGGACAGCCAAGGCTACACAGAGAAACCCTGTCTCGAAAAACCAAAAAAAAAAAAAAAAGCTCTCATGACGAGGCCATGTTGAAAGATAAGGATGAGCCAGGCATGGTGGGGCACACCTTGAATTCTCCAGCCAGGGCTACACAGAGAAACCCTTTCTTGAAAAGGAAAGAAAGAAAGAAAAGAAGAGGGTGGTCAGTCAGAGGTTTGATAGGAACAGTTGCTGTATATACTGCTTCTGCTCAAGCCTGTGCTCCTGGGGCCCCGAAATAAGAGCTTCCTGCCTATGTGACTATACAAGGAGCCTGCAGCTCCAAACCATGTCTCAGACTGAGCACACATGCCAAAAAGCCAGGCATTTTCCCTCAGCAAAGCCTCATTAGACTGTGATTTGACATTCTCTAACTGATGAATCTTTTTTATAGATAAACAACTTCTTTCTTTTTATTATCTTATTTTTTAAGATTTATTTATTTATTTCACGTATGTGAGTACACTATAGCTGTCTTCAGACCCACCAGAAGAGAGCATCAGATCCCATTACTGATGGTTGTGAGCCACCATGTGGTTGCTGGGAATTGAACTCAGGACCTTAGGAAGAGCAGTCCACTCTCCCATGTCTTCAGCCCATAACTGACGAATCTTGTGAGAAAAATGTGTATTGGTCAGCACTGACTAGCAGTGGCTAGTACTGGCTGTGTGTCTCCGGATAAATCAGATGTCGTGTCAATGATTATGGTGCTTATTCTGTGCTATATCTTTTAGAGATCTGGGGTTTAAATTATTAAGCTGCTCAAAACACAACTGCTCAAGCACCAGCAACTTCCCAGTGTCCCCTTCCTCATCTGACAAATGGGGATGCAGAGATAACTGATCCTAGAGCCCCTGCTGGGATCCAGGTCACAAGGCATCTAGGAGGAGAAAGCACACCTCTTGTTGTAAGCTTGTTCTGCAGTCTTCGGAGATGTGTGACTTCAGAGAGCTGCTTCCATCAGGGACATTCATCAAGGACATGGCAGTGCTGACCTGCCTTGTACCCAGCATGAGTTCTCAGTACCCCCCCTAGGATTCACCTCCATGAACAACTCTCTGCTCGCTATATAAAGAGAAGATGCTTCTGTGAGTTTCTAATCTGTGATGTGTTTTCTAAAGATGTAAGCATAGCATAAATCAGTGCAGGTGGTCTTATTAGACTGGAAGTTTACTGAGGTACATTTACCATTTCAGAAAGCCACAAAACCTATAGCAATACCAATTCTGTGTCTGAATTGGAAAATAAGTCACTCCTGAAATGGAGAAGCCCTCCATGGGGTGAGTTTGCCGAGTCTTGACATCTGACCGCTACACTCTGGCAGCTGGTCCAGTTGAACCCAAACATTCACACACTGAAGTACGTATTACTGTTAATCCTGATAGTCTCTGGAGAAAAGCCAATTCCACCATTTTGGGCCAAATTTGAAGCAAGTGTTATTAAATATTAAATACTGACCAAGAGATGGACTTTGATAAGGACCTTCTCTGGAATTTTTCAGCCAAATGGCTACAGGGGTTTATAAAGACAAAGCTGTAGGACGTCCTACTTTCCCATGAGGCTTTGTTATTTTCTGATGACTACAACTCCCAGCATTCCGGGAAGTTACCTGGTCCTTGGGCAGATGGGGCTTACAGGTTATTTTTGGGCATTACATTACTACAAATGACTCTTGTATTTCTCCCATATGGTACAATTATACTATTACAGATGTACCTTGACTTAAAAATATCATGACCTATGATTTTGTTGTTGTTAGTTTTGAGACAAGGTCTTCCTGGGTAACATAGTTTGATCTAGAACTTAGTATGTACTTTAGTTGATCTCAAATTCACTCTGTAGCCCGAGAGGTCTTTAGACCGTGGTCCCCTTGGCTCAGCCTCCTAAGTGCTGGGACATATATCCCACTCCAAATGAGGCTTGGGATTTTTGACCATGGGGTAAAAGCCACACCTTTGCAACAGAAACAACACTGTAGATTTTGCATTTTGGGTTCTTTCCATGGCTAGGCAGTAAGTGCTGTGATAGTGGGCTGTGGCAGTGTTGGAAGCGGCAGGGAACCGAGCCCACAGCCAGCCACACACCATGAGAGTAAACTGCTCTGCCATGTGCTGGGGGGGAGGGAGGGGAGGCATTGATGTCTGCAACACGGGGTGTGTTAAATGCATTCCACTTATGGAATTTTCTGTGTATGGTAGGTTTATCAGGATATAACCCCATTTTAAGTTGAGGGTCATCTGTGTGTGGATTCGGGTACACTGTGTGTAATTTTATTCCAAGATGATTAAAGAGGACCCCACAAAATAGTTTTCATGAAAGGAGATGTTTTATCAGGAAGGCTAAAAACCTCGGATGTTCTAGATTCTCTACGGTTCCTGCTTTATTTCTTTTCTCCCCCCACCCCCACCCCAGACAGACTTCCCAGGCTGGCCTCAAACTATCAGTGGAGCCCAGGATGACCTTGAACTTCTGAACTTCCTCCAACCACCTCTAACGATCTTGGATTACTGGTGTGAATCACCATGCCAGCTTTATGTGGTGCTGGAGTTCAAACTAGAGAGCTTCCTGCAAGCTAGGAAGCAATCTGTCTGCAGAGAAGTGTCCCCAGCCCAGCTTCTGCTCCTGATGCTTATCTCCCTGCAGCCTAGTATCCTAATAAGTGGTTTAAACAAGACAGAGGTCTGTTTCTCTTTCTCATAAATGAAATCCAAGGAAAAGTGATTGCAGCTGGCATGGCACTTCCGGCAGTCGCCGGGGACCCAGGCTCCTTCTATGCCTCTGTTCCCTTATCTTAATGTCAACCTTTCGTTTTCAAGGCTGGGTCCAAGATGACACTGGCCTGCAGGTCATCACAATCACAGGCTGCGCAGGAAGCTAGGAATGGCAGGAGGGCAATGGGGTACCTCGCAGCTGTCTGTCCCTTGCTAAGGAGCTTACCCAGAAGCCCCATCCAACAGCTGCTGTTCATCCCTTTGCCCTGCCTACTGTTAAGGGAGGCTGGGAAAAGCCATCTCACAGCTGAAGCGCACTGTTCTATGGGATGAAATCAGGAGTGATTAAAAAGGGGGAAAAAGGACACTGGTGTGGCATTTAGTGATCTCAGTGACCTGCTCAGAGTGTCGATAATGGAGAAATACCTTCCTCCCCAGATGAGGAGAGCTGATGACCTTTCAAAGAACAAAGCCTTGTGCCATTCAAGAGACATCCCATCTAATTGTGGCCCCTCCACCCACTGTGTGCTGACCCGAGTCAAGTGACAGCCTCTGAGCTATCCTTTCCTTGTCTGTACAGGAAAGAAATAGAACCTACTCTCTGGAGTCACCGTGAACTTTAAATAAGAGCCCCGCCAAAGCCCTGAGTAGATTCCCCTCCTCCTGCTCCGTTACACACTTAACAGTAAGCAGTGCTGGGCCCTCCATAAGGAGGAAGCCCGGTGCACTGTTCCACACACAGCTCAGTGAGCAGAGGAAGTGAGTCTCAAGGAAAACACCCGCCTCACACCTGTCAGCTCTTGGCCCCCAACTCTGCGGGAAGGATGCGGAGACAGCTGGGTTTGGTTCTTCTGGGCTCTTCTCCGTGATCCTTTCCGGCAGGGGCAGCCAGAGGCCAAACTCTTGAACATGGTCTAGTCCCTCGCAGCATCTGCCTCCCGTACACAAGAAAAGCTCTGAGTGGGGATCCTGCGAGCTTCTCATCCCCTTCTGGTCCACACCACATGCTTTTTAAGGGACTTCTTTCCCTCAAACACCATCCATCTAAACCAGCGCTCCTGAAAAACACGGCTGATTCCCGGGTCAGGGCAGGACCTTCTATGTACAAGATAAGTTTGGGATAGCTCACATCCAGAGAGCACAGAAAACCAGAGCCAATAGACGGGACATACTAGAAGGCCAACACTTCTGATGGCCAAAGACAAAATGGCTTCTACATCAAAACCAATAATGATCAAAATATATGGAAACATATGGTTTTCAAACACTGTATTTTTAGCTTGCCTTGTGTGCAGTGTATGTATGTCGTGTGTGTGTGTGTATATGTGTGTACACATGTGTAAATGGAGGCCAGAAGCCAGCATTAGGCATCTCCCTCCATTGCTTTCTACCTTATATATTATCTATTTTCTTCTTCTTTTTAAAAATCTAACACTGGCTTTCTTTCTTTTCTTTTCTTTTCTTTTTTAAGATTTATTTATCTCATTTATATGAGTACACTGTAGCTGTTTTCAGACACACCAGAAGAGGGCATCGGATCCCATGACAGATGGTTGTGAGCCAACCATGTGGTTGCTGGGAACTGAACTCAGGACCTCTGGAAGAGCAGGCAGCCAGTGCTCTTAACCACTGAGCCATCTCTCCAGCCCCTTCTTTTTTCTTTATTGTTGTTTGTCTTTTACTTTGTCCCGCTGACTGCCCACCTTCCAGTCGCTCCTTCCCACAATCCTTACCCCCAGCTCTCCCCTTCTTCTCTGAGCTGAGTATCCCCCCACCCTGGCACATCAAGTCTCTATGAGGCTAGGAGAATCCTCTCCCACTGAGTCCAGACAAGGCGGCCCAGCTAGAAGAACATATCCCACGTACAGGCAACAGCTTCTGGGATAGCCTCTACTCCAGTTGTTCAGGACCTACATGAAGACCAAGCTGCACATCTGCTGCACGTGTGTGGGGAGGCCTAGGTCCAGCCTGTGTATGCACTTTAGTTAGTGGTTCATTCTCTGAGAGCCCCAAGATTGGAAAAAGGATCTTCACCAACCCCACATCTGACAAAATTTATGAAGAACTCTGCCTTATTTTTTGAGGTAGGGTCTTTCACTAAAAACCCAGAGTTCAGTGATTCAGGCAGATTGTCTGGCCACAAGCTCAGAGATCCTTGTCTGCCTCCCCCACAAGGAGATTATAGGTGGACACTGATGAATATGACTTTTTACATGGGTGCTGAAGCCTTGAACTTAGGTCCTCAGGGTTGTTCAGGAAGCATTTTACTTACTGAGCAGTCTCCTCTGGCCTCCTGTGTTAACACTCTGTAAATGACAGGGAACACTTACTCTGGTTTTCTCTTTTAATGTTGAAAGGTCATTGTCTTGAGAAAAGGTAAACGAAAGAATCGAATAGAAATACTGACTTTACTGGATAGACTATATTCCAGCAATCTAATAATTGCTGGTTATTTTACCTTTATAGGATAATCATAGCTACTAAACAGTTGAATCAGAACTCCCTGGCTCCCCACTTTTTGCAAATCCTAAGGCCATCATGGATCTGAGCTCGCAGCATGAATGAGCCATAGCCATTCATGGTCTGAAGCAAGGATGTGAAAGGTGAGGTCATCCAGTGATAGATAAATCCAGATGATCGAAGCCTTGAGCTTTGCTCAGTCTTAACACTGGAAAAACACACTGCCCTGGCGTCACATGCTTCTAGGTGAGAGGCTATAGAAATTACCCAGCAGCCCCGGGAAACAGACCTCCAAAACAATACTTTAACCTGATGGAAACCGAGCTTCCCCGTGATCCCTCCGCTTTACAGGTGTGAAAGAGCATATTAGGAAACAGTGTGGGGGCACAGTCCTTCAGGGTTCTAGGGGCTGGAGCATCTGCAGGTGAAATGAGTCTGTTCCTTCAGTCTATAGATGGGGTGGGGTGCGATGTAGAACAGGGTGTGGAGGCGGAGGCGCCAAAGACAGCTAAGCCATATACAAGAGACCAAGGGTTCTGATTTAGAAAAGCCAACAGCAGAAAGACAGAAAGACAAAGGGGGAGTTGTGAACATGGAAAAGACAGTAGAAGGCTTTAATCACCATAACCAGGAGTACAGTAATGATATTTTCTACTGTTCTTAATTTTTAAATAGAGACTTATCTAGGTTCTACTGTTTTATTGAGACCTTCACATAGGTGACCCATCTGTCCCAGCACCCCACCCTGAAATCCTTTTCGTACCCTCTCTTTTCACATTCCAAATTCACGTGATCTTCTTTATCACAATTGTGTGAATATGCAACCTACAGCATATTCATACAGCACTTAGCATTGCTCATATCCACATGTCCAGGGCTGGCAACTCGGGCTGACAACCCCTGTGTGTGAGACACCACTGGAGGGAACTGCTTCTCGCTCTCCCAGCAGGCACCGCACCAGCATCTCTTCACCTAGAGGTGGGACCATGTAGAAGTTCCCCTGTTTACACTGGCAGGTCACCTGATATTGTTAAGCCAATCTCTCTAATTTTTTTTTTTTTTAAGTCTTTGTTGCAGGTGCAATGATTTGATGTCTAGGTTCACTAACAACCCGTAAGAGGAGACTGGAGGAAAGACCGGAAGAGCATCTGGAAGTTAGGGACACACCCTCTTGCCAGGGTGGTGATGAGCTGCCTGTATGTACACCTGAGCTCAGCCCCTACAAGGCCTTCTTCCTGGGTCTAATGGTTAAGGGCCATGACTGAGGAATACGATTAGCTTTCCCTCCCACCTGACTTGAGGTTACAAAGAACAGAAGGAGGTCAGGAAAATAGCGGAAAAATGGTAGAAAAAGAGAGCTGATGTTTACCCCAAATTGGATTGCTGAAAAGCTCCACCAGCAACCGATTGATCTCTTGGCCCTACTCTCTGAGGTTATTCATCAGGAATGCCGATCTCTGGAAGTCCATTACCCCTCTGTCTTTTTTTCTGTTCCAGTCAAGAGGGGGCTCCCCTTTCCCAGTATGATCAGTCTCAGAATCCCCTTTTCCTTGGCCAACTTGTGTCAAACAGTACCTCTGAGCCTATCTCTGTGATCCAGGAATTGAATGCTGTGAGGAGCAGCTTGGCCAGTCATCTATCCCTAGTGCTGCACAGCTTCCCCTAAATCACAGCAGGCTGAGTGGGGCAGGTAACAGCTCACTATTGCTACAAAGGGGAGGGACCTGATCCTTGACAAAGAAGACACGTGGTGACCCTCTATCACTTCACTGTGATCTGTCCTCCACTTCCTCATCTGTAAATAAAGATGCTGTGACCTACCTGAGGTCTCAGTAGGATCTATCAAGTTCCTGTCACTCAAACCTGGGATGAAGAGAGCTGTTCCTTCATTCTCTCTGGTGGGCTTACATCCCTTTTCCTGGACATGGACCTTAGGCTTGAGAGTCCCATGAACCCTGCATATGTGTTCATTATAACAGTCATGGTACATCACCGTCTTCTCCGCACACTGGTGTCAGGTAGCCCTAGAATTGGTAATAACAAAGCTAGGAAGCTGATGTATTCTGCTACATGGAAATTGAGTAGACCACCAAAAGGTGTTTATGGAATTCATTCTAGAGCCTGGCAGGTTAGTTGTGCTTCAGTCCAAGTGTGCTCGGTCAAAACTCTTTAAAAATAAATTTTTTTAAGCATGTAAAAAATACTTCAGGGCTGGAGTGATGGCTCAGCGGTTAAGAACACTGACTGCTCTTCCAGAGGTCCTGAGTTCAATTCCCAGCCACCACATGGTGGCTCACAACCACCTGTAATGGGAACCGATGCCCTCTTCTGGTGTGTCTGAAGACAGCAACAGTGTACCCACATACATGAAATAAATAAATCTTTAAGAAATTTTTCCATTATGATGTGACTGGGTTTAGTCAAGTAGTTTGGCATCTGGCTTCATTTGATTCCACAGAGCAAGAAACTTTTTGCATTTTGCCTTTCTTTGGATCTACACTATATATAAGAAGCCACAAGCTTATTTAATATTTACCATCTAGAAATAATCTGGTAAAGTAGATTGAACATATAGGGTTTCAGAATCAGACCTCCTGGTTTAAATCCTGAGCGTGTTAAGCTTGTCTGTGTAGCAGTTTCCACATCTATAAACAGGTGGGGGTGGGGGGAGTAGATTTCGCTATGACATAAATGAAGAAATTGGATTTTCCCACTAATGGCCATTTCCCCTTCCTCTGTGTACCATTGCTTCCAGGATACCATGTGCCTCTGAGGGCAGCAAGGCGGGGCTCCCTGTGGGAATTGAGCTATGTGACTTGCCTCCTCTGTGTGTGTACCTTTTGTTCACCATCTGTCCGGCAAGCCAAGGCCAGCTGCCACATGAGCTTAGCCGGATCCACCTCTGCCAGCCTGGGGGCTGTGCAGGGTCTCCTTCAAAACAATGTCCAGGATGCTTGGGCTTTGTATGTGCCTGTGGGCCTCTCTCACTCAGAGCCACGCCCAGATGGGCCCGCCCAGAAAGGGATGTGGGAAGACAGGGTTTGCCTCAGTGTCCTGGACTTGCCCTCCCTTGCTGTTGAGCTCAGGCCTTGGCAATGTTTGTTCCCAGGAATGGTTCTGACCATGTGTGGGGACTGATCAGACAGAGTCGCATGTGTGTGTGTGTGTGTGTATCCACGCGGCACATACAGAGCATCTGTCTCTTTCCAGCCTGTCTATGTGTTCCTTACTGGCCATCAATTATACATTGAGATTAGGGGCTTCATTAAGGAAGTTCCTTGACTCTTGCAGTAACAGGATTAGGCTCTCTGTACAGGGAGAACTTGTGGGATGGGGTGTGTAGTTGAATACAGGGACGAGAAGGATGGGGGGAGGAAAGGGTGGTTTTAAACACTGCAAGCGGCAGTTTTCCGTGTGTCCTTATACGCATATATGACTTTGAACATTCAAGCTTTACTGTTTCAAGTCCAAATGAGTGAGGAAAGACACAAACATCATTAAGCAAATTTGCCTTCACCAGGAAAGAAATCAAATGAGCGCTTTGTAGAAGATTGCTGCAGACTTCATACATTTGATTGTTATTGACAGCCTTGTGAGGCAGACAGCTTCATCCACAGCAAAGCACAGGAAACGGGAACTCAGAAAAGAGAATTGCCCACAATGACACAGGTGGCAGGTGGCAGATGCTAACTCAGGCCTAGGTTTGTCTGGCTCCAGAGCTTCAGCTCACCTCGGCATGGTGGGGTGCTGGTGCTGGCATTGCTTGCTTATGGATGGGCTGTGTGACCCAGTGTGGCAGACATGGGCTTCAGTCTTCTTCCCTGGAAAGTGGGCCTTCCACTCATTCTGTCAGTCAAGGTATAAGTGAGAAGCTTAGATACGAACAATCACTGGTATTCCCAATGTAAATGCTTCTTTTTCCCTCCTGTGCTGGGGTGGCTCAGGGATCTCCTTGGTGGAGAAGGGAAGTGTGGGACAGCTCTGGCCAGAGAGCAGGAGGCCAACTGTGATGGCCACAAGAAGAGAAAAACAGGCCACAGTAAGAAGGAGAAATGAAGGCAAAGAGGTGAGAGAGGAATGACTGGAACCCTGGAGACAGAGTCACACATACACATATACACATATACATGCACACAAACATATATACACATATGCACACATATACATGCACACATATATATACATATATATGCACACAAACATATATATACATACACATATGTACACATACACACACACATATATATACATCTATATGCACACAAACATATATGTACATACATATATATATATACATCTATATGCACACAAACATATATAGGCACATACATATACACACAAACACACATACATACAAACATATGCACATATACACAAATGCATGCACATATACACACAAACATATGCACAAATGCATGCACACATACACACAAATACATATGCACATACAAACATATACATGTATACACACACATACACAAACATATGCACATACACACATATATACGTACATATACACTCATACATACACAGAAACACACATGCACACACACATGCATACGCACACACACATGCACATGCACACACGTACATACACACACACACATACACACACATGCACACACACACACACACAGGCATACACACACATACACAGAGTCTGATTGCCCTTATGAGTATCTCTAGTGTAGAACTGAATGGACATACCAAGACTGAATTCTGCTCTTCCGATTCTCTGGAGGGATCCTTCAGTCTCTCATCAATGTTGTGAGTGGGTTTATAATATCTTAGAAGGTGTCATTTATCAGGTGGAGAATTTTGCTTTCATTTACTTTTATTCTTGTTTTTTTCTGAGAGGTTTTTAAAAATCATAAGAGGGAAATGATTTTTATTAAATGTTTTCCCTTGATAATCAAGAGTTCTTTTTTAGTGTGTTGGTGTTCTGAATTACATTGGTTGATTTCTGAATCTTGATATTGACCCAATTTTGCATTTCTGGCATGTCTTTTTTTTGTTTGTTTTTCCTGAGACAGTATCTCACTATGTAGCTGACTTCTAGCTGGCTCTAGTTAGATATCCACTTACCTCTGCCTCCCGAGTGCTGAGATTAAAGGCATGAGCCACCACGCCCAGCTCTTTGGCATAAATCTTATTTGGTCTTATTGTATTACTATTTTTTAAAATGCACTCTAAAATTAAGTTTGCTAATTAAAAAGATTATTTTCATTTTATATACATGAATGCTTTGCCTGCATATGTCTGTGCACCACATGAGTGCCTGGTGCCCACAGGGGCCAGAAGAGGGTGTCAGAACCCCTGGAGCTGGAGTTACAGATGATTGAGTCCCCGTGTGGGTGCTGGGAACAAAACCCGCACCCTCAACAAGAGCAACAGGTGCTCACAACGGCTGAGCCATCCCTCCAGCCCCTAATTTCCTAATTTTAAAACGGGTATTTACATCTGTGTTCACAACAGTCTGTTTTTCTTTTCTTACCTTGTCTTCAGCTTTCAGAGTGAATTGAGAGGTCTTCCTTCCTTTTCTACTTTCTGGAGGAGTTTATGTAGACCAGGCATTATTTTCTCCATAAAGGTTTAGTAGAAAACACAAGTACAACCATCTGGGACTGGAAACTTTTTGTGGAAATATTTTTAACTCAGAATTTAAATGTTTTTCCAGACAATTTCTCGGGATGCCTGCTTCCTACTGACAGAGTTGTGCACATTGGTATCTTTCAAGGCATTGCCCCATTTCCTCTGCATTATCAAATGCACAAAGCTGTTCCCAGGGTCATGCGATAACTTTTCACCACTGCGACCATTACCTGAGTAGAACACTTGGAAGGAGGGAAGGTTTATTTTGGCTCACAGTTTCAAAGCTTTCAACCCCGGTTTCTGTCTCCATTGTTTTTGGTCCACAGGGATTGTGGGATCTTTCATCTTGGTAGAAGGCTATGGTAGAGTAGAGCTTCGTAGCAGCTAAACACACACAGACAGACAGACAGACAGACAGACAGAGAGACAGACAGGCCCAGAGCAAGATTTGGCTCCCAAGGCAGTACCTCAGAAGCTGTTTCCTCCAGCTAGGCTCCATCTCCCCAAAATTCCAGCACCTTCCTTAATAGCTCTACAAATGGGGGCCAAGCTTTCAACATATGAGGCTGTAAGGGTGGTTTGTAACTGTTTTCCCCAAATTAAACATGAGGTTCAGCAAGATAACAAAACTTACAAGCTTCAGAAGCTAACGGAAGTGACAAGCTTCACAAGTTGCATATGTTACAATTGCTGCAGAGAGAAGCTGGGTTCAGTTGTTCAGAGAGCACAAGGGATACGTCCTCTGAATGTCATCAACCATGTCGGGTGGGCCTTTTCGTGATGCAGCTACTGCTGACCTCGCATTCTGTAAACGGCCCCTTGCTGTAGTCCTGTATGGAACCCCAAGAAGCTCACTGGGTCACAATGCAAGATTGGTGTTGCTTCATGTTTTTATTGTGGGTGCCTTATTGGGTCGACAGCACTCCGTTCTTGCATGATAAAATCACGCACATTTCATGTTCAGAACGTAACAGTGGGATAAAAGGTTTTCTGTTATCATCCTTATAATGCCTATAGGCCTTGTTAATTAACATTTTTTTTTTTTATTAATGAGAGTGAATTTTTCTTGATTAGTTTGGCCAGAATTTATTGTTGTTGTTTTTTTGTTTTTCAAGACAGGGTTTCTCTGAGTAGCCCTGGCTGTCCTGGAACTCACTCTGTAGACCAGGCTTGCCTCAAACTCAGAAATCTGCCTGTCTCTGCCTCCCAAGTGCTGGGATTAAAGGTGTGTGCCACCACTGCCCGGCAGAAATTAAATAATTTTATTTCTCTTAAAAAAAAAACAAACAAAAACCAGCATTTAATTGATTTGCATATTATTTTTGTTTCCATGTCCACTAATTTGTGGTATTCTATTTCTATTTTTTATTGTGGCTTGCAGTTGAGTTTATTGTTGCCCTGGTATCTTAACCACTGAGCCATCTCTCCACCCACTCTGTTACTTTTCTTATCATTCCATTTTAATTTTTTAAGAGACTGTCTCTTTAATTCATGAGTTATTAAGAGGTTTGTTGCATAATTTCCAAACAGTACAAGCCCCAGGCATCCTTCAGTTCACGATTTCTGGTTTAATTTTGTCTCTCTTTCTCACGTGATTTGATTTTGTATTATGTAGCTTCTTTTAAACAAAATTGGATTAGTCTCATGACTCAGTGTATGGCCTACTTTAATTTTTCCATGTCCATTTAGGAAGAGTGTATATTCTGCTCTTTGGAGGTAGAATTAAATGTCAGTTGGTTGATCTGTGTGATTTTGATGTATTTAAATTTATTGTATGGCTCATTGTGTATTATGTCTTGGTGAACATACTCCATAGAATGCATGCATTAGACCGGTGGCATTGCTCTGTGGGTAAAGGCAGCTGCTACTAAGCCTATGACCTAAATCCAATCCCAGGAGCATACATGTACACATGTGCATTGCGCACACCACAATAAATAAATAAATTTTTAAAAATTAAAAAGAAAATAGTATGTATTCTGCAGGTTGTTCTATCACCCAGATCAACATTGCTAATAGTGTGGGTGAAATCTTGTGTTTTTCTTTTCTCAGAAGTTAAGTTCCAGACTTGATGAAGTCATTTTTGTTCCAAGCATTTTATAAGCTTCCCAGTTCTGACCCAGATCACCAATCCCTCTGGTCTTGCTCCGCCTGGACCATACATGATCAGAAACTCTTTCATAACATGCACTTTGTTAATAAATAAATAAATAAACAAACAAACAAATAAGAGGTGGTGCTGAAATCTTGGATTCTGAAAACTGTAATACTTTCTCTTCATGCCTAGTTTTGCTCCATACTTTTTAAACTTTTTAAAGCCATGACGTGAAGCACATGCATAGTGACTACTGAAATGCCTAACTGGTTAATTCAACCTTTTTTTTTTTTTGGTTTTTTGAGACAGGGTTTCTCTGTGTAGCCCTGGCTGTCCTGGAACTCACTCTGTAGACCAGGCTGGCCTCGAACTCAGAAATCCACCTGCCTCTGCCTCCCAAGTGCTGGGATTAAAGGCGTGCGCCACCAATGCCCAGCTAATTCAACCTTAATACTTATTAGCTCACCCTTTTTGTCTCTCCACTGTCACTAATTAGACACTATGGTTTTATGACACTTGTTATTTGCCTGCTGTATTTGTAACGTTTGATTTGATTTCTATTTATGTCTCTATAAAGGACTTGCCCTTGAAAGCTAGGAAAGGATGTCAGATCTCCTGGATCTAGTGTCATGAGACAGCAGATATGGGTGCTGGGAACCAAACTTGGGCCCTGTGCAAGAACAGCCATTGCTCTTAACTGCTGAGCCATCTTCTCCAGCCCCCTCCACTACTTCATCTTTCTTTGCCTCATGATTCTTGGTTAAATTCTTGTGAGAATAACTCATAGATTTAATTCAAAGAGTGCTCATCGGCCTCTCCTCCATGGTCCCTGTCTCACTCCATAGAGACAACTGCTATTGAAGTTTCCCATGTGTAACTGTAGAAGGATTTCACAAACACAAGCACATGGAAAAAGTGTGTAGCTGCTTTTTAAAATAAAATAAATCTGTCCTGTGTGGGAAAAGGGTTTGGGACTCCACACACGGTGTTTAGTTTCATTACTGTCATTTGATACGCTTGCTGACCTCTACGTCACCATGGTTAGAGAGACACCACGTTTTCTATGTGACACACAGCGCTCCAAAACAGAATACTTCTATGTCACTAACATACCGTACAATACAGGATGCCACCATCGCCTTACCCCATTTCCGGTTAAGGGGTTATCAATGTTTTTTATTTCTACCATCCACAGGGGGATGATGAACTCTCTTATAAAGACACATGTGTGAGTCACATATATTTGAGCACACGTGTGAGTACGCACATAGGATAAATTCATTCAGTGGAATTTCCTGGTGAGAAATGTCAATATTTACAACTTGGATGGGCACTGCCCAGTTGTCCTCCAAGACATGCTTACACATGGCCTGTTCACCGTTAACTCTTCAGGGGCAGTATGTTATCAGGAGTCCGTGAGCATGCTCAGTTACTGAACAGTATTAACTCTCTGTTCAAATAGAAACCAAGCATTTGAGATCAATAAATGTTTAATTCAGTGTCTCCTTGCTGTATTACTTTAATGTTATTAGTCATAGAAAATGTATTATATTAAGAAACAATTTTTAGGTTATATTTTGTTCATTGTGTAAGAATTCACAAGTATAGATGACTGCTCAGCAGTAGCCCTCATAAATCAAGTAGACTATTATAAATTAAATAGCTTATAATAAATTAAACAGCCTATCATGAGAATTACTGATAGCCATTTCTAAGAGCGAAACTGGAAAAATTCCTTCAATATTTCAATATCAGCAAAAATTATACTTAATGTGAATAGATTTATATTTTATATCATATAGGAGCTCATTTCCAAAAGTAAGAAAGCCTGGGTCTCAGAAGGGTCTTAGGACAGCCTTGATTATACCAATCATGTAGGAAATGGTTGTGATCTTTAGATCTTCATCACGTTGCAGATTCTCAAATTTTTAACCTATGCCTGTATTGTAGGCAAATGTTTTGCTTGCACTTCTGTGTTACTGATGCACCATGTTTCTCTATTGTGTGTGGGATCTGTTACTAGATGTTGACCGTTTTCCTGACTGATGAGGCCTTCTGATGTGGTAAAGAGAGCAATCCTCCATCATGTGGGGTTATAAATATTTCCCTCCAATTTCTTTGTTTTCAGCCTTATAGAGTTTCCCACAGTTTTTCTGAGTTTATTTTAAAATTTCCTTCATGGCACCCTAGAAGAAGTCAAGAACAAAACAGAAATTGTGGATGGTTCCAGTGAGGATGTGGTGTGATGTGCTGTAAGTTTTAAATGTGGAGCCCACATCCCAGGAAGCAAGGTGTGACAGCAGAGAGCATCACCATGCCTGGTCCCCTTCGCCATACTTGTCTGGATCTAGGATGATAACAAAGTGTTGTTTCACTAATACCACTCACTTATTAGCTGGTGTTCTACAGTAAAAGAGAGCTGGCCTCTCTCTGTGTGTATTTGTGTAGATATAAATGCTTTTAATTATTTATTACTTTTTAATTATACCGATGTGGAGTGGAGGTTATGTGCACATGAATGAAGT
Source organism: Rhynchomys soricoides (assembly GCA_019843965.1). Taxonomy (NCBI): domain Eukaryota; kingdom Metazoa; phylum Chordata; class Mammalia; order Rodentia; family Muridae; genus Rhynchomys; species Rhynchomys soricoides. Next base: position 1,130,502 of record JADRCH010000097.1, on the reverse strand, counting down.
GGCTGCAGAGATCAGGGACGTTGGATCCCCTAGAACAGAAGTCACAGGCAGTTGTGAGCTACCCGATGTGGGTTCTGGGTACCAAGCTTGGCTCCTGCGTAAGAGCAGTACACTCAGCCATATCTCTAGCCCCTGCATGTGAATTCTTAATGAGCTCAGTTGGCTTCCATCCATCAGTTCATATATTTCGGTGCTCAGTGGCTTCAGGGGTCCCCTTTGGCGTATGCCCTGCATGTTGTTAATATTTTGTGACAACATTGATGTTCAGTGCTTATCTTGCGTCTGCCCTATCCCCGTCCATGCGTCAGCCACTTCTGAAATCCCTGGTTCCTCAGAGCAGAGAAGAATGACTTTTAGAAACCAGGAATTGTGCACTAGCGTGTGCTCATTACCAGCAATGTGTCAATTGTTTGGGGCCCTTCTGCTGGACAAATCCAGAAACACTGTTATCCACACTTCCAGGATGCACTCACTGTTGGCTTTGGCTGTCTTGTCCATTCAGTTAGGTCTCTTTTCAACCTCAACAGCTGCTTAGCAGCCTTGTAAGATTCCTTAAGTTGGTATGGAAAGCCCATGAGAAAAGGTTTTAATGAGCTAGTCATGGGTCTTCTAGGAACCACCCTTAAAGACTTCTTCAGTTTCTGTTCAGAGATGATTCGCAACGGAAACTGGAATTAGCCGGGCAGTGGTGGCGCACGCCTTTAATGCCAGCACTCGGGAGGCAGAGGCAGGCGGATTTCTGAGTTCGAGGCCAGCCTGGTCTACAGAGTGAGTTCCAGGACAGCCAGGGCTACACAGAGAAACCCTGTCTCAAAAAACCAAAAACCAAAAAGAAAAAAGAAAAAAGAAACTGGAATTAGGTTCGCTGATCAGAAGAAATGAATAAATGGATACAAAGAACTTGGTGCCCAGAGATGTCAAACCTGACAGCCCTAGGAATCTCTGTAATACATTATTCCTTATAGACTTGGCTTTGGCCAAAGAGTGCATAAGCAATGAGACTAGATAATGTGTATGGTACAGGGAAGATGAATACCTCACAGTCACTGTTAGATATGCCAGCATCAGTGTACAGCCTGGTCCCGAGCAGAGTGGCTGAGACGACATAGAATCATTAGTCTGTGCTTTATTAACACCAGCCTGCCTTGCTGAGAGCATGGTCAGGATGCAATGAAAGAGACAAACAGAGGAAAGAGTAGTGGAAAGATTTCCACTCCCATTGAAGTTTTGCATAAGGGATTTCCCATAGAGGTCTCCATGTTTCATATGGTCATTTAGGATGGGCTGTGGTCCAAGGCAGCCTGGTTGCAGGTATGTGATGCAGCTATTTCACATACTTTACAGGATCCTGAGCCATTAAGGTGATCACACATTTGGCTAGACAGTGTAAAAGCGGAAAGTACTGCAGGCCTCCTCTTCCACCGCACAGGGTCAGCAGGTGCAGATGCCGGAAGGCAAGCAAAGTAACGAAACCAAGAGGGACACACGTGTTTCCAAGCTTGAACAGAGGAACCTGAGAAGCAGCGCAGAGGATCAGAGTGGCATTTGTGGCCATCCACATCTAGAGATTTTAGTTCACATGTACATGCGCCCAAGGGTGCTGATGTGTGGAGTTTCTTTTTAGTCTCAACTGCTCCGGGCAGCACAGCACAGAGTCACAACTGCTAATTGTGAATTCTGAGAGGGTGAAATACAGGGTTAGAAAAGTTTTCTCTCTCTCTCTTTCTCTCCTCTTTCTCTCTCTCTCTCTCTCTCTCTCTCTCTCACACACACACACACACACACACACACACACACACACACACACATCGATAAAGAAACTGCATATGCCATGGCTCTTCGTTTAAAATGGTTCATACTGTCTTGAGCTCTCATTTCAGAAGAGTGGAATGATCAGTCTTCAGCCACAGTGTTTGGTTGTGAGCCTCCTTACAGTCTCTTTTCCTCCCTGGAGTTTGCAATTTGTTTGTGTAAAACATTCTTTAAATTTTTGGGTTCTTGTCTGTAAGCCAGCAGGTATGGAGGCTGCCAAAGGTTCCAGTATTCAAGTATATGACAGGCTCTGCTCACTTCCCTGTTAGCAGATGTCTAAGGTGGAGGCCTAAGGAAACCCGAGTGAGAATTAGACATTCTGAGAATTCTGTGTTAACCCTCTAGAATGTTCCTGGTATTTTTTTTAAAAGATACCAGGAACATAAGAGCATATTTGAAACTGGGTTTTGTAGGGTATCTCTGTAATGCCAGAACTGGGGAGGCTGGGGTAAAAGGCTCACTACAAGTTTGAGGCTAGCCTGGGTTACATAGTGAGTTTCACGGCCATCTATGGCTGTACACTAAGACCCTGTATCAAAAATATATGGGTATTTGTCACTGAAGGTTATTTAATATCTTATAATTGAACATGTATGTATATATGTATGCATGTATGTATGGGATGTATGTTACTTACATAGATGCAATCACTATAAACATGTATGAGTGGGGATATTGTTTTTATTTTAAAATATATTTTAATAGAACTTTTATACAAGTTCATTAAACCCAAAAATGTTTTATAAGCTTTTAAAACTGAAATTAGTTTGTTTTCCTTTTCACTGTGCTTGTCCTTTTGAAATACAATTGGGATTGTTTTTTATATTCCATTTTGTTGTCTCTAATATTCAGAGTTAATTTAGAAATATTAAATACTAGCCCAATTCCAAAATTAAATAAAATGTTAAACTCATGTGAAGTCTCACTCCTTTTCTATCCAGGCCGACTGACCTGAGTAAGTAACCAGCATCGACTGTTTCTAGTTATTTTTACTATATGGCTTTTTAAAAAATATATTTGTTTTCTATTATTTTTAATTGCACGTGTGGACAGAGGAGAGATGTGCATGTGAGTGCAGGTGCCTGTGGAGACCACATGAGGATGTCAGGGTGCCCTGGAGCTGGAGTTACAGGCAGTCGATAGCATCCGATGGGAAGCATACTCAGGTGCTCTGCAAGGGCAGTGTGCACTCTCAGTCACGGAGCCATCGCTTCAGTCCTTTATACTGCTTTTAAAAATGAGTGGATATATGGATATTCTCTTACTGACTCTTCATCTTGTATAAAGGTGGAACACTCTTGTAATCTTTTCCTCTTGCAAATGTTTTGTCCTGAATGTGTTTATGAAGATCTCCTGATAATACATATGCTTTACTGTATTATATATTGTATATATAGTATTATATACTAATATAATCACATAATGATTTATTGTGTGAGTGTGTTTCCATTTATTTAACCAAAGGCTTAGCATTTTTGAGGTGTCTCAAAATCCACAGTGATAAAGCAAGCCTGCCACAGCAGTGATCTCGTAAGATGCGGCTTCATACCGTTGGAGGTATATTATCTCTGGGTTGAATTTTTTTTAAAAAGGGTTATCTGTTTTGAAGGGTGAGTGGCTTAGAGAAATTTTGTTAGGTGTTGTGAATTCCTCACCATTTCCATTGATGGCTACAGTGGTCTTCCTGCCAGCAGTGTCTGAGAGAGATGGTAATACCCCTTGTCCTCAGAGTCCTATTTAAAATAAACATGCCAAGCTTTCTTTATAGCCAAATTCTGTTAGTACATGCACGGGACGGTGTCTCTACTTGGGACTTGAGAGAATTGAGAAGGCATTAGGTCAAGCTGGGAATTCATCCACTCCTGGAGGATCTTTATGTCCAGTCAGGAAGTTAGTATTTTATTCAGAGGGAAACCAGTCAAGGAGCTCTTTTGCTTGTTTGTTTTCTGATCATGGCCGTGGTTAGGAACCTTTGACAGCACACAGCAGACAGTCTCCTGTTAACAGCTGAGGCAGAAAACTGTGGAATCCCTTCTTGTGTTATAAGAACTCACAATAACAGAAATATCAACAGCAGCAGCTGCAGGGCTTTGCTTCAGCCTTGCTGGGTGGTTCAGCACTTCATTGGAAGGGTCCGCCATGCTGATACCCTCACAGTCAAACACACTGCCACTCCAAAGCAGAGCCTCCCCTAGCCACCGGGAACCCCAACCCACGCTCCAGCTGCCCAGCAGCTCACTCCCCAATCATTTAGGATTTTGTTTCAATGTTGCCTTCTGCAGGATGCTCTGGTATATGCTGACTCCCTCACTTTCCTCTGTCTTTAAAATGCCTGTCACCCTCTCGTGATTTCCCCTTATGTTGTGCTGAGTTCCTAACTCTCCCTCCCAGGGTCTAAACTAAATAAAGTGGAAAGCCATCGATGTCCCTTGACATTGTCTGTAGTGCCATGAGATGTTCTGAGCATGTGTGGAGGTAGCATAGTCATGGTTGACTTAGGCCCAACACAATTAGGGTAATAAATTGGCATCTCCAAGTCTCCCAGGCTTGTCTTCATAGTTGAGAAGGGTCTGTGACTTCAATCATACCATTGCAAGGAAAAGTCTCACTCACACTGGAAGGAAATGACATGAATAGATGGAGTTTTCCTCTCTCCAGTCTATCACCAGAGAAAGATCTTCCTTGGGAGGCCCCAGGAGAAACAATCTTCAACTGCATTGATCAATTTCACTGATCATTTGTCTGCTCCTAGATCAATCATGGTGATGGGAGATGTGGTCAGGGATGGCTGACACTGTCACCTGAGCTTTAGTAGATCACTACTGAACATTGCTCTATTAGTATAGGAGATGGGGGAAGCTTTTCGGTAGCTAGCCTACAGTCACACTAGACAGTATTTGGAGAACACTTGAGAAAAGAGGGAGAAGACAGGGAGAATGGCCTTCCAAGGTGCAGGGGAAGTATCTGGCCCAGGAGAGCCAACCTCAGACAAGAAACCAGCTAAGTCCTTTCCAAATCTTGTAAACTCACCCATTCCAGCTTCATAGATAACATGTTTCAAATGTGCATCCTTGAGTACTTGGGGAGCACTAGACGTGTGGCCATGGACAGACTTCACTTCTCAGAGTCTCACATGAGCCATTATGACTCCAGGAAAAACGATATGAGCCTGTCTATGCTGTTGCTCAAAAGATTAGTCCAAATTTACCACTAATGAGTGTTTTTGGCCAATACACCATGTGTTTCTTTAACTGACACACATTCCCAGATCCTTTTAAGAGATGGCATTGTAACTACAGATTTTACCTCAGACCACCTTAGGTTTTCTGGTTTGTTTGTTTTGGTTTGTTTGTTTTTGCTTTTTATTTTTTGTTTGTTTGTTTTAGAGAGAATGAATGATAATGTCAAGGGCATAAAAGATAATTCAAGGAAGTAGACAAAATGTTTGAGTGCCTTACAGGTAATAGTGAGCAAAATGAGGTCACGGATTGAAATAGATGGTGTGGGTGACTTTGGTATGAGGGTGGAACACATTCCCTGTTAATTTCTCGTGTCTCAGTGAAGGCCTTCCTCACTGATAGCATAATCTAACTTCTTCTCACCAAGGCAGCGCTATCCAGGATATATCAGCTGCAGTCAAGCCTTTTAGAGTCAGCTCTATCTGAACTGAAATCCAATGAAGGCCTTCCTCACTGATAGCATAATCTAACCTCTTCTCACCAAGGCAGCGCTATCCAGGATATATCAGCTGCAGTCAAGCCTTTTAGAGTCAGCTCTATCTGAACTGAAATCCAAATTCAGTTCCTTATTCTTCACGATGCTCTTAAATGTGAGTAAGACTCTGACTCCCAAAGATAAAGCATGCCTTCGAGGGGATGGTGGATGGCGAAAGCGAAGCTCACAGGCACCATTAGTGTGACTTCTCCCCTTGTGACTTCATGGAAATCCCAACCAAACCATGTCTGCCCATGTATTTCTTCACCCCATGGTGACCTCAGCCTAATATCCCATCAATCAGCTGAGGATTACATCAGCAGAGAACGGGAGCCAAGAAGAACTATACTTTTCCCCCGACGACATGCTCAGCATACTTTTTAGGACTCAAGGAACATTGAACCACCTGCTTCTCTTGTCATAAAGAAAAATTAATACGTGTTTTTTAGATACCCACCCAGTTCCTAGTCTCCTTATTGGGTTCTGTGAGTGATATTTTAAAAAAGGATAAGAATCTTTGGTTCTTGCTTTCCAAGAACTAAAAATGCCCTGGATCACAATGCCAAGCCAACAGCACTGTGTTAAATTCCAGCACTGCCATTTACTATCATGCTGCCTTAAACAACCACTCTCTCCAAGCCCAGGCAGAAATAGAGCCACTGGTACCCCTGCCATCATGAGTTTTAAATTGCTACTCATGTTAGAGACCTGGCACAGAGCAAGCACTTGGAAAATCTGAGTCTCTTCATCATCAAGCCACACAGCAGTTAAATGATATAACAGGAGACCCATTACAAGACAGCCTATAATCCGCTGCCAAGTGAAATGCCATCCAAAACAAGGTTCCTAGAATTTAGTGTAGGTCAGAGCCATTCACGATGGAGGAGGTGGAGGGATTACAGGACGACAAAGGATGTGCCTGGCACTCTCCTGGGATGGGCTGATTTTCTCAGGCGCAGCACAAGAATCTTGGCCACAAGCCCTTTCTCTACACCCACGATAAGGAGTAAAGCCTCAGGCATTCAGGATGAAAGTATCACAGTGAAAACTGAATAACACAGTTCTGTCTTCTCACAATGCTCAGACCACAGACACTGTCTTCTTCAGGCAGTGTGCCTATCACCCACCTGTCTGAATGGCCTTTCAGCCCATTAAAGGAGAATCATCTTCTCACTGACGCATAGGTCCACAGAGGCCCCTGGGCAACAACAGACCAGGTACAGGGCTGACACACATGCTTAGGATTAAGAAAAGCCCTATGCGCAAAGATATGTTTGTTCCAATATTCATAATGAAGAACTGCTATCTCCAAGAATGTGGAGGGAAACTTACTTGTAGAGGCATCTGTCAATGCGATCATTAGCTGTGGTAGATGATTCTAGTCACCCAAGTCTCATCTCCTTTGTGTGTACATCCTTTTTCTGCCAGGACTCTCTCTGGGTGGAGTACAGCAGATTCTCACAGATTTGCTTGACTCCATGTCACCTACTTTGGGCAGTGACATATGAAAAGACGCAACAAATGCCACACCAGGGCAAAAACATTAAGTGAATTTTCACGGCTTATTTGGCTTCATGCCCTGTCTCATACCAAAAGAAGAGTGCATCTTGGACGATGCTACTATCAGCTTGAATCCCAGGATGAGAAATCTTGGCACTTGGGGCAAACGATGTGGAGGTTTACAGAGTTCAGCAGACCAGTAGGCTGGCAGATGCAGCAACTAGGAATGTTTGTTATGTAAGCCCTGAGATACAGAGGTTGTCTGTTACCACAGCAAAAGCTGTCTAATACATCACCAATATTCAGCAAATGTTTGCCCAGTGTTGGGGCCATCCCAAGCTTTCTACGGATGTTCTGTTATTTGCTCTCTTCACGTTAGTCATGGAAACTGTGTTTTAGCCGGTATTCTCCATGGCAATCAACTGAAAGTTACTCAGGCTATGTGGTGCAAAAGGAAGTCCAAAATGAAGGCTTCTGCCTTCAACCAAAATGGGATAGTAGAATCTGGATGTGTCCCCACTATGGGAAAAAAAATTGGAAACCCAGTAAAATACATAAAGCCGTAGTCCTAGAGGTATTAGACAATTAGTTGTGAGACAGATCTCTGAGAGGCAAAAAAAAAAAAAAAAAAAAAAAAAAAACCATGGTGACTCATACACTGACACAACCTGCTGTGCAGAGAGCATCTCCAGTCATAGGGGAAACCAGATGATGCTCAGCTATGTCCCGTACTTGAGAAGATGGAACAGAGAGCAAAGAGGCCAAAGCGATTTCATTTGCAAAGGAAAATACAGGAAGGAAAAAGCTACTCAGAGGGCCGTGGGGATGTGTAAGGGGCCTCCAGGAGGATTCAGCTGAGTACAGACCAGCAGTACCAAAGGCCTGGAGAGTAGTAACCAAAAACCTTAGAAGATCAATCTGGAACTCAAATAGGACTAAACACAGAAAAGTTCTTACTAATGAGACGGGTCTTGGGTGAAATGAATAATCAAGAAATCTTCTCAGTGGAAAAAAAGTTACTAAGTATGCAAAGAAGTGGGTATGCACAGCCCCAAATGAAGAGAAATACAATCGCTTGGTTCTGGCTCTCAAATGGCATGGAGAGTAGCAGACAATGAAAAACAACAACCACAAACTACTGTGACTATATGCCAGACATTCAAGAAACTAGAGAGGAAACTGAATACACATTAAGGAAAGACATAATAGATGTAATGACAACCTAAGTTGTTTTGACCTTGAGATGGAAAATATAGCAGGCAGGGTTAATGACAGATTGGACTTGCAGAAGGATGACATGAACTCGGAGACACAAACAGAAACAACGGAAGATGACGAACACACAGAAAAGCATGGAAGGGACAGGTTACAGCTGTGGGCAACTTCGGGCAGCCTGTGAGGGTGAACAGAGTTCTTTGAAGTTAATAGAGTAGGCAGAAAATTTCAGATAAAAAATAATGTCCTCAACAAAAATCCGCATGGAGCCAGGCATGGTGGCACACACTTTTAATCCCAGCAGAGGCAGATGCAGAGGCAGGCGGATCCAGAAGTGTAAGGATCCGCCTGGTTTATGTAGCGAGTTCCAGAACAGCCAGAGCTACAGCAGAACCCTGTTTAAAAACGGAGGAGGAGGAGCAAGAGGAGGAAGAGGAAAAGGAGGAAAATTCCCATTGAAATAAAAACTGTTTTTCCACAGAGTCAAAATGCTCAATGAAAGCCAAGAATAAGAAGTACATACAATGAGAAACATTACACATACATGAGACACATTGCACATACATGAGACACATTGCATATACACGAAACACATTGCATATACACGAAACACATTAAAATCACTGTGAGTAGAGCCAATGATGAAGAAAATATTAAATATTAATCCCAGGGCCAGGAGAGGTGGATCTGCCATTAAGAGCATTTGTTGCTTTGGAAGAAGATCATAGTTTATTTCCCAGCACCCACATGGCTGGGAAATAAACTGCTCACAACTGTCTGTAACTCCAGTTCCAGGAGATCCAAAGACCTCTTCTGGACTTGGGAACCCAGTCACAAATAGAGTGCACAGAAATACATTCAGGCAAAAACATTCATAAAGATTAATAGAATATTTAAAATTAAGTGCCAATCATGATGATGCATGCTGGTATCAACATGTAGGATGAGCTGGAAGCAGGAGACAGGCCATCCTCAACTAAGTAGCAAGTTTAAGGCCATCCTGGACTACATGAAACTGTTTCAAACAATGATAAAGGAAGTCAGGAAAGGGGGAAAATTACAAAGAACTAATGCATAAACACTAAACAAATAGCAAGATGGGACATTAAACCCCATAATTGATAATCTCATTAACGGTAATCATCTAAATACCCTTCACAAAATAGATATTAAGCAACAGTCAAAACAAGTCACATCTATAAGCTATTAAAGTAAATTTATTTTAAATATAAGAACCCATTTAAACCCACCATCAACATATTGAAAAAGATATGCCATGTTAATCTAATTTCAAAAAGAACTTAGAGTGGATATATTAATATTAAACTGAGTAGACTTCAGAGTGATGAATAATATCTGGCAGAAGAGGGTCATATTTTAAAGGCACATGTGGGGGCTTGAATAAAACGACTCCCAAAGGCCCATAAGGAGTGGCACTTTTAGGGGATGTGGCCTTGTTGGAGGAGGTAGAGCATTGTTGGAGGAGGTGTGTCACTGCGGGTGAGTTTTGAGGTCTCAGAAACTCAAGCTAAGCTTAGTAGCTCACTGCCTCTTCCTGCTGACTGCAGATCCAGAGGTAGAGCTCTCTCGGTTTCCTCTCTAGCACCAAGTCTGCCTGCATTCAGTTGCTTCCCACTATAATGATAATGGGCTAGCCTCTTGTAGTGGTTTGTATATGCTCGGCCCAGGGAGTGGCACTATTAGCCGATGTGGCCTGTTGGAGTGGGTGTGGTCTTGTTGGAGTGGGTGTGGCCTTGTTGGAGTGGGTGTGGCCTTGTTGGAGTAGGTGTGGCTTTGTTGGAATAGGTGTGTGGGATTTAAGACCCTCATCCTAGCTGCCTGGAAGCCAGTCTTCTCCTAGCAGCCTTCAGATGAAGAAGTAGAACTCTCAGTTCCTCCTGCACCATGCCTGCCTAGATGCTGCCATGCTCCCACCTTGATAATGATGGACTGAACCTATGAACCTGTGAGCCAGCCCCAATTAAATGTCCTTTATAAGACTTGGTCATGGTGTCTGTTCACAGCAGTAAAACCCTAACTAAGACACCTCTGAAACCGTAAGCCAGCCTTAATGAAATGTTTTCCTTTATAAAGAGTTGGTCATGGTCATGGTCATGGCCATGGTCATGGTGTCTCTTCACAAGACAGACCATAACAAAGCAAGAGTGTATGCCCCTAAGAATGCTGCCAGGAGATAGGGACAATCTATAGTCTCAGAATTCAGCATCTCTCAGTAACGGAAGAGCACCTTGACAACAGGGCTCTGAAGGGCTGGGCCACAACCCATTGTCAAAGCAAACAGCAGAGGACACTGTCTTTTCAGGTGCACCTGAACATTCACAAGGGACAACTACATTCTGAGCCAAAAAGTAAATTCAGAGCAATTCTTGACACATGAAGAAAGTCTTCTGACTACAACAAAGTTAAATTAGAAAAGATGTTTTGGTGATATCTGGAAAATCTCCCCAAAGAACCCAACTCTAAGTAACGAGGAGCCAAAGGATATACTTGTTTAAATCAGAATATTTTGAGTGTAAGAAAAATGAAAACATAAAATTTGTGGGATGCAGCTAGCATCACATTTAGAGGAAAATCTGTCTAGCTAAACGCCTATATTAGATGAGAAAAACTGTCTCAAGTTAGTGATCTCTGCTTCAAAGTTAATGAAATAGAAACCAGGAAAATAGAAAACACATTGTAGCAAAACCTGATTCTTTGAAAAGGTCAATAAAACTGATGAGCTTTTAATGAGACTATAGATGGGGGAGGAGGGGGGAAAGGACTGGGGAGGAGGAGGAGGAGGGACAGGGAAGAGGAGGGATCAAGAGGAGGAAAAGGGATGGGAAGGAGGAGAAGGCATGGAGAGGGAGAGAAAGAAGAGAAAACAGCAGCAACCTTGAGGAGGGGGCCAAATTACCAAAACCAGAAATGAAAGAAATGGCATTAGTACTGACACTGCATGGATTTGAAACAATAATAAGAGAATCCTAAGCCTGGCTTGATGTTAATAGTTTTTACAATTACATGAAATGGGACAGTTTCTTGAAAAGTATAAATGACCACAGTTTGCCCCTAAACAAATGGATAACTGGAATTGCTATAAATCTTTAAAAAATAATTACTTTCTATTTTAAAAGTAAGAAGATCCTGTAGGGTCAGGTAAGAGAAGTGATCCCCCAAAACAGACAGGAGCCAATCTGATGCAACTCACAGCAGGGTCTTTATTTGATTCAAGCTAGCTTCCCCTCACCCCCACCTGCGCATTGTTGTCACACAGAACAGTTTTGGTGGTGGGGATCCCTGAATATCTATGGGGCAAGGCTTCATCCTAAGCAGCAGGTGGGGGGTAAGTGTGCAAACATCTAATTGGAAAGCTACTGTGGCCTTTAACATAATTGGCTGGTGCTGGGAGTCATATCATAAACTTAATTTCTGCTCCCCTCTATGTTGGTGGTCATTAGGCAGGGGGTGGCCTTGTAACCTGGGATGGTGGTAAGTTTGTTGGGGAATAACCTATAGACACTGGTCTTGTTGGGGATTAGCCTAGAGACTGGATCTAAGCTCAGGTTTTGTTGGGGGGCAACTTGGAAACTAATGCTAGGCACTAGCCTGTTAGTTTAACCTGAGTTCAAACTTAGGTCAGGTTCTCTAAAATGGAGTCTGAACTTCAAAGATTTGGCCTCTCAATCCCAAGGTCAAATTATTTCACTAGTAAATTCTATGAAACTTTTTCTTTTTATGTCTCTTATGTAGCCATGATGACCTAGAACTGCATGTACAGACCAGGCTGGCCTCTTGAACTCATAGAGAGCTTCAGGCCTTGGCCTCCTGAGTGCCAGAATTCAAGGAGTGCACCACCATGCTCAGCCTACGGAACATTTAAGGAGCCAATAACATCAATTCTATGCAAACTTTCCCAGAAAAATAAAAGAAAAAAGAAGTATTCATTTTTTAAAATCAGATCAAGTTGGTGCTATCTCTGGACAAGATGTTACCAGAAAAGCACAGTTTAAACCAACAAATAAAACCTCATGAGCACAAAGAGTGAGCCCAACAGCACAGTAAATGAACTCCATAATTGCATGTATATACATATAAATAAACAATAATAACACAGAAGGAGACATCATGAATTTGAGAGGGAGTGTGCTTGCGGAGCAGAGGAGAAGTTGAAGGGGGCCTGAGAGGGAAAGACAAAAATGATGTCAATACAGTACTCCGGCAAGAAAATTCTCCAAAAAAAAAAAATGGAAGAAAAGGATGACTACATCGTGACTGAGTGAGATTTACAGCAGGAATCGAAGACTCCTTCCACATGCAAAACTCAATCAGTGTGATTCACTCTGCGGTGAGCAGACTAAGAAGGAAAGGAAATTGGGGAAATCATGGTCTGTTTGAGAAGGTGGGGAGACAAATGAGGGAGGGGGGAGATAGGAACAGCAATTCAGAGCACAGAACTACAGCTAACAGCACACATCGGACCAACCTGCTAAAGAGCCCTAGCTCCTGGTCACGGAAGGCAGACATCACTGCTAGAGGACGTGGCCCATTGCCAACACTGCCAATCCATCAGAATGGGTTCATTCAAATCCTGGGTTTTTAGAATAGCTAGTTCCAGCTTGAAAGACCCAGGAGGGAAGTTCTGGCTGGTCAAGCTGCCAAGAAGGCTGAACAGTATAGTAGCAGCAGGGAATTCTACAAGTCTAGGAAGGTAGCTGACATAGTTAGGGTTTGTTTCTATTGCTGTGAAGAGACACCATGACCGGGGCAACTCGTATAAAGGAAAACGTTTTATCATGGCTGGCTTACACTTTCAAAGTTTTATTCCATTATCGTCATGGTGAAAACATGGCAGCATGCAGGCAGACATGGTACTGGAGAGGTAGCTGAGAATTCAACATCTTGATCTGCAGGCAACAGAAGGAGACTGCTATACTGGGCATAGCTTGAGCATATAAGACCTCAAAACCCACCTCCACAGTGACACATTTCCTCTAACAAAGCCATATCTATTCCAACAAGGCCACACCTCCTAAGAGTACCACTCCCTCTGGGTCAAGCATTCAAACCTATGAGTCTATGGGGGGTCATTCCTATGCAAACCACCAGGGTAGTCCAGCTGCGCTATGGGAAAAGTGACAAATGTCACAGAGAAGGAATATCTATTATTTCCATTTTATGGATTTGGAATCTTAGCTTCCTGGCTTTTGATAATCAATGACATGCAGGATCACTGCTTGAAGACGCAAAACCAGGCAAAGCCGTTGTTTACATACATCACCTTCACAACTCCACGTAGCGAATATCAGCATCTTCGTGTTATGTAAGAGGAAAATGAAGATGATATAAATTTAAGGCTGAATATCCTGTGCCACCCTCTCTGACCTCTCACATCACATTCCAGTGTCCCCGGGGCCTCTGTGCATGTGAGTGCTCTGGTGCACATATAGATTTGGGCATACATCCCCCACCAAGTTCATGGATAAACTCGGGTGCCTCTGCCATGAACCCCACCTGTCTTTCTTACGGCAGACTGACTCAAGTGTTTCCAAAGTCCTTCTTAGATGCTGAGACCTCTGGACCTCATGAACTCTCTTTGGATTGCCTCAAGGCAATCTCTTAACTGGGAGATTTTGTGATGCAATGGACCAGAATCAACAGTCCCATTTTGGCATGGAGGAATGAAGGCCTAACAAGGGAAGATCCAACAAGAAGACTGAAACCAAGCAGAGAAAACACCAACTCTTAGCTCTAATGTCCAGTGTCTATGGTTCCTGATGTAATCCTATGGGTTTAACCGACTTGGATAGCTCCAATCTTCCTGCTCAGCTGCCTGCACTACGCATAGCCTCTCTCTTGGCTGGGTTTCTTAGGGGTGATCTCACAGTCCTGGCATCCATATCTTGGGGGTGTCTACTGTTAACTTAGGCTTTACCTTACCAGCTTCACATATGGCATCCCAGGACCTCATCATAAGGACTGCAACCCTGCCACACACTGCCTGGCTTGAGCAGCCTCTAGGGACGCTGATGCAAGCTTCCATGAACTTTTCCATCTTTCATCCTTCTAAAGCCAGCACCACTTGAACAACACTGCCAAGTGCTTCCGGTAGCTTGAAATGTGGACCACGGGTGCAGCAGCCTGTGGTCTTCCCCAGGAGATTACTTTCTAGTAAGGAATCCTTCTAAGGCATCCTCAGTGTCTCTTTTCAAATGATCTTCCATTTTCCCAAGTCTGAGCCTTCAATGGGTGGAGTCTTGCCCTCCTCACACCTTTTCTGCTGTCCCTAAAACAAGATGTTCACAGTTTTCAGCTTTCTGTTCTTTCTCGAACCTAAATAAGAGTGGTGAGCACTTGCCAGCATGAACGTCTGCCATCCTCCCTTGCAGTTTTCTCTGCCAAACACAGCAGGCCTTCACTTTTAGGTTCACTCTCAAGTCACATCTCAGGACACTAGCAAGAATGAAACCAGAGTCTTTGCAAAATATAACTCAAATGGCTTCTAGACCAGTTCTGGATAGAGAGAGACCTTGTCCCCCTCAGAAACCTCCTGCTCAACTTTTTTCTCTTCACTCTAGTCTTCCAGACTCCTACCTTAATGACCCAGGGGGCGTTGTTCACAGCATTGTATCACACCAGTACTTTCCTCTGAGAGCTGAACATTCCATCCTTCTGGAATGCCCCTTAAATCTAAAGGTACCTTCAGGAATACCTTCAGGAAATCCCTCAAACTGACCAATTCACTAAGACCCTTCCCAACAGAGTGATACAATCTGAGCTTCCTTTTCAGATGAACGAATCCCAGCTGCAAAGGAGAATCACAGAAGAGCAAAAGGGGCAAAGAAGACTCTGAGAGAAGACCAGATGCCTGGAAGAAGCAGAACTTAGCCAAGAGACTGAGTCCCTTGGAAAAGACACAATCCAGCCTCTTGAGCTACCTGCAGGTTTTCAGGTTTTTGAGCTGTCACCCATGCTGAGGTGGACTTTGGGGATGTGGCCATCTTTAAGTCATTTCTGCTCCTGTAATCCTCATCCATATCCCTCTAAGTAACTCTAACAAAACTCATTGTTTCCCATGGTGGACTTCGATGGGATCTGTATTGTACTTGTGTTGTGGGATCCCTCTCTGGGGTAAGTAGACATGTGTTGCATCTCTCTAGGGAAAAAGTTCGTAATACAACAAGCATTCTTGATTTTTGTAATCCAAGGTTCCAAAGTCTTTCACATTCCTCCTCAAAACAAGCTCCAGAGGTGTAAGAAACGTGTGCTCAGGCTGGAGAGGTGGCTCAGCGGTTAAGAGCACTGACTGTTCTTCCAGAGGTCCTGAGTTTAATTCCCAGCAACCACATGGTGGCTCACAACCATCTGTACTGGGATCCTATGCCCTCTTCTGGTGCGTCTGAAGACAGCGACAGTGTGTTCATATACATAAAACAAATTGAAAAAGAAGAGAAACTTGTGATCACTTTTATCACAACCCCACTTCCTACCCTCAGCTTTCTGCTTGAGTTCTCTTCTTGCTTATGTGTAACACATCAGACAAAGAGCACCTGAAGGAAGGAAGGGCTTGTTTGGCTCCCAGTTTAAAGATACAGTCCATCTGCACAGAGCAGAAGGCATCTGCAGTCAGGGAGAGGAGAACAATACATGCTGGTGCTCAGCTTGAGTTCTCCTTTTTTAGCTCATGGACAACAGTCAGGGTCAGGGAAGATGGGAGAAGGTTAATTCTTAAGTAGGTAGATAGTTAAGGAAATCGGTCCTGGGTTGATCCTAGGTAGCTTACTTCTGGTTGGTTGGTTGGTTGGCTGGTTTCCTTATCTAAAAGAAACCCTCTTTTGGAAGGCTCCTTCTTTTCCTTACCCCATGGTAACTCCATGATAATTCCAAAAGTCCCCTCCCTTGTCTTATCTGTCTGGTTTCTGCTGTTATTTAAAGTGACTACACCCACAAAGTGCATCCTGCACTGCTGACCCAATTCAAGCAGGACAAAAGAGAGCCAGTTCAGATATGCTTACTATAAAAAAATCTAAAGGCCTACACTTGGAAGGAAGACTACAAATGGTGCTTTAGCCCTAGATCACCATCCTGTGTTCAGTGTGTGTGTGTGTGTGTGTGTGTATGTGTTGTTGTTGTTGGTGGTGGTGCTGTTTTCTTTGCCATCAATTTCGGCCATCTACTGTGGACTGCAACCTTCTTGTTTTACAATTCTTTACCTTATATAGAATGGCCTGAACGAAGGAGAGCTAGCAGGCGCCATATGCAATGGTACTTCCTGTATTTATAGTGAGTCTCCCACCCACCCACCCCCCAATCCTGATACTCTCTCAGAGGCATGCCTACAGATTTGTCTTCTAGGTAAATTTAGAACCTTTCAATAATAACCATCAAAATCACAAAAGGATAAATGAAAAAAGGAACGAGCACACCATGATGGGAAATCTCTAGATCTCATGCTGTATATTGAGCTCATGAATGTTTACATTATAAATAATAAACAAATAAGGGTTGTGGTGGTCTGAATGATGATAGCACTCACAGGCTTGTATGTTAGAATGCCTGTCCCTAGTTGGTGGAATTGTTTGGAAAGGAACAGTGGAAGGATAATGTAAATCCCATTTCTCTCCACTCTGAGGACCAGGCCTGATTTCCAAAACGGCCGTAAGGAAACAGCTTCAGGAATAGACCACAAGTCCCAGAAACTAAGTTATAAGACACTAGCTTTAGGAACAGACCATAAAATCCAGAACAAGATCATAAAACCTTCTCCCAAAGAACAGCCTGGGTATAACCACGAAAATGGGGAAATACCTTATCTCAGAATGGGCCACTTGTATTCCACCACATGGTTGAACGCTCATGACATAGGAATATAGATCACTGATCACCTGTGACCCCCTAGTACCCATCAATGACATTTTAGATTACCTAATCCTTTTAGAGAGTTTCCTGTTCCCTAGAAGAAGTACTTCGTGCCTTCGTCTGCGGTTGCCATTTCAATGAATGGTTGACCCCCACATGCTGGTTGTTTCTGCAGAATAAATGCTCTTTGTTTTTGCATACTATCTGAGTCTGGGGTCTTCCTTCAGTGATTTTCAGACCTCTACATTAGGAGGTGTGGCCTTGCTGGGGAGAGTGTGGTCACTGGGGCTGGGGGCTGAGGTTTTCAAAGCCCATACCATTTCTAGTTTCCTCTTCCTCCACCACATCTCATGCTTACTGATGAAAGCTCTCCAATACTACTCCTGATTGCCTTCTGCCTTGTTTCCGACCATGACGGTCATGGACTCATTCTCTAAAACTATAAGCCAGCCCCATAACTCTTTTTTCTATAGGCTGCCTTAGAAATTGTAGAGCAAAAGGTCCAAGCTCACTTCTGGGTTTGAAGACTTCGTAAAACCCACCAATCCCCAAAATCTCACCAATAACAAAATCACCCGAGCAGCCGGGCAGTGATGGCGCATGCCTTTAATCCCAGCACTTGGGAGGCAGAGGCAGGTGGATTTCTGAATTCGAGGCCAGCCTGGTCTACAGAGTGAGCTCCAGAACAGCCAGGGCTACACGGAGAAACCCTGTCTCAAAAAACAAAAACAAAAACAAACAGCAACAACAACAAAAATCACCAGAGCATAAAAATCCCCCAATTCCTGACCGCTAAAGTCCACCAATCCCTGTGTTTGGCTTGAAATCTTACCAATCCCCACCCAAGAAATTGCCACTGGAAAACTTTGCCCTCAACAAACCTACACAAGCTTGTCTCCTGCTCATTTCCCTGCTGCCTCTTACCTGAGCAGAGGCTGCCTCCCTCTGCGTCTCTCCCAATAAATCTTGTGTGTGAGGTTTGTTGTCTGGTGTGACTTTGTGGTATCCCTTGGCTCCCAACTGCCAGAATATCTTCCTCTTGGGAGCTGTTAACACTTCCACTGGGGAAACTTTCCCCCTCAGAACTGTAACACCTCCTTTGGAGAAGCCTGCCCCCCAGAACTGTAACACTTTTATTGGGGAAGTTTTTTCCCTCAGAACTGTTTTATCATGGCCGTGGCAAAGCGCTTAACACAAAGAGCATTGTATAAGTTGATGATGGTGATATGTCTAGAACTAAAGACAATGGGTAATCCAACTGTGATTATCCAGTATCTTACATTTGAAAGAAACAAGGAAAGAACGAAGCCGGACAAGGCAGCTTGCCTTTTTTTCTCCTAGCCACTGTCTTTAGCTCCCTCTGTTTGTCTAATCACTCAGCCTTAAAACTTCCTTGGCTATCTACTTTGTACCAGGCTTTAAGCTGAAGTCAGAAGCACTGGGGTGAATCAGACAGTCCTAAAGCTTAACTGTCCTAACTGTGCCACATAAATATTCACAAATATTTCAGTTGATCTGGTTTTTGTTTTGTTTTGTTTTAAACAAGGGAGCCACTGCCAGGTGCAAGAATGTGATATGACAAATCTCAGAGGGCTTACAAGGTGTCAGAACCAAGTGCTGTGGGATTTTCAAAGAAGAGCCAGGGCTCCTCAGAAAAAATATAGACCATTGGACCTTGCAAAATTCACAAGAAAATGTAGGCTTGTTACAGAAGCTGTAAAGATGAAAAAAACAACTTTGCTCTTGAAGGGCTCCTATCTTGGAGTGGAAGACAGGAAAAGCAGCATTGGGTGGTAGGGTGGGGGGAGACAGTAGACACACACTGCAGAACACCTGTCAAGAAAGCTTCCTGGAGATGTGGTTCATGCAGGCTGAAATGCAAGTTAGAGGTGCCTGGGGCAAGTCAGCACAAGTCAGCATCAGGGGAAAGAGTCAGCAAGTATCGAACCTAGTGTGAGGGAAAATGAGCTGGACACTCTTCAGGGGTTCTGTGGCAGAATCCTGTCCCAGGGCCAGATGGAAAGAGGTAAAAATGAGGTGAATGGGCAGAACCAGAGCCCACTAAGAAGTGTAAAGACTATCCAGTGAGTCATGGCAGTAGGCTTGAAGGAAGGTATTTTTTGTTGTTGTTCTGAAGACCACCCAGACATCTGGTAGAGATGATGGCACCCAAGCTGAAGAGAACAAGATCTAAATGTCGAGCCCTATACTATGCTGTAGGTCAAGTTGAACAGTTTATTCCTGTCGAAGACAGGCAGCTCCACACACCCATTCTTCTGCCCTGCCACAAACCTCCTTCCTGCAAGCTCTGCACCCCAAAATGCCACAGAACTCCCAGTTTCTCCTCAGCTGCCATCAAATCACTCTGAGTGCTTCTGCAAGACCAAGATAGAGTCCAAGGTTTGATAGCTGACACCTGGGCAATAGACAGAAAACCAAGACCTGGAGAGGCACAGGCTGGAGAAGGTCAGTTCATGGTTCTCATATGTCCACTTATCACACTGAACTACATAAATCTGCACGGATGAAAAAACCTAAAAGAGAGTTTTTAGACACAATCTTATAGACTTTCTACCTCAGGCATGACTCTTCCTCATTCCAAAATTTTAATGTTGTAGATTTTGGTCTCCTGATACGCAGCATAAGGAAAAGACTTTTACTAAATATCAACTTTGTAATATGCTACAACTTAAAACCACACTCAGAAGAAATATCTTCTTTCCTATTGTGATGGTTTGATTGAAAATGGCCCCAATAGGTTCCAAGACAGTGGCACTATTAGGAGGTGTGGCCTTGTTGGAGTAGGTGTGACTTTGTTGGAGGAAGTGCATCACTAAGGGTTAGGCTTTGAGGTCGAAAATGCTCAAGCCAGGTCTAGTGTGCCGTTTGCTTCCCACTGACTGCCGATCCGAGAGTAGAGCTCTCAGCGATCTCTCTGAATCATGTGTGCCTGCATGTTGCCATGTCTCCTGCCATGACAATAATGAACTGAACTGTAAGGGAGCTCTAGTTAAATATTTTCCTTTGTAAGAGTTGTTCTAGTCATGGTGTCTCTTCATAGCAATAGAAACCCAAATTAAGACACCCTGTTTTTCAAATGAGAAGACTAAAAGCAAACATGTCTAAACTGAGATTTAAACCTAAAGCCAAGTGACAGTTATATGTCCATGAAATATTGTGTGTTCTTTGGAATGAGACTATACTGAGTTCATCAAAGATTTATTTTAGATCCACTCCTGGGCAGTTAAGAATATCTTGTATTAGTTATATGATATTGATTAGCAAACAATCCCAAGATTCAGAAGCTTAAAATCACAATCATTTTGTTAGCATTTCCACAGTCAAGAATCAGTGTGGATTAGTTTGTGCTTCGGATTCAGTGTCTTGAGTTTACTCAAGACATCAAAAAGACTGCAGCCAGATGGAAAGGCTCAGCCAAAGAGGGATGTGCTACCTAGTTCAGTCCTGTGGTGGCAGGCCTTGGTCCCTCACCCAGTTTCCTCTCAATGCAATACCTGGCTTCCTTTGTGGGGGGTAAAAACCAAAAGAGCAAGAGAGGTGATGTGTGCCCAGAGCAGCTGCCTTTTCCTACCCAATCGCAGGAGGGAGGGCATGTCTGTCCTACTGTGTCCTATTTGTGAAAAGCAAGACAGTGAGTCCAGCCTACACTTCAGCAAAGGGGAAACAGAGTGTGTCAATCCAGGGTCAGGGATTATCAGAGGCCAGTTTATAGGCTTCGAACTTCAGTTTAAAGAACATTTGATCAGGTTGTCCAGGCTATTCTTCTAGTGGCAATTGTTCCTTCTTCATATGTGGTTGTTTCCTCTGAATTGAAACATTCTCTCAGAGAGGGAGGAAAGAGGTTTACTAAGACTCAGGAAGCTAATAAAACTTAGAAGGCTCCCTCCGGAAGCTCATGAAAGTTACAAGATTCACAAGGCTCCTTCTCAAGCTTGTAAAAGCTGGGGCATGGAGACTCTTCTGATTGCTAGCTGTGCACAGAGCTCGACTTGACATCCATATGGGGGTGGGCTTTTTAGTGATAACTTTGTGCTTCCCATGCTTCTATAAGTAACACGAATGCATTTACTGGGTCACCAAGGTAGGCTTGGGTGGAATTATATCTCTGGTCTGCCATGAATACCCTATCTGGAATGGACAGACCTTTGTTTACATTTCAAATTTGCAGACACACCAGACCTATGCTATTCAGGGGGTGGAGAATTTGGGGAACTTTAGAGATATTTGGGGTGCTATTGTGCCCATTTCTTGATACCTAAGGCAAGTCATGTTTGTAAAGGCCTATGCAGTGAACCTATCTGGCACACAGGTATGCTTGGGGAAGTAGTTTTTCAAATTGTGGCCATTGACCCCTTCCTCGACTTGTTCTTAAGCTATTGTGAAGTCTTCCAGAAAGAAGAAAGAAATGAGTGTTGGCAATTGTATTGGGGTCCAGATGGAAAAACCATCAGCTGGAGAGTCTTGGGTATTTTTTTTCAGGTTTAAATGTATGAGTGTTTTGCCTGCATGAATGTATGTGAACTATGTACATGCCTGCTGCCGATGAAAGTCAGAAGAAGGCATCTAATCCCCTGGAACTGATATTCTGGGTAGCTGTGAACCACCATGTTAGTGCTGGGAACTGAACCCTGGTCCTCTGAAAGAGCAGCAAGCACTCTTGTTTGTTTGTTGGTTTGTTTGTCCTGAGACTCACTCTATAGACCAGGCTGGCCTTGAACTCAGAGATCCAACTGCCTTTGCCACTACTTGGCTGAACCGGAAGTACTCTTAACCATCTGAGTCGTCTTTCCGGTCCTTGGAAAGTCTTGCTTAAAAGTTCCTCTTTGCTCTGAATTTTCCTCATTTCATGCTGTCCAGCTCTATCAGCACCACAGCCGTGGTTGGTCAGAGCACATGCTCCAGAAATGTCCTGAGGAGGGAGGGGACTCGAGAGGGACAAGGAAATGTGTGCGTGGGTCACATTCCTTCAGCAGCATTCCTGTGCAGTCCCAAGAGCAGAGACACACAGAGAGACAGACGTGCAGACATAGATGAAGCAGCACAAATAAAATCATGAGCGCTATAAATACTTGCTCAGGATACCCCTTTGCCACACCACTGAGCTGTCCTAATTGGCAAAACATCGTTTATTGCTTGGACCTCTGTAACAGTTTCCAAGCTGGCCTGTGCTATTCATCCATCTACGCTGCTACTGGATTATCTTTCTGGACAGCAAATCTGTGAAGGTCAAGAGGCCTGCCAAACTGATTTTGGGGAAAAGCCAAGCCCGTTGGATGCTCTCCAAGACGCTAAGTACCTACCTCCCGTTTCATCTTACCTACTGTTTTGGCTCCAGTCGTACCACAGGCTGTTACAGGTACCTACCATGAGACTATGATGTCTGCGCCCAGCAGCTCATTCATGCAGCCACTTCCACAAGGAAACATTCTCAAATTGCCCTCCCTAGTCTGAGAGAGGAACTCGGGAGCCTGGGTCACCACATTTCCTTCACAGGGTTGGATTACAGGTGCTTGTCTCTGTGTCTATGAGAAGTGAGGTCAGTTAAGACTATGAAATGGACCTGATGTCAACTCTGGCACCGCAAGCAGGATGCCCTGGCCTGGAAACCTTTCCCAAGGAAGCCAAACGTGCAGAGGTACAGAGCATCCCTCGCTCTGGCCACGCCCTCTTATCGCTGTGCTCTGTCTAACGAGGGAGCCGCCCACTATCAGCGCCCATAGCCTTTAGAGATGTGATTCTTCTCTCTGGCCTGAGGTGGGCGGGGAAAAGCACCATGGAGCAGGTGCTGCTTGAAATTGGATTCTGAAAGATGAGTTGGAATCTGGTCTCAGAAATAAAGTGTGGACATGTGTGTGCCTAAGGCAAGGGTATATTAAAGCATTCTCTCTCCCTGTCGCTGTTTCCCGCAGGCCTTAAATACAGGCATCAAAGCTATCTGGCGACTGTGGCGTCTCCTCTCTTCATCTCCGCCCCCAGGGACACCCACCGTGGCTCTGTAGGCACGCTTGAATGAATGGGGGAGGACCCGTGCGCATGAATGAGCGCGTGTGTGAGCGAGTGTCTAGGCCAGCCAGCCCGCAGCTGAGTGAATGGCGTCCGCGCCACTTCGGCCCAGGGGCGCGGGCGCGGGTTCCACTTCCCTTTCCCGCCAGCTGGTGGCCTCCAGAAGGTGGCAGAGCCGGCAGCGGCCCGGGCTGGGACGGCCGGGGCGCGGGATGGTGGGGGAAGGGGCGTTCCCGGCGGCCGCGCCTTCCGCGGCTATTGGATTAGTGGCCTTCAGGGATGAGCTCAGCCGGATCGGCTTTCAGCTGCAGCCTCCGGGCCGGCCGGGAAGGCGGGGAGCGAGCGGCCGTGGAGGAGGAGGGGGAGGCGGCGGCTGCAGCATCCAGAGCTGGCCCTGGCGGTCGGCGCGCCCCGTGCACAAAGGCGCCCAGCCCCTGGGGAAGGCAATGAGCGCACAGCAGCCCGGGCCCTGGCCACCGCTGCAGCCCTCGCGGCGTGTGCTCGGTGCTCTGGGGAAGAAACCGGGTGCTCCGGGTACGGGCGGCCGAGGTGCGGCCCGTGTGCCCTGAGCGCGGGACTCGTCGCCTTTCAGGTCAGGCGCCAAGCTTTAGGGCCACCAGGGCAAGGGCTTCCTCGCCCCCCTGAGATCGGCGCAGTCGGGCACTTCACCACTCGGGACTGGACCTCGGCGACCTCTCGCCTCTCCTGAGCGTTAACTTCTCCAAGAACGTCCCTAACTCCAGGGCACCCTGCGGAGAGAGAGGGCTCTGCCGCCGGGTACAAGCCGAGAGGACGCGCCGCTGGCTGAGAAGCAGCAGCCAGCATCCGCGGGGGTCGCTCGGGCGCCCCTGAGTGGGCGGCAGTGGCAGCAGACCTCTCTCCCGGGAGTCCCGGACCTGCCAGCGCTGGGGATTCCTCCCAGGCAGGCGCTCGCCCTCTCTTTTATGGTAAGTGTTCTCCAGCTCCTGCTAAGGGATGATCGCCCGCCAGTACCGGTCACACCCGGTGCTCTTGGGGACTCTCTGGTCCCGGTCCGTGGGAATGTCTCCGCGAATTGTGGCAATCCGAGCTGGTTGGTTTGCGCCCAGCCTCCGGCGTTGCGTTGAGGCCAGCCTCTGGTACTGTAGGTTTGAAACCTCTGCTCTCGATGTAGTGGAGACAACACACATACACAAACACACACACACACACACACACACACATTGAACCCAGACTCACCCTACTATGTTCCGGTCGTACATCTGTCACTCTCTGGGGTGACCTTGGGCCAGGCACCACTACCTCGGTTTCCTCATCCATACGATGGGAATGATAATTGTGTCCTTTTTACTAGAGTGCTGGAGGGAACTGCTGGGGTGGTGCGGAGACCTGAGTCTGGCATTCAGAAAGCACTTAGACACGAACTAGCGTTTTTAGCCTTGTGAGTCCAAGCATATCATCCAGTTTCCCAGAGCTGCCTCATCTGTGTGGCGAGGACTAATTTCTAGGGGTTTGCTCGTCTGTGGCTTTTGGAACTGTGTGAATAAAGAGCCTAGCACTCAGCAGGCGCTGGTGGTGATCGTTATGGTTCATCTCCGACGCTGGGGCGGGGAAGACTGATTGCCCGGTCCGGAGCCGCTCGCGGACGGTCCCCAGCCTGGCTGCGAGACAAACTTGGAGAGAATAGGTGGCTCGGGGCTCTGGGAAGCTGGGAGGAAGCAAAAGCTCGGGAGTGCGGCAAATAAATCCACATCTGTTAAGCCAGGAAAAACAAGGGACCCCAACCCCCTGGCTGGAGAGGCCCAGGAAGTGTGATTCCCACCACCCGGTGACCAAGCGAGAGCTGCTGAGTCAAGAAGAAAGAAGAGGGCACATCTGTGTGGCCCTCTCTAGAACTTTCAGTCCTGCAGTCCCGGGCTTGGATTCGAATTCTGCTTTCAGCACCATCCAGCGGTGCGACCTTGAGCGGTTCTTCTAAGGTC
The DNA here is from genome assembly GCA_019843965.1 of Rhynchomys soricoides. Lineage (NCBI taxonomy): Eukaryota > Metazoa > Chordata > Mammalia > Rodentia > Muridae > Rhynchomys > Rhynchomys soricoides. The sequence goes on along the minus strand of JADRCH010000097.1, from coordinate 1,105,417 downwards.
CGCTGCTCTTCTGTGCTTCTCCTCCCCTCTCCCTTCCCCCCCTTTCCCCCTTCTCCTCGGTCCTCTCCCTCCCCCTACTCCAGGATTTGGGTGTGAACTTCTCTTATCCTTCCATTCATCTGCCCCAAACAGTTATTTAGCCTCTGTAGGTCTAGCAGAGATGACACGGATAAGAGAGAGGAAAGTTCACTCTTCTCACTGTGCCCTGTGGAAAGCGACTAATCCTTGAGGCTTCCTGTCTGTTTCCTCACTTTGGCACCACTGTCTTTCAACTAAGGTCTGCAGTTTCTATTACTCAGGGTAATGGTGGATGCTTCAAACTCCCCCCTCCAATCGCTCCCCCAAACCATACAGTATTGGTTTGGGGCTGCCGATAAGCCCTCTTTGCAGAACAGCAAAATGTCAAAAGTGTGGTATAGACGTCCTTTACAGGCAGCTGCAGTTTTTGAGACACACACCCTGATTCCATGTTTCAGATTTCCACAGCAAGGGCAGTAAAAAGAATTTAAGCTACTTTTGGCAAGCTGCAAACAAAATTAGACTTGCCAGCCGTGCCACACAAATATCTCTTCAGTTTTCATTTCTCTTTGATTTTAAAGAATGATGCATTCAGTGACATAGAAATAAAATCTGCAAGAAAAAAAAAAAAAAAAAAACTTGCCAGAAGCAGTCAAAGAACATGGCAGACCTGGGAAAGAAATGCTACTTACTGTAGTGGCTTAATAGCTTCCAATTTGGGACAGATTCTGTCCACCAGGAGTGGAACCCAGAGCTTTGTGCATGCTAGACAAGTGCTCCACCCCTGAGCGTTAACCTCAGTCTAAAATGTGTAAAGAATCAAGACAAGGAAGAGCCGCAAAGGACAAAGACTACAGACAATTCACACAGAGTGAAACAGAAATAACAGGAAAACCTATGTGCCTTACCTCACTCAATAAGAAAAATGTGTTCTAAAGCCATAAGAGTCCATTTTTTAGACATCAGATCAGCAAATAGTAATAACCATTCACCAGCAAGAAGCCTTTATCCTCAAGAATGTAAATAGACCAAATTCCTTTCTTGCTAGAACTTCCTAGCATAGAACGCTAGGAGTAAAGGCTGGGTATGCCCTCTAGGCCTGGCTACCACTGACACCACCTTCTTTTCTGTCACTTCTCCCTTTCCCACTCCTGAAACCCTGGCCTTTGCCCCTTTGAGGGAAAAGCTCAGTGCAACACCCCATGCTCCTGTTTGTTATTTTTTTTCTAAGCCGGCTGGCTCACTGCCACACATCAGTGTTCCTGAAAGGGCCTCCTCTGTTGGCACGGTAACAAAAGATCTCCAGGAGCTCCCTAGATAGAGCAAGAAACTGGATGTGGAAAGTCAGGAGGTTAAAGGAACCTCGATAAATCCATTAGAAGTCTTTCCTGGTAATCATTTTAAAAAGTACTTAATGTCTGCACTTAACTTGTGTGAACATGATCACTCATACTTTGCAAAAAGATCAATAATAAAAAATTAAGAATCTAGCAGCACATTTAAATAAAACGTGGCCCATACATGAAGGGACTGGCTTTCTTTCCTGCTGCTGCTCAGATACCGGCATCTGTTCTGAAGTTGCAGAAAGCAGCAGTTTGGGGTCATCTTTTGGGAAAGACCCCAGCTGAGCTGTCACAGACTTTGTGGAGTGTTGATTGCGTGGGATTCTTGCTTCATACATTGAATTTGGAACTTAATCTACGATTCAAATATATACTTCAATTGTGGAAAAAAAATACTTGTTGGTAAAAACACAAATTATTCAGTCCAACAAGCATTTTTTTTTTTTTTTTTTTTGAGATGGCTCTCACCTTGCAGCCCATGCTAGACTAGAACTCACAGTGTAGCCTAGGCTGACTCAAAACTCTTAATCTTCCAGCTCCTCCTCCCAAGTGTTAGGATTGCAGTACCTGGCTCTAACTAGTACTTTGCTGCAGACGGGAAGTGTGTGCAGGACTGGTTTAGAAGACGGGTGGCAGTTCGCTGGGCACTGGCTAGCTTTCTAGGAGTAGCACATGTTTCAGGAGACATCCGTGGGACTAGACTTTTTTTTTTTTGGTTTTTCGAAACAGGGTTTCTCTGTGTAGCCCTGGCTGTCCTGGAACTCACTCTGTAGACCAGGCTGTCCTGGAACTCAGAAATCTACCTGCCTCTGCCTCCCAAGTGCTAGGATTAAAGGCATGTGCCACCACTGCCCGGCAGGGACTAGACTTTTACGATGACATCATGGGGCAGAGAGATAGAGGGAGGATGCCGTGGCTGACACAGAGGAATGAGAGAATGTAGGCAGTAAAGGTGAGCAGGTCCCCGAAGCTTGAGGTAGGAAGCCGGTGAGCTGACTTGAGAGTCTGGCATCACTGGTTGGAGAAAGACTACAAGGAGAGGTTGACTGTGACACCCTTGAGTGTTAGCTCAAAGGGTGCACGTTTGAGTAAGCAGGTGACGGGCAGCTTGATTGGATTTAGCCTTTTGGCAGCAAGGTGGGGGGGTTAGAGCATTGCAGGCCCTCACTAGGAGACTGCTTTAGTAATCTTGCTAAGGTGGTGGTTCTTTCCCAATGCTGCTTTAGGAACGTTAATACAGTTCCTCATGTTACAGTGATTCCCAACCATAAAATTATTTGAGTTGTTACTTCATAACTGTAATTTTGCTACTGTGATGAATCATAATGCCAATATCTGATATGCAGGATTTTCTGATATGAGACCTCTATGAAAGGGTCATGAGACCCCTACCAAAGAGATCACTTCCCACAGGTTGAGAACCATCGTGCTAAGGTGTAAACCAAGAGGAAGTAGAAGTTATTGAGTAGGAGGCACAGATAGAGAGGAACCTAGGTTATGGAGAGATGAAGGAGGTTGAGCCCAGGACACATGATTCTCAAGTTCTAGAGCTGATGTGCTGCAGCTTTGGGAAGGTAGACAAGGGCTCAGCAGGAGGCTAGGTAAGGGAGGGCAGGCCAGGCTGGAGACATCCTCCGTGGGCTGCAAGGGCAAGCTTTTAGAAAGGATACACAGAGAGGAAGAGGCAGAACCCAAGATGTTGCCTTGTGGTGTTGTGAGGCCTTGAGAAACAAAAGGCGGCCTACGAGCTAGGCCAGGAAACATTCCAGACAGTCGAAAGGACCAAAGATAACCATTAGGAAACGAGACAGCAGGGTCAGGTGCTGATAGTCTCAGGCCCCACACAATAGGCAGAATTTTCTCTTGCCAAGGACAGGCCGTAGCTACAGGTGGGTGGTAACAAGCTGATGTCATCACCGTGGGCCTCCAATCATGTTTAACCACCAATGTGGGCCCGCCCTTCCATACTGTTGCCAAGCTCTGCCCCCAAAAAAGTGTGTACCTTGCTAACCTGGGGTCGCCATTGCCCTGTTGGTAGGGCGGCCCCAGTGCACTGGATTCTATAGACCTCGTGCTTATTGCATCGTTCTCAGTCTCTGTGTCTTTGTGGGGTGGGCCGCCTAGGCGCTTGGACTTTCTAGTCCAACATACTAATGGCTCCTGCAGGAAAGTTGGTGTAGACTCTACTTCCCAAGTGCAGAGCTTCAGCAGAGTCTACCTGGGTTGTGATCTGGTGAACTGTGTTTATGGTGAACCACAATCTCTGCCTTTTCCAGAAATGAATGAGCTTGGCCCAGTTCGCTGGCCCATAAAGACATCCCGCCTATGAGCAGTGGTCTGTTAAGTGAGGGAGTCCTAAGGATGGAGCACTTCCCCTTGCATGCAGGGCCCCTCCCCCTCTCATGAGGCCCCTCCCCTTGCTTGCGGCCCCTCCCCTCTCTGCCTGCATCTTCCTTTCTCCTTCCTCTTTCCAAGTCTAGTACACACACACACACACACACACACACACACACACACACACACACGATGCTTCAGGTTTACCAGAGGTATTCATGAGTCCCCATGGCAGTCGTCTGGATTAACCATGATGGTCCTTCTTTTCTTTCAGGAAACTGTTTTCAAACCAGCCATTATGTCCAGTGAGTTATGCTCATCTTGGGAGATAAAAAGACAAGTTGGACATGCAGACTAGTGAGTTCTCTTAATAGACGTTTTCTTAGAGGGTCCCACGGGCAGTACACTCCTCAGATTGTGTTGCCATGCTTTGCCTCAGCTTGAACCAATGCTGGGCCTCACAGAGGAGAGCTGTCCTACAAGGAAACAAGTCACAGGCACCTGGGGCACCCTCACCTTTGAACAGGACTGCTCATTGACCCACTGGATCTGTCCTATGTCTCATTCAAATGACCGTGGAGAGCATGCCTGCCTGGTTACCACCCAGCCTCCTCCCTCCCAGCTCCTGCTCTTGCTGGCTGACAGCTGAGCTTTCATCCCAAGAGTCCCAGACTCTGTGTGGGAGGAGGATTCCCATGGAAACCCCAGGAGGAGGCAGAGGCTGGGGAAGCCTCATTGATTGAGCTCTAAGTAGATGGGACGGGCAGGAGGCAGCAGTCTGCCCCACCTGGGCTGGACAGATGGCTGCTTTTATGAGTGCTGGGAGAGAAAGGCCGACCTAGCCAGCGGTAGCATGAACTCCCTCTGTGCATTATGGGAAAATCTAATGGACATCTGTGAATAAAGCCCAGGGGGTTCCATACTTTATCCACTGTTGGTAGGTTCATTCTGAGTGATCATCTTTTAATAAAATACTCATCCAATTTAGTGTTTGTAGTGAGAAAAGCTTACAAACAGTCCATTGGCTTTCAGACCAGGCAGGTCTCATTAGCCCTGAGGTAGCTATCTGGAAGAGCCAGAGAGAGCATGGTAGTTTACTCATGAATTCACGCTGCAGTTCCTAAGAGTTCGCTCTATGCCAGACCTTGTGGATGAGGTCTTGGGAACCTAACCAGGAAAGCGCAGCTTCTCTTCAGGAAGAAGCTTCTCTTCTCTTGGAGTCAGGCAGGGGAGGTGTTTGTCCCAGAGTTGTTGATGGCCAAGCTGAGTGGAATTTCACAGACAGCACATGTGGGAAGGTGTGCAGGGATGGGGTTGGGGGAGGAGGGACAGTGGCAGCCCATCGAGGAGACAGAGAAGGGGTTCACTGAGGGTAGTGGGCTGGGGAAGCATTGTTGAACATCCTGGGAGGGTTCAACTTTAACTTAGAAGTGAACCTGGCACATGTCTTTGATCCTAGCACTTGGAAGGCAGAGGCAAGCAGATCTCTGAGTTCAAGGCCAGCCTGGTCTATGGAGTGATTTCCAGGACAGCCAGTGCTACACCAAAAAAAAAAACAAAAAAACAAAAAAACAAAAAAAAACAAAAAAAAAAAAAACCAAACCAAAACAAAAAACCTGTTTTCAAAAACCAAAATAAACAACCAAAACAACCAAAACAAATCTTTCGGTGGGTGCAGGCAGAAAGCATGGTCTGGCCAGGATTGTGTTCTTGTAAAAAGTACCTTACCACCTCCTAAAGGAAGTTCACTGGTGTCAAACCCCTTGCTTTGTGCAATCCTTGTCATCATTCACAGCTATCACCAGTTCTGACCCCTCTGCGGTGCACTTCCCTAGAGGGGAGAAATTGGATTTCATACTTTTCTTGTAGCTGTGGGTCCCCAGGGGGACATCATTACTGCTAGTTAAAAAAAGGTATGAAACTTGTCCTGGTCCCTGACCCCAGCAAGGCTAAACCTTGAGGCCACACTGAAGGGAAGTCACTCAGCCATCACCAAATGCCTACAGTCATCAGGTCCATGGCAGACAAAACCCCTCCCCTGTTGAGCCCAGCCAGCCAGACCTCTGAGCCGGTTTGACTGTAGACAGTGTGTTAAAATGTGCAAAGAAAGCCGGGCAGTGGCGGCGCACGCCTTTAATCCCAGCACTTGGAAGGCAGAGGCAGGTGGATTTCTGAGTTCAAGGCCAGCAGAGTCTACAGAGTGAGTTTCAGGGCAGTCAGGGCTACACAAAGAAACCCTGTCTCGAAAAACCTAAATAAATAAATAAATAAATAAATAAATAAATAAATAAAATGTGCAAAGAAAGCACTTTGGTGGCTTTTTAAACTGTGGCAAGGCTGCAAGGCTGCTTCATGCTGCCTCTTTGCCCTGCTAAGTAGCCCGGGCCATCAACAATTTGAGTTTCTGTTTTCCCATTCATTCAGTCATGATTGAAGCCTCAGAATAAAGCGGATGCTTCAGGATAATGTCATTAAGCATTGCCGTCTGAGCATGGCATAAACATTCAGTTTGGTTTGGGAAGTGGATTCGGAACTCTTTGGCGTGCATCAGTGTGACTGCTGCTCTTGGGTTTATTCCCATCTGGAAGTTAGATTCTGTTGTGCATCCTTGTGTGCCTGGCCATGTGCCACACACTGCAGTAGAAATGAGAGAAGAGATGTGGCTAGTTGGAGAGATGGAGTAGGGACTAAGGCTCTTAGTGTCATTGCTGTGTCCTTAGCTCTCACCCACACATCGCTTGGCATACACTGGCATTTCCTAAGTGTTTGTTGAATGAATAAATGAAGCAGAGGAGGTGCAAAGCAGTCTGTGTGGAAGAGACCCGCAGGTTACAGTCAGGGGCCAGCTGCTGAGAGAGTGTGTCATGTGTGGTGTGCACTGTGTCCTCCCTGCCTTACAAAAGTCCTGGCTCTTTCCTTGCTCCGTTCTCTGAAGGAGCCCACAGAGAGCCTCCCTGAGCTGGGTACCTCCTTTCACCAGCCTACCTGTGTGCTTGCCTCCCGTGCAGTCCCTGTGGGCATTTCTGAAGACAGGAAGTGCTTCCTGAGGGACACAGAAGTGCAGAGATTTTGTTTCTGGGTAGGTGGCCTCAGCAAAGAGTTGGTGACCAGGTCCAGAAAGATGTCCCTTCTGACTACTCTGGGGGTGGGGGTGGGGGGTTTACTGAAGTTGGGAGTAAGCCTCTAG
>JADRCH010000097.1:1021336-1089562 GCA_019843965.1 Rhynchomys soricoides | reverse complement strand
CTTCTTCTTCTTCTTCTTCTTCTTCTTCTTCTTCTTCTTCTTCTTCTTCCTCCTCCTCCTCCTCCTCCTCCTCCTCCTCTTCCTCCTCCTCCTCCTCCTCCTCTTCTTTGTTTCTCTGATAGCATCTTAAACTTTTTAAATGACATTTACTTATTTTGTGTTTGTGGGGTGGGGGAGGGGTGTGAGTATGCTGTGGTGTGCATGTAGAGGTCAGAGAACAACTAGGGAATTGGTTCCCTCCCTCCACCTCGTGCATCTTGAGATCAAACTCAGGTCTGCAGACTGGGCGACACTAGCTGAGTCACCCCTCACAGCCCCTCAGCAGCCCCTTCTCTATATCCAGTAATGGTTTCTTGCTGCCTTGCTGATTGAGGTGCGCAGTCTTGGATCAGGATTTTGCAGACAGTTTGTGCAAGGAGTGCTGGAAATTACTCATGGAACACAGGATTGCTCTGTGACTCACAGAAACGAGGTTCTGAGACTCGGGCAGTGATTTCTTTAAGCAGTTGCTTCTTTTCAGTCCACAGAGCTGTAGTTGTAGGCTTCTCTCTGGGCTCCATGCCCTCCTCCTTCCTGGCCTCCTGGACACTCTGCTGCCTGTGAAGAAGGCCGGTTTTGCTTTCCTGTTACCCTGCCTTCCCATTCCCTGAGAAGCCAAAGGCAGTTCCAGACTGCATATCTTCTGCCCAATGCTCTTGATTAGACCATTGGATTCTTCCTTCAGGAATCCCAGCTGCTGGCCTGCTCTGCAGGCTTTCCCCAAGCCCTGACCTGCTAGGTGCCTTCTCGAGGTGTTTTGAACTGGCTTTGATCTTCACTGCTCTGGGCTGCCTCTGGCTGTGTTTGGCAGACTTCCCCTGTAAACTGTGGTTTGGGTTACAAATGTGTCCGATTTTGCTGAAGAAGGCGTTCGCATTTCTAGTTCGCTTTCTCCTTGATTTTGGGTGATTTTCAAATAAGAACATGAGTAACTTTATTCTGCCACCTTTAAACTGTCTAGAGTGGGGGATTTTTGTGATCTAATATTCCTTCAGATCAAACATCACCCAGAACTGAAGCAAAGTCTTAACAGAAAGCAGAGAACTTGGGAGTTGAGGACCGGTGGGCAAAAAGGAATGTATCCATGCTGTGAGGCAGCGGGGGTCCTTCCTTGCCTTTTGGACTTTGGTTGGGGTGTGCTACTGTCAGGGTGGTGTATTGTTAGACTTTCCTGTCTGACAAAACACCTGAGAAAACAACCCAAGGAGAGAAGGATTTGTTTTGGCTCACAGTCTCAGGGTTTCAGTGCATTGTGGCGGAGAGGATGTGCCAAAGGAGGGCGGATCAGATCTGATCTCCTGGAGGCCAGAGGTACACTGGAACACCTGCAGTAGCACCGGATATGCACCTGACTATCTTCCCAGGCATTTCTCAATTCAATTAAATTGACACTCAAGATTACGGTGGGGCTGGGGAGATGGTTCAGGAGGCAAAGTGTTTGCTGTACAAATATAGTCCTGAGCTTGATCCCCTGGAGCTATGTGAAAAAGCCAGGCACGGTGGTTTGTACTCCTGATGCGGGCCCTGGGGAAGTGAGAACAGATGAAGGATGCCTGGGATTTGCTGGTCAGCTAGCCTAGCCTAATCAGTGAATACTAGGTCAGTGAGAGACCCTTATCAAAAAAAAATAAGACAGACAGCATCTGAGGAACATAGTCAGGGTTGACCTCTGGCTTACATACACACATATGTGCACCTGTACCTACTCACAAACCAAAAAAGAAGTTAACTATCAAAAATTCACCTCTAATCAATTAATATCGCAAGCTACAACATTTCATCTCTGGTGCCCAAAAGGCTCAGTGCTCTCTTGTAATGTCTTAAAATGTATTTAGTTCATTTTGTGTATCCCCAAAGTCTCCACAGTGACAGCACTGTTCAAATCCAAAGTATCCACTGAACCTCACACATTCAGCCATGAGCCCCGGCAAAATCAAAAACAAGTCACATACTTCGAAGATAAGATGACACAGACTAAACATCCCCCACTTCAACAGACGGCACGGGGTGGGGGGAATAAAAAAAAAAAAGGAACCAAAACAAGACTGAAACCTCTTAGGGAAAACACGGGGCACAAGGCGTCAGCTCTGAAAGACCCCAGCATCCTTGGTCCTATGACCTTGTTGTTTGCAGATCCCCCTGCCTCTCTGTTGCCTGTCTGTGCTCATGCTCCCTGTCTTCTTCAGCAGACACCCCACCTTTCTGCCATCTTTGTCTTCACTTTCACCGTTTCCTGCATCACCCGTTGGGAGGAATCACTTGGCTTCACTTAGAAATCCCTTGCCTGCAGGGAAACCACATCTGTCACAGGCAGCCTAGCCACCTAGGCCTTCCTTGGTAATCTAGGTTTAAGCCTCCATGATCCATGATCTCGAATTCTGCATGCCAGCCAAACCAGCATAGTGGATAATGCTAGTATTTACCACCCTTTAGGCAATAGCTAGAGCATCTTGGACCATGGATGAAATGGTCTCTAAGTGCCTTGATGGTCAAAAGCAGGGAATAATTCCCAGGTACCTGATGCAGACAGGGTATCCTGGAGTTAACCTCTTGAGGCAGAGTCTTTCAAATAAGTGAAAACCTTCACGCTCTTGAGTCAATTCCCGAGATACTCTTGAGGTGTCTTTCCCATTGTGCTGATGTCTTTGTATGATGGCTCTAATCAGGTGATTCTCACCTTGTGGGTTTCGACCTCTGTGGTGGCTGAATGACGCTTTCACAGGGGTTACATGTCTGATGTCCTGTGTATCAGATATTTACACTATAGTAGCAAGAATATAGTTATGAAGTAGCAATGAGAATAATTTTATGGTTGGGGGTCACCACAACATGAGGAACTGTATTAAAAGGTCGCAGCATTAGGCAGGTTGAGGACCACCGCTCTAATCTCTTTAGAGGCCATACTTTTATGGTATCTGTATTTGTTACTTTTCTCAATGCTGTGGCAACCCTGACAAAAGCCACGTAAGGAAGGAAAGCCAGTGTCAGCTTGATACTGCTCATCTCGGTGGAGAAAACCAAAGACAGGATTGTGAGGCAGGTGGCCACATTGCAGTCACTGTGAGAGATGAGTGAGGAATGAGTGCCAACCCAGCTCACCTTCTCCTCTTTAATCAGTCCAGGGCCCCAGCTCATGAAATAGCACTGCCCACAGAGTGAGTCTTCTGACCCCAGGCCAGCCCAGAAACTCTCCCCTCCCCCAGCATAAACAGAGGTTGGTCTCCTGGGCAATTCTAGATCTTGCCAAGTTGACAATCAGTATTAACAATCGAAGCTTCTTTTTTAATTAATTAATTAATTTACATCCCAAACCCTGCCCACCCTCCCAGTCCCCCCTCACAAAGTCCCTCCTCCCATCCCCTCTCCGACTTTGAGAGGGTGGTGCCTCCCTGGGTATCCCCCCAACCTTGGCACATCAGGTCTCTACAGGATTAGGCACATCATTTCCTTCGGAAGCAGGACAAGGCAGCACTGTGTTACATATGTGCTTGGGGTCTTAGTCTAGCCCGTGTATGCTCTCTGGTTGGTGGCTCAGTCTCTGAGAACTCCCAGGGATCCAGGTTAGTTGACACTGTTGGTCTTCCTGTGGGGTTCTATCCCCTTCAGGGTCTTTGATCTTTCTCCCCAGCTCTTCCATAGGGGTCTCTGACCTCCGTCCAATGTTTGGCTATGAGTATCTGCATCTGTTTCAGTCAGCTGCTGGGTAGAGCCTCTCAGAAGACAGTTATGCTAGGCTTCTGTCTATAAGCATAACAGAGTGTGATTAATAGTGTCAGGGATTGGTGCTTGCCCATGGAATGGCTCTCAAGTTGGACTGGTTATTGGTTGGCTGTTCCTTCAGTCTTGTCTCCATCTTTGTCCCTGCATTTCTTTTAGGACAAATTTTGGGTCAAAAGTTTTGTGAGTGGGTAAGGATATCCTTATCCTTCACCTGGGGGGGTCCTGCCTGGCTACAGGAAGTGGCCTCTGGAAGTTTCTTTTATGGACAAACTCAAAGTGTTTGAATCATCCCACTGTATATTTTGCCCCTAGAACTCACTATAAATATGGCTGTAAGATCCAAACTTAGCCACAGCCTGAACGCTGGGGCTGCCCTGAGAAGTCCTCCATCAAATGAATTCTTTCTTCACCTTTAAATTCAGCCTCTGTGAACTCTCAGGACATGGACAAAATATGTACAGCTTTTCCAGAGATGAACACAAATAGCCTCCGGGTCAGTTCCCATCAGACATTGCTTCTGTCTGGACTGTTTGTTGGCATTCCTATGAGTATCCTAGTCTCCTGTGGTCTCCTCAGAATCACCCATTAAGCTGTGCTTACAGCATTCTAGATTTTCTTTAGCTGGCTTCTCTGAGCTTTTCTGAATTCTTCCTTCTTAGTTCCATGGGCTTCTGTACCATGTGCTCAGGTATAGTCTCAGCACCAGCTACATCTCAGTATCACTTCCTGTGTTTGTGCCTTTCGTGGTGTGACAAAATGCCTGGCAAAATGGCCTGAAGAAAAAAAGGAATTTTTCCCCTTGCAATTGCAGAGATTTCTGATCATCACGACAAAGAGAGCATGGCCCAGCATAATAGCTCCCATCATGGTTATGGTGTCCAGAAGGTCTGTAAGGAAGAGAACATGCCTACATGTCTTAGGTAGGGCTTTACTGCTGTGAACAGACACCAAGGCAATTCTTATAAGAACAACATTTAATTGGGGCTGGCTTACAGGTTCAAAGGTTCAGTCCATTATCATCAAGGCAGGAACATGGCAGCATCTAGGCAGGCATGGTGCAGGAGGAGCTGAGAGTTCTACATCTTCATCTGAAGATTGCTAGCAGAATACTGGCTTCCAGGCTGGTAGGATGAGGGTCTCAAAGCCCACACCCACAATGACACACCTACTCCAACAAGACCACACCTATTCCAACAGGGCTACACTTTCTAAAAGTGTCACTCCCTGGGCCAAGCATATACAAACCATCACACTACAGTAGGGAGCTTTCTCCCTATCTGTCCTGGAAGACATACCTAGAGGTGAGCCGTATTGGTCTCATAGGTGCTTCTTAAGTTGACAGGAAGTCATGGATTGACAGGACAGAGCATGACAGCATCTTGTCTCATTTGTCTTGGGAAAGTTGTTCTGAGCCAAGCAGCTCTTAGGCTATGGAAGAGAAAGGCACACACCTGTTTTCTGCCAAGCAGTGGGAGTCAAGGCAAAGCTCAACCTTTCTTTCCCCATACTGAGGGTCAGCTACCCCAAGCTCCCTGGAATCTGACTGACCTTCCGGTGGCCTTCCTCCCCCTCTTGGAAAACTGGCATCCTGCATTAAGGGATGCTCACTGGGGTAAATGTTATCAATGATGTTTATATACCTACACTGGTGTGGCCAAGGGAAATAATTCCCTGTGGGATGCTCAGAGAACAAAGCCAAGAAGACACTTGCCTCCATCGTCCTAGATCTGAGTTTTTATCACATCATCTTTCAGTTTCTCATACTGCCTGGAGGGCGCTGTTTTATCCCATCTTACAGGGAGGCTTCAAGTAACAAGGGATTTGGAACAGTGTTGCCCGGCTCCACTGTTTGGAATGGCCAGTTCTTGTTTCCTTTTTCTTTGCCATTTATTTTTCCGTGGCAGCAACGTGGGAAAGGATGCTGGCATCTTTGTCCCTGGGTGACCCTGCTGGATACTTGCTCTGTGTCTTGTTTCCCAAACCTGGTTATATTTTAAGATTTTTTTTTTTTAAGCCCAAGACAACTGGAGCTCCAAACCCATGAGCCACACCCTAATGCGCATGGCACCATGCCTCAGCACTGCCATTGCTTGGGGGTCAGTTCCTTTTGTAACAGTGATTTCCATTGATTGCTCTGGTGTCAAGAACAGACTGAGAGGACCTTGGTTTGACAGTGGTTCAGTCACTTATTACCTGTGAGACTAGCTAATCACTGTTCTCTGTAAGATTTAGATGAACGAGGAAACAATCATTGAGGACAGTATCTGCCATGTCTCATATACTTGGAAAGTACGAGATCCGAAGTATCATTAATTATAATGCACATTAATTATCATACTTGCAAAAGGGCTCTACCAAAGCCTGGGAGTAAATGAAGGGATGAGTAACTGTTGATACTTCTGTCATAACCCGTGCCCTTTGCTTCCTTCTAGGAGCTTGGGCCCCTGCCACAGCCCAGCAGAGGCTGTGGAGGTCAACCGTCAGGAAGCCTGGTTTCCAGCCCCAGGGTCCATCCCTGGATACCAAGAGTGGAGGCTTCTGCAAGGTAGCAGTGGCCAGCAGTGGTCCCCTCCCCATAGTGAACCATGGGTCAGAAGCTCTCTGGGAGCCTCAAGTCTGTGGAGGTGCGAGAGCCAGCGCTTCGGCCAGCCAAGCGGGAGCTCCGAGGCTTAGAGCCTGGGAGGCCAGCACGGCTAGACCAGCTGCTGGACATGCCTGCGGCAGGGTTGGCTGTACAGCTGAGACACGCGTGGAACCCTGAGGACCGCTCCCTCAATGTCTTCGTCAAGGATGATGACCGCCTCACCTTCCACCGACACCCAGTAGCCCAGAGCACAGATGGCATCCGTGGCAAGGTGGGCCATGCCCGGGGTCTGCACGCATGGCAGATCCATTGGCCCGCTAGGCAGCGGGGCACCCACGCTGTGGTGGGCGTGGCCACGGCCCGTGCCCCTTTGCACTCTGTGGGTTACACCGCACTTGTGGGCAGTGACTCCGAGTCGTGGGGCTGGGACCTGGGTCGCAGCCGCCTCTACCATGACGGCAAGAACCGGCCTGGGGTGGCGTACCCTGCCTTCCTGGGGCCAGATGAGGCCTTTGCTCTGCCAGATTCTTTATTGGTCGTACTGGATATGGACGAGGGCACGCTCAGCTTCATCGTGGACGGCCAGTACCTGGGTGTGGCCTTCCGTGGCCTCAAGGGCAAGAAACTATACCCGGTGGTGAGTGCCGTGTGGGGTCACTGCGAAGTAACCATGCGCTACATCAATGGCCTTGACCGTAAGTGTCCTAGCCTAGGTGGCAAGGGGAGCAAAGGCATCCTGCCTGGGGAGAGTCGGGAAAAGGGGAAACAGAGCAGGTAAAACTATTAACAGTTGGGGAATCCTGAAGTTTACAGCAGGGGTCAGGGCGTGGTTTTGAATTATGACTTCTTTGAAGGCTTGGAAGTTTGGGGGCTGTGCCTCAATTGTCCCATCTACAAGTGGCATGGTGGTTGTAACTCAGGAGGGTCATGTGGGATAATGAGTGCTTTAGAACAGTAAGGGCACTTGACAATGGCTGTGAGTGCTGAAGAGATTTATGAAACAACCCAGCCTGGTCACAGCTGGAATGTCGCCATTGCCCAGTCCCTGGGTGGGAGACCGGCTATCAAACAAGAAGTAGTGTTAAGCAACTGCCATTTATTGCCACCTACTGTATGCAGACCTGAACACCTAAATCCCAGCTCCTTCCGGAAGCTGCCAAGGGAGGTAAACTACTTCTCACCTCTAGCTGACTGTAGCCGCATGGATATGAAGCCCTGGGCTATGGAATTTGGCCATTTTTTTCCCAGATAACCAGAAATCTAGATTGTGTGAACTGTCCCAGCAGCTGCTAAAGACTGTGTAGTTAAGTCAAACTCCTCGGTGGGCTGTTGGGTTTTACCTCAGCAACACGAACTCCTTTATTCAAAATGCATAACCTCTGAGGCAGTTTAAAAGTCAAAGTAACAAACTTGCTAGAGGAAGAACCGTAGCCTCCAGGAAAGGTACCCATGGCCCCATGGCTCAACCTGAATCCTATGTTCCGCTTGCTCACTCATTCACACACACCCAACTATCGTGGTTTGAATGGGAAGTGTCCCCCATGGGCTCATATGTTTGTACACTTGGTCCCCAGCTGATGATGCTGATATGGGGGTTATAGAACCTCCAGGAAGCCAAGCCTTGTGGGGGAAGTGGATTATTGGTTGGATGGGTCCTGAGTTTTGATAGCCTGGCTTCACTGTACGTCAGCTATTTCTCTGCTTTGTGACTGCAATTATCATGTGACCAGCTGCTTCCCACTTCTGCTCTGCTGTTAACTCTACTGTCCTTGTCATGGGGACAATATCCCTTCTATCCCTTCTCAAACCTAAGCCAAGATGAGCCTACTATTATGTTCCCTTTGAGTGACCAGGTGTTTGGTCACAGCAATGAGAAAAGTCTCTAATGTCCCTGCCCACCAGCCCCCATCTGCAGACTTCTCTCATATATACCTTCCAAAACCCACAGAGGCAAGAGCTTGCAACCCCAATTTCAGGGTCCATTTTAAATGAGAGATATAATTGCCAGCCAGTGTGGCTGGTTCTAGACCCCTTTTTCTTTTGAGAGAGAGAGAGAGAGAAAACAGAAACAAAAAAACCCGAAGCATAGAGCTCCGGAATTGTAAGCACCCACTCCCCAGGTCTGCTTGCCTCTGAGACCAAGCATTTTTCCATGTTGAGAGCCCAAGAGTAACACTCCAGAAAAAAAGAACTGCAGACAAGGTTTGACTCATGTAAAATTGTGTTTGTCTGAGCAAAATGTAGGCTGATGGTTTTCCAGGGTGGCAAGCAAACACAAAAATGACTGGAGCTCCCAACAGGGGTATAATTGGTGGCATTTTTACTCTTGTTTGTTTCTGTGGTTGTTTGACTCAGATTAATGGTGCAATGGTGCTTCATTTTTTTTGTTTAACTGTAAAACTCTGGAGCAGATGAGTCTGCCCTGAGCAGGGTGATTCTATCATCACGGTGCCTTGTGGGAAATGTCTGGAATCCTCTTAGATAGACATGGTGAGGCAAACCCTAGGGATGCGCAAACAAAGGCATCAGTAAGCACTCCAGTCCAGCCAGGAAGTCTACTGCTGGAATTAATTTGGACTTTCACCAAAGCTCTGGAGGGTTGTCTGCACCTCCACGCATCCCCAACACAGTAGTTCTGTGTCTCCAGAGAGTCACTGTAATTCCCTAAGATCCACACCACATCTGTAAAGTGGGACATCAGCTCCTTTTCTTAGTTTGAATGTTAGCATCAATGTGGTAGCCAGGACTAAATGTCTGACATTGACAGCTGGGGGAGATGCAAAAACCTTAAGAAAGAACACTTCCTTTTGGTTATTGATCCACTCCAATCTAACTGCTTGGTCTTCAACAACAAAGCTAAGGCCCTATCATGCTCTCCCTGTGACTGTTAGAATCAGGGATCTCTTGCACTGCTGAAGGAGGTTGGGTGGGAACCGCAGTTGTATTTGGTGCATTTTGCCCTCGTGGGTGGGTCCTTCGGATGGTTCCATCTTCCTCCCCAGTGGAGTGGCCAGGGTTGATAGAATCTGGAGCGGGATTCAGGGGGTGGAGGGGGGTGGGAAGAGTGACTGTGATGGTGGAGTAAGATGTCATGATGCAAGCCCGTGGCATCTCCTAATTTGATGACAGGGTCAGTTTGTCTGATCCAGTGTTAGCTTGCTCTCCAGACAAGAGTGGCATGCATCATCTAGGGTAGGCAGAGGTATGATGGCAGAGAGGGGTAGCTCAGCTTGGGACAAGCTCTGATTGTGGTAGAACATAGCCATACAGGACGCAGAGGTAGAACATAGCGATCGGACATAACGCCATATGGCGGAGCCTCGGAGATGGGTGGTGATTGGAAAGGGCCGTGTGGTATACATAGAGGGTGACCTGGGACAAATTCCACTGTGGATCCCAGGGAGGGAAATAGCTTGGCCCCAGAGAGTCCCTGGGTAGGATAGGTGGCCCAAGGTGAAGATCTGTGGGCTGAAAGAATTCCGAGCCTTTGTTGATTGTGGACGTGGTAACCTAACTGGGGTTTGGGGATTGGACTGAAAGCATCATTGGGAATAAAAAAACTGCCCCTTGGGGTTATCTCCCTGAAAGACCTCCTTCCTCAAAGCCTCAGTGCCCCCTCTTCAGCTTGGGGTAATCAGGCACACCAGCATTGAGTAGACACCCAGTAGTTAAAGCCCATTGCTGCAATTAACCTTGCTGAGCTGAGGGAGAGTCTGGGGGTCATGAATAGAACAAAGAGTGGCCTTTGTAAAGCATTTTTCTCTCATGCAATGGAAGTTGTTAATAGATAACTGTTTTTCAATTTATGATTCTTTATGGCTGTAAAAGCAAGCCTTTAAAGGTCTTACCACACTGAACTCTGAAGCACATGTTTGATGTGTCCTGATATGAAGAGCATCCTGGCCATGCAATTTCCTCTTGCAAATGCTTGATGCCCTGGTACCCCTTATGAATAGAATTGTTCTTTTGCTACACCATGGAATGTATAGCGTAGCTAGCGTGTGGGAGTTTACTGCAAAGACCTGCAGGATGCCTAAGGGCTGTAGCTGAGGAGAGAAACACAGCCAAAGCCAGGCACATGACCAGGCTGTCTGTCTCAGTTGTCTAGAGCCAGCCTAATAATAGCAGTAATAATACTAGCTTTTATACATATTTAAACATTTATTTAATTTAAATATATATTAGTATTTAAATGTAATAATAATAATAATAACAACAATAATAATTGCATCTAGAAATACCTCATTCTTCTGGGCTCTTTTCTAAGCCCTTTATAAAACTAATCACCAAAATTCTCTTTAAGCAGAGAGCTTAAGCATGTTGCTCAAAATCACACATCTCATAGCTGAGGGATCTAGATGCAGGCTGAGGCAAATTGTGAGAGATGCTTGTGGAGACCGTAGCAGACAAGGCAGGGGGAGATAGCTCTGGAGAATTGGCTCCACCGGCCTGTGTGGCCCTGGTAAACTTAGCTGAGATCCTGCCATCCTGTCTGGTGCCTTTTCTCTTTCAATTGCTTCCTTCCTAGCCCTCAAAGAAGTCTGCAGAGTGCACTGAAAATCTAGGCAGGATGCAGAGGATGGCTCAGCTGCTGCTGGAATCAGGTGCGTCAACGCTGAGCAGGCAGTGTCATGGAAGGTGCCCCAGCTATTCTGACGTTCACCTTTGGGGTAACCTGGCCTTGTGATGTGCTCTGGCTACTATCTGGAATTGCTCCCTAGTCTGAAGGCTCCTCTTTCCACATGCTGGCGGCTGATTGCTAACAGAAGAGCGTTTTACTCGGGTGTTTGGTTTGTGCTGGTTCAGGGATGTTCTGCACAGAGAGCCCCATGGTACTCAGGACTGACTTTTGGTTGGAGAGTAGGAGCTCAGGTATGGTATCCTGGGACCAGCTGGCTGTGAGGCCTCGTCCACCTGTGCCAAGCAGAAGGAGCTATATTTCCAGACACCATTCCTAGATGGTTTAATCGATCTGCCAACAAGTATTTATTGGTGCAACAGTGGAGCAGAGGAGGCTGGCAGCTGGCCAGAGCTTCTGGTATTGATGGGGGCCAGAGAGGTTTTCCACAGGACACCCCAAGGACACCCTCCCCTTGTCAGACTGTGTTCCTGCTCTGTGCTGAGCCTGCTGCCTTCCTGTTCAACACTCACGAGTCTTGTGTGGGCAGTGAGGTCCTCCCAACTTCCCCAGTGACTGGATGTGGCTCCACCGACAGGGTCCCCATCCTCCATCAGTTGGTCATCCCAGCTCATTGCCAACCAGAGAGACCCTGTCTCTGCACTGTCAGCAAGGACCCCAGACTCCACTCAGTGGGATTGGCCTCTTGGCTCACTCAAGTGATGGAGAAGTATTCAGGCAAGGATGATGACCAGGGAGACCTTTGTGTCAGATGGAAAAAGTCATGAATTAATGCATGCATAGTCCCTTTTAGTAGGTAAAGATAGAGGTTGGTTAACTACTCTTAACAATACGTACAGTCATGCAGCGAAGCACCCTCACCACCTTCTCCAGTCCCAGCCCCCTCCCATCCTTGCCACCAGCCACCATCAGCAGTTTCTGGTGTATCCTTCCAGAAATATTTATGACAGGGAATTTTTAGATCACACTGTAAGCAGAGCTCTGTTTCATGGTTCCCTCCCCCACCTTAATGGATCTTGGCAATTGTTTAAGTATCAGTTACGGTAGAGTGGGTTCATTTCTTATTAACAGTTGCGTGTATTTTCATAGTATGGTTGTCTCATAATTTAATTATTCAGATCCCTATTTTTGTACAGCCAGGCAGTTTCCTGTAAGAATAAACTTTTAATCTTCATTCGAATTTCATTTATTCCCCCTTCCCATGGTTTAAGGTTCTCAAAGCCTCAGTTTTGCCATCTGTGCAGTGACATTGTTAGAAGACCATGCCAAGGACTGTCGAAGTGATGCAAACATGAACCCTGGCCAGCACATGTGTGGCCCACTGCAGGTGTCCCCACAGGAGCTGCCACCACACTTTCGCATTTCCCATCATCCCACTGAGCTCATCTCAGGCACCCAGTGAGCACTGTGGATGACCTGACTTCGAGGTGACAGTACAGTAGAGTTACGTGTCTGTGATGCTGGGAAGGCTGTGGACATCTTACTGCACTGAGATAACCGCAGCTGCCCAATCCAGCCAATCTGGACATAGGATGTACATTGGCACCATAACAACCTGGCATCCTTGCCTACAAAGTATAGGCCATGATTTACATGTTTTGTGGTATTGCTGATGCCGAAGGAGCTGACTCTGAAATGGAGACTCCATCTAATCTAGCCTTCCTGTCTGCCCCTACTTATAGCACCCTGTGGGAAAGCACACAGTAGGTGCTCCATAGTGGGGACTGCATCTTAGTCTTCATTGTTGCCTCTCTCGCAGCACCCATGCACAGGCTACATAGTAGGTGCACAGTAAACGCACATGAAGGCATTGGCTTCTTACTGCCTGAATAGTTTTTCGTTTTTCTTTTGCAGCAGGGACTGTGAAAGTCACAGTTGGCCAGAGTCAAAGGAGCCGCCTGTGATCTCTGCCTGCCCTCTTGCAGTGTGACCCATGTGTGACCCATCCCTGCTTCTCATTGTGTGCTTTGCCTAGCACATCTGTCCCTACATTCAGACCAGCTGGAGGCTGTGTGTGATAGGTCAGGCAGTTCCATTCAGGACCCTGCCATTCAGAAAATGGACCCCTCCCTTTTACTCTGCAATAAAAGGAACAGATTTTTGGCTGAACAAGAAGAGCCTTACTCAGTCCCCCACAGCCCTGCTTTGAGGGGACGTCCATATTTAATCATCATGAAGAGTCCCACACAGCCCTGCCATCACTAAAGACTTTGACATGTAGATGCCAGTATCTGAAATCAGCTGTGGGAGGGACTACTGTCAGTCTAAATGCTATTCTAGGCTAGTATTGTCTGGAGGTAGATCTGGCCTCAGGATTCTCCTGGCACCCTGGGGTCCACGGGTCACTCTACCTGTCACCCGAGGATGTCATTTTAACTCTGAGCTCAGTTTGTTCATCTGAGAAAGAGAAATTTATTCTGCCGTGAGGTATCAGAACCTTCGGTGATGTATCAAAAGTGGCCCATCTAGTTCCAGGCACACAGTAGGGACTCATAATAGTAGACACAAAACTACTAATTCAGCCTATTAGTGTTCCTTGGCTTGGAGGATGGCCAAGGATGGACGCTTGTAGAAATTGCACCAGCAGTTCAGAGGCCATTGTGTGTGCTTTCATCACAGATGAGTTGGATGTGGTCGACCTTCTCCAGGAGCCATTTTAAAGGTTTCCCTCTGAGTGACTTGTTCGAGTGTTTCTCTGGCAGGTATAGCTCCTGGTGGTGACTTGCCTGGTGAACATGTACTCAGCAAGTGTACATGTAGACAGACATGTAGACAAGTGGTACCACTTCTGCTGTGGCCCATGTGCATACCTATCAGGAGGAGGTGATAGGCGGACAGCCCAGTTACTGTTGGACATTGGTGGGGGAAAAGGGAGGAGGCATAGTGTCTCCAAGTTGTAGGGTGAAAAGACGTGGGGTCTTGTAGCCATTTGGTAGCCACATTGTACAGGCGGTTATGGGATGATCCAGAGAATAGGAGGACTTGCCAAGGTCGCTTACCAGTGAGCAGCAGAACCACAATCAAAGCCCAGGCTCCAAAGCCTTTGAAGATGTCCCTGGCAAGAAATGAGAGAGTGAATCACCAGTGTGGTTCATGGCTCTGTACTGGAAAGCCGGTGTACCGTGCAGGCTGTGGATATGGAAGGTTGGAATGCCAAGGTCAGTGAGAACTAGAAGAACCAGGAAGGCTTTTGTGGGGAGACCTTTGGCACAGGGATTCAATCTGCATCTCTCTCCCTTCCTCCTCTTCTGACTATGAATACACACAGGGAGAGATCCTTGCTGGATTCCTGGGGACTCTTTCAGTCAGAGATGCTGCCCAGAGACTGTAGACGCTGGAACCAGATACTTGGATATTGGAACCAATGTCCAAACAGTAGGGGAAAGAACCCTACTGTGTACTGTGTGGGCCACGTATAGCTTTTCTGACTGCTGTGTTTCTCAGAACCTTCACCAGGGGAGTGACTGTAGGGATGGCATTTGTCCTGGGGATCTTTCCACGGTACAGATTATGTGTGACCACATAGGTCTGTGGAAGCCCAAGATTCTGCATTTCTATCAAACTCTGGGCTGAGGCCAATGGTTGAAGGTATGGAAAAGAGCAGGAGTCATCATCACATTGTGGTCGGGAAACCCCCCCTCCCATCTACCCCTTCCTTGCCAGGTGGCCCTGCAGCTAGGCTGGCCTACAATTCCTCATAGTTTGGTCTGTCAAAAACAGCATGCTTGCCCATGACAGCAAAGCCTGGTGCTGCCCAGTCTACCTGTACCCATGTCTCTCCTGCCAGCTGACGCCAGGGCAGGTCCTTGACCTTGCACCATGTCCTTGTAGGCTCTCAGCATCTCCTCCTCTCCTATCATACCTAGCTCACTTCCATCTTGTGTTCCCTTCCCATCCGCCACATGGAAAATCCACATGATTGTGGCAGAGTTTTGCTGTTAGATGACTGGGAAAGGATTCCAAATGAAGCTGCTTGCCTCCCCAACACATCCATGGCTGCTCAGGGCCTTCTGCTTGGCGGCTCATTGAATCTCCATGAAAGCCCATTTTCCCATCCATGAACTTATTTTGCGCATGGGATGTTGGGAACTTAGAAGGATGAGCAGCCAGCTCGTGGAGGCTGTCTAGTACTTACCTGGTAATTCACAAATAGGGTAGATCACTGAGGGTCATGTCTAATTTTCTGTGGCGACAGCTAGGCTGTTGCTGTAATATACTTTACAGTGATGCTGAGGTTGGTGTTAGTAGACTGCACTGCCACAGCTCCTGTGTACTCTTAATACCAGGCCAGGCCAGGCCATTGCACTGGTTCTTATCCCATGCCACTGGGGACCAATCTGAGTAGGAGGTACCCAGAAAGCAATGAATGAGCAAGCATATTTACAGGGGCTGTTTCAGTAAGTGGGGAGAGCTGCAGCCTGCAAGGCTGGCGACAGCATTTATCTGCCTTCCA
Source organism: Rhynchomys soricoides (assembly GCA_019843965.1). Taxonomy (NCBI): domain Eukaryota; kingdom Metazoa; phylum Chordata; class Mammalia; order Rodentia; family Muridae; genus Rhynchomys; species Rhynchomys soricoides. The sequence continues at coordinate 1,074,127 of JADRCH010000097.1, read as the reverse complement.
TCAGGGAGCCAGCTGATTCGTCCTGTCTTGTCCTTTGGTTAAGGCAAGGGGGTGGTTAGCATGAGTTACAGTCTGGCCCAGACACTAATAAGGCTGCTGTCCGAGGCCTTCCATAATTCAAGGGAAGGCTGTGCCGTGTAATGGCCTTCTTCGTCAGATCTTCCGGGACTCAGGGCCTCCTTAATGATTTATTTGCCTAGGATGAAATTAAGCCAAGGCAGTGTGAGCTTGGAAAATACTGCCTCTCTGGCTTTCCCAGTCCATCCTGTTCAGAGGCCATCTTCTATAAATAGAACTGTGAGACCTGCTTCGTGACCTGCCTGCTGGGAGCCCTGACAGGCAAGGGCTGCCCCACCATGGGCCCCTGAGACCACACTTGACCAGTATGTGGTCCCTGTTTTCTATTAACAGAGCCTAGAACTCCACTGGGTTACAATGGGGGACAGAGGTACTAGCAAAGACTTCTCTTTGTTCCAGTTTCAAAGTCTTTTTAAGACATGCTTTTAAAAAAAAAAAAAAATATTTTTATGTATGTGTTTTGCCTGCGTGTATGCATACACATCATTTGCATGTCTAGTGCCTACAGAGTTCAGAAGAGTGCATCTGATCTCCTGGAACTGGAGTTACAGAGGGTTGTGAGCTGCCACGTGGGTACTGGGACCTCTGCAAAAGTAACAGATGCTCCTAACCTCCAAGCCATCTCTCCAGCACCTGGTGTGTGCTTTTCAGTCTCTCCATGTGGACCCAGACTGAGTTTCAGTACTTGCCCTCTGTTGATGCCCCGCCCCCCCATTATTTCAGAGGGGTGCCCCAGGGCCAAAGCAGATTTGCTTCTGGTATTTAGTGAGGTAGATGGCAGTCCTCTGCCTGAGACTGGGGCCTTGCTAGCAGTGCTGTGTGGGTGGCTGCCTCCAGAAGTGAAAGGCTAAAGTCTAACTTAGACTGTGTGCTTAGAGTCAGACGGGATGCTTATTTGGAAATCTCAAGCCCGGTTACCTTAGGAGGGATGTGAGGTTACCTTAGGAGGGATGTGAGCGTAAGATCACATTAGAATTGCGGGTGATGGTGGTGGTCACAGGATTGAAGGGGCTCTGCCATCCTGTCAGACGATGCCCCCAAACCATTGCCAAGCTTGCCAGTGTCTTTTCTCATCATTTTGGGTGCCACTTGGCTGCTCATTGCCTTACCCCTTCCTTTGTATACTGAGAGCTTCAATATGTCCTAGGTGACACTCTGTTTCTCAGGTCTTCATCTTAAGTTCTTGGTCCTGGCTTTGTAGCCCTCTGATGGTCTCCCTCTGGGAGGGTCTCTCAGCTGGCCTGTCACCTGTAGAAGTATGTGGGCATCCTCAGTTTGCTCACTTGACACCTACCTCTCTTGGAGCAATTGAAATACTGTATCACCTGCTAAATCAGGAATCCCTAGTGGCCCTGAAACATGTATCACACGCCTCCCAGTGAGTTTGTGTCAGAAGCCCAGTGCTGACTAGAAGCTAGCCATTTGGGATGCCCTGCTGGGGAAAGTGTGGACAGAGCAGAGCAAGGAGTGGTATCCTGAGTTTCTAGAAACAGGTTGGGGAATGTTGTCCAAGGCAGAAGTGAAGGTCTAGCTCCCAAAGCTTTCTCCTTGGCTCTAAGACCAAAGATATACTTAGCAGAGTTCAACTGCTTTCCTTTCCAAAGGGAGAAGGAGTCTGTGCTGTCTAAGTGAAGTGTTGGCTACTGAGTTCCAGGATAGCCAGGGCTACACAGAGAAACCCTGTCTCGAAAAACCAAAAAAAAAAAAGAAAAAAGAAAAGGTGTCCATACTCTACTAATGTCTCCTCAGGATATCCTCAAGGCCTCTAGGTTGATGGGTAGTGTGTGGAAGCCCTGCCTAAAACCAGGTCCCCAGAAATAGTTCCATTCTTGTGTCCTTCTGTACCCTGAAGGTCAGTGGGAATATTCTCAGGCCCTCAGGTCTCTGCATCTCCTTGCCATCCTGTTACCCTGGGTCCCAGCTTCTGGCCCTTGGTGGGGTCTCAGTAAGTGCTAATCACATGAATGGCTACGTAGTTGAGACAGTGGGATGAAGAGCAGCCATGACCAGATCAGGGGAAAATGCTCCCTTTCCACAACACCTGCAGGAAATAGAAACGCACAAGCACTTCTCACCAATGCTTCTGGGGAGGAAGCTGGAGAGGTTTAATATGTGTGTAAAGACATGAACTGGGCAGTCATTGCTGCCCAGTCATCTGTGCTGGTGTTTGTACTGACACCAGCCAGAGCTGGGCTGCTGCAGTGAGCTCTGGAGGCCTGGTTTCCACTGCTGTTCAGGCTGCCCTCAAGATTAAGACAGGTTTTGTTCGTGTCGTTTTTTATCAGTGGACCACTCCATGACTCTTTACTATCTGTTGTATGTTCAGCATTGGGAACATTGTGATGACAGTTTGAGCAAGAAACTGACTGAACAGCGCTTAAATAAATATATGTTTACGATCAATGCGAATATTGATGAGTGTGATTAAGAGAATCGATCGAGAAGGGGTGACTGGCAACTGTTATCTGGGAACTCCTTGGTGAGAAGATCAGAGAGGAAGCCGGACAATGGTGTGGAGGAGGCCAGTGAAAATGGTAGGGAGAATAGCTCAGTGGAGATAAGCCTCTTGCCAACAGCATTGGGCACACTGGGAAGGAGGCAACAGGAGACTCAGGGTCAACACGGCCTGTCCGGCTCCTTCCAGTCCACTGTTTGGAGAAAGGGTGTTCTGAACCTCATTTGAGAGCAGGACCACCCTTCTCTCTTCCACCAGCACTTGCCTCCTGACTCCACAAAATGGCCTGTGGTAAAGCTGTTCAAGAGGCACCTTGGTCAAAGCCCTTTTTATTTTCTGTTCTACCTGAACGTTGGTTGAGAAATTGGTGGCTGAGAGATCCGTCAAGGTGATGGTGAGCCATGGAACAGAGCTGGGACCCTGCTGATTTTTCTTTCATCTTGCTTCTGCTCCATGCCAGATTCAGGGTTGGTTTTGGTTTGAACAGAGTTCATTAAGTTTGCACAGAACCATCTGGAAGTCCAGCCTGCAGATGCCTCTGTGGAGTGAGGATCCCCAGTATGAACCTCGGCCAGTTGATCCCTGACTAAGGGTTTGCATTTCCGTTCCTCCTGTCTAGAGGAGTGGGCAGGTGATGCAGGGCATACGCCAATTAGGTCTACAGTGCTTCTAATCCTTTATATCCTAGAGAGTTCTGGGAGAGGCTGTGCCGGTTCAAGGCTCTGTCACGTATGTTCTACCTCTACTTTGTGTCTCCCAAGATGAGAGAGCCCCACAGACAGCCTGAGTGTCTTTCACCTCAAACTACCCAGAGTGGTATGGTGGATTGAAAGCCCCGATTTCCGTTTTGGCTGACACAGGCCACCCTCCTTGACTGCTGAAGATACTGAGCCAAAATGGATTGCTCAGATGTGTGAAAGGAAGTTAAAATGAGCTCTTGAGTTGAACTAACTTGACATCCCTTGAGTCTGTGCTGGATGTGAAGAGAAGAGAGAGAGGTCCTGGGGAAGCATTCTGGGTTGAGATCCAAGAGACTGGACAGCTGGCTCCAGCTAGGGTAAATGGTCTCTCTGTGTGTGCCTTGGTTTTCCCATCATGGGAAAGATGTTCGGACAAGATAATCTCAAGTTTCTCTATCATCCCGTTATCTCTACTATTAATTGTCTGTGCCATCTTACTTGTTTAATAAATAGTTTTCATGCCCATGCTGTGACGAGGTGGCCACAATGAAATAAAGCAGGGCTCCAGTTCCTGGACTGTCCCGCCCATATTCAGATCTCCTCCAACATGCATAGATAGATGCCACTGTATTAGTCAGTGGAGAATTGGGCCATGCCTGCCATCCAGGAGTTGAGGCTTTCAAGACTCTGGGGACAACTGTGGGGGCTCATGGATAGAGCAAGGATATGGTTTCCCTTGGGACTACTAGGCACAGTGTGGACTTCCGGTGCACTCGTGAGTTCTTTCAGGGCTCGGGAGCCAGTCAGGGAGGCTGGAAGTAAGAAGCTTGAACAGTCAGGACAGGAAACCTTAAAGAGCATACTAGGTGGGGAGGATGCTGACAGGAGGAATGCCAGGAATTCCAAGGCAGCCAGGGCAGTGAGGCCCCAGCTGCCACTGCCCAGAAGCCAGGCTGACTTTGTCAGCACCTAGCTCTGTAATTTCCTCAAATCCATAAGCTCACTGAGCCTCTTGTTAGGCGAGAGGTGAAGAGTAAGCATGATGAGTTCTGGGGATAAAGTAAAAACAAGACCCAAGAGTCCTGTGTACACGGGTAGGCCACCCACACAACACAGCACTGTACTTCGTTCTGTGATCACACATTCTTGTGCACAAGTGTGCACTCACACAGATACACATTCCTCTGTGACTTTAGGGTATCTGTCCTGACTTTTCAATAGGGTCAAAGAGTATTTGGAGGACACAGTACATTCCTCCTTTGTCCACACAGCCCTGAACACCCAGCAGCCTCCCACAGCCATACGGTGCTCCATAACAGATGGCACGGCTGGATGCTGCTCAGGGAGATGAATATCTCCTTTCTTCCTCCCCTCCGACCCTGTGGCCTTTCAGCCTCGGATTCATGCTTGAGACTTGCTGAACACTTTCCTTGTCTGCAACACATTTGAGCATCTGGCTGGGTCTGGTTGTCAATCTCTGAACCCCTGGCTCACCTCAGCTCTGATCCCCCCAACCCTTCCATGTATAAACAAATCCAGGTCAGAGGGCAGAGGCCAGAGCTGGGCCTCACCAGCATCTCCCCCCCCCCCCCCCATGGCTTGGTGAAAAGCAGTCTGGAATCAGGTTTCACTGTTGCCCTCCCAAGGCTGAGACAGGCTTTGCTGAAGGTGGTCTTTCTTCTTGATTTGTTGAAGAGCTGGCTACACCTCAGCCCTGGGCTGAGTTTATTGCTCAGGTCTAAAGCTGGTTTCCACAGACAGGCAAAACAGAGAGAGAGTTTAACTCTTGCCAGGGAAACTTATGGTATAGGCAAGTTAGAGTCACTGGTCAGTGACCACCGGTATCCTTGTAACTCCAGGTTCAGCATGTTACTATGCCATTTCATGGACAAGAACACAGGCTGTGAGATGCTAGCTCATATTTGATCAGAACTGATATTTGGATTCTAGCCTGGCTGACCCTCTGTCATGGGTCTTCCTCACTCAGTGTCTTCTACAGTATCAGTCCCTGCTTTGGCCTCAGAATGGCAATTGGGGCTTCTCCAGATTTGGCTTTAAAGCTGGTCTTAGCAACCTGTGTGTCCAGAGCTAGGCTTGGGACTCTGGACCTCTCTAGACAGTGGATTATCTGGATTATTTTGCATATCCAGGGTACTTGAAAGGTACATGGCCTCCCAAGGCTGGCTTAGAGGTCGATGAAGACCTCTGCTGTCTCCATGCTTCCTACTCTTGTCCCAGAAGACTAGGGGTAGTCTTCATGGGTCCTGGACAAGTCCAGGGTACATGCTGAAGGCTAGAAGGTCATAGCTAGGGGCCGAAGCCATTGCCTAAGCTCTGCCTCTTCCTCTAAGAAGACCTAGGGAGATGGGTGCTCTATGTGGTCTGCTTCACTAGGACCAACTTCCCTAGCTCTGTCTTCCATTACGAGAGCTTGACCTGCCAGCCCTCCTCCTGCCTGGCTTCCACACTCGATGTTTCTCCACTCCCTGCCTGGATGTCACCCCATTTCTCCATCTGTTAAAAACCATCCTCCCTCGAGGCATAATTTTTAAAATCCTCTTTCATGACCCAGTCCACACTATCTGTCTGCTGGAACGCATTTGCAGTTGACAGAAGGGAATTGACACTCTCTTGTGGAACTAGACCATAGCCAGTGTCTCTTTCCGATGAGTGTCAGGGCTTAGGGAAGGTGTACAGCTGGGTAGGAAGTCTGAGCCGGGCATACAACTCGGCTAGGGCAAGCTGTAGAAGTCAGCCATGGGGATCCATCTGTCAAATACAGTAATCATGGTTGAGAAGTGTCGCCAAGTGTCGCCACCTACAACCCATGTGGTTTGCTTCTCCCCAGTGGCAACACCAGTATCCACCCAGGTACATAGCAGACATAGTAAATGCTTCTCTGCTTTTTCAAGCCGACACTTTCTTTTACCATTCTATATTGAAAACATCTAGGAGCTGGGCTGAGAAGCAGGAGGTTGCTCAGCTCAGAGCTTTTGTCTCCCCCACCCTACCCCCACCCTCACCCCACCCCACCCCACCCCCACAATCCCTTCTTTCTCCCTCTCCCTCCCCTTTACAGGCTCTCTCCGCATGCCCCTCATGCCGCCAAGGTGGCTGCCCCAGCCTATAAATCAAAACAGTCCCTGGAGACCTTTGACCTAAGCCAGATGGCAATCCTTTAAGCTTCGTTCAGCAGCCCACAGTGCTTGCCACCATCCCCCCTCCTTGCCCTGGGTTTGGGGCTCTTGTAGGCAGCTGCCCTGTCAATCACTGATAGTAGCTGGGGGCTGTGACCACTCTTAGGTTCTCCAAGGCATTGTGGCTATGCTTCATTAAGTCACACAAAGATCTCCTGAGGGTCTGCAATGTGTGCTTTCTATGCCATAGTTAGCAGCCTGGCTCATTGCCCAAACTGGCACGGTCCTTGTTCAGGCCACCCTCCTCTTTTTGGAAGCCCTCCTTGGCCACACACCTTCCTGGTCCCTTTGTGTGTCTTCATTTATGCTTCATTCTTTCTAAAAACACATTTACTTTCTACTTTCTGCTAGGGTCCTGGAGAGGGCTGGGCAGTACCCTTTTGTTACTAGATTCTCACAGAAAGCTCCTCACTGGATAACCATAGAAATGGGGCTGGAGATACCTGAAGACCCAGAACATATGGGAACTCTGAAGATGTACCAGAGTCTTTGTCTCCAGGACTGCTTTCCTGAGACTGGCTGAATCTTGTTTTGTTTTGTGACAGAATTGAAATCTATATTCCAGGCTGTCCAGGCTACCCTAGAGCTCTGAGCAGTCCTTCTACCTCATCCTCCCTAGTGTGGGCCTAATAGGGCTGACCACTTATTGGCAGGAGCCGTTCTGAGTGGACAAGCTGAAGTTTGCTAAGAAGATGTGGCATTCTGACAGCAGGAACAGCATGCGGGTAGGACGGGGGCACAGGCACAGGGGAGGCAGTTTGGTGCTGTTCAGGATCAATTAGTCAGGACGTGTTGTCTTACCGTGGGAGTTTTGAAGAGTGCCGGTGGATATTGAGTCTGGTTGTTGGTGACCCAAACCACTAATATGTAGGTTTAAACAAAACTGCATGTTTGCTTTTCTTTCATGTAAGAGAAGTCTGAAGGCAGGCAGTCTCTAGCACCTGCTTAGATGGACTGGGTCGATGGTTCTGACCGACCGTGTCTGTGGCTGGTGTGGGGCAGGACACTTTTGTACTTACGATCCTGAATGATGGGTTTTTCTTTAGAAGCAAAAGTTTGGTTCTGCTCAGTGAGCAGGAAAATGGAAGTGACCCCAGAGCTGAGGTTTAAAGCTGTGTTGTCTGCTGACAAAGAGGAGGGGTGGGGTGCTGAATCTGCTTTCTGCTGTGGGGCAAGAGTGGCCAGTGGTGTCCCACCTCTGCAGGCCCTCTGGACCCAAGCCCCTCCTTGAGGCCTCTCTTGGAAGTGGATAGAGGTGGTGGTGGTGGGGGGTCTCACACTGATATGACCTGTTATTAACGCTGACTTCCAGGAAAGCTGCCATCAGGTTACTGGGGGGAACACAAAAGAGCCCAGAGTGACAGGCACCACAAAAGCATACATCATGGAAAATCCTGCCACCATGTCATTTAGGAACCCCTGTTATTTACGGGGTGCTGCATCCCAAGATTGATGAATCTGTACATCTGCAGACCACACCAGGCCCTGTGTGTCCTGTGTTCTTTCCCAGGCTGACAAGCTCATGACAGAATTTAATTTATAGCATAGTTACCATGAGAAATTAACAACACAACAGACCCAGGTTTGGAGGTCCCCACCTGTTGATTCCAACACTCCGGAAACCGAGGCAGTGGGATTACCACAAAGTTCCAGGCTGGTTTGGGTTATAGTTTAAGTCTAAAGATGACAAAAAGCAAGGATGTAGACCAAAATGAGTGGTGATGTAGAGAGACACCATAGTAAATGTTGAAAATGTCTGAGCCAGTGAGAATGTATGAATGGCTTACTGCTGGGATTTTCAATGGATTATTTTCACCCAAAGAGGACATGGCACTGAAGAAGATGAAACCCTGAGCAAGGAGTTCTATTTGACTTCAACCAGTTTAGCCAAAGTTGTCTCTGGGAGCAAGAAGAAAGTTGACTTTTCCTGCTTTTTCATGCTTCTCCTCCCCCTTTTGTGTGTGTGTGTATGTGTGTGTGTGTGTGTACAAGTACACGTATGTACGTGCACATACATATGGAAGCTAAGTGGCTGAGCCATCTTAATGCTTTCCAAATCCATGTGTACAAAGAAATATAAAGTCAAGAAGTCTAATGTCCCCAGCATGCTCCCTGTGCCCTCACCCCTGTGGCCGAAGCTCTGCTGTGCCCTCCTTCTTCTGAAGACAGTGCCTAGTCAACAAGGTGAAGCCTAGATTTGTAGAAGTGAACACTGTGTTCCCCCAACCCAGGACACAAGGAACCTTGTATGGCAGCTCTGAGGGGCATTCTATATCAGGGCTCAAAGGGGCTCTAAGGGAGGGCCCGCTGCCCATCACGAGCCAGCTCATTTACTGCTTTCTTGCTTGCTGCCTACCTTCCTGGGCTCCCCAACTCAGGTTCTCTCCCAAAACTACCTTTTCCTAGATCCTCGTTGGTGTAATCCAAGCTAAGATTAGCCCCGTGGAACCATTTCCCATGGAGCTACACAGAGGCAGTCCCCATATACATGCTTGGTATTCAGGGCACACGTAAGGCTGGACTCACCCATAGGCATCTTGCTTCCCTGGTGGCTGAATGAGACTCTGTAGGAGGCGTTTGGGAGGCGCATGCTCAGGCCTTTTTGACAGCCTCAGCCTCCCAAACCATGGTTGAGACTAGCCCAGCTAGATGGTAACCTTCAAGGAGGGAAATCTGAGGAATCCTTATCCCTTCTGATAGGTCAGTATCTGATCATAGCATTAATCAAGTTTCCCCCACTTTTATGAAGGCTGGACAGAGTACACCACCCCCATCCCCCAGACCTGGTCCAACCCATATACCCAGCAAAACAGTCCAGAGGGATCCCAGGTGCCACCGACCTTAGAAAGGGGAGGAGGTCTAGGGTGGGCAGAGGTGGTGATGCTGTCCATCCTGCAAAGTGGGGGCAGAGTCGAGAGGAGCCTGGGCTGGCAGGAAGATGAAGCAGCCCCAGAAAGCTGAGTCTAGGGTGGGACCTGAGTGTGTCTGAGCAGGTCTGGAGGCTCCTTTGCCTATCATTTCCTGGACCATAGTGATATTACCTTCCTTTTCCCACTGCTAGGGATGGAGGGGTGGAACTCACATGCTAGTCAGGCAATCTACCAATGACCCAGGTCACAACCTCTCCAATACTTCAGCCCTATAGTAAAGTCTCATAGTCAATATCTTGGCTGCATGCTGATGGCTGCCAGTAGCCTCAGGGTCAGGAGCCAGATGAGGGATGGATGCATTTGGACCAAGCATTCCATAATTTTCTGGGGAATTTGTCAAAACCTTGTTATCTTTGAAAAACCAATTTTCAGGGATTTCACAGGAATCAGTCCAAATTCTGTGGGTGTTGACATCTCTGCTGTTAATCAGCTCTGTGACCTTGGGAGAGTCCCTTCAGGGCCTGGGTGGGGTCACTCTTCTTACTTCATACAAAGCCACAGACTGGTCAGAGCATGCGACCTGCAGGAGTGAGTGATACTGGCCACTGGACCTGCCCCCCTGCCAAGTGCTTCTAATTGAAGAAGCTGAGCAGGAATATTCCCATCCTACCTCGATGCCCTGCCTCTCCTGGGTGTGTGTGTGTGTTCCAGAATTAGCCCCTCCCCAGCTCTACTACTCCCCACCATCTAGTTCCATTGTGTTCTTGGGTTTTACCCATTTTATTTTTTTTAATTTTACAAACTTTCTTATGTATTGAAAAATTGCAGATAAATACCGTGTACCAAAGCAATTCACTTTATGTCCCTTTTCATACTGGTTTTCCAATACCTACATTCAGTCTTTGCTCCCCCTTTACAGTTAGCCTTTCTTGATCTCTTTATATGTGTTATGCTGTGTTCACTGGTACATCTGTTTATGTCTCTACAGGTAGTATTGGCTACATTCCACATAACGAGGGAGAACATGAGGGGATCTTTTTTCTTTCTGAGATTGCGTGACCTCTCTCAATAGTATACATTATATGCCCATCAGTTTTTCTGCAAATTTTGTGATTTTGTTTTTCTTTAGCCCTAACTAATATTCCATTTACATATGTGCTAAATTTTCATTAGTCATCCATCTATTGGTGGACAACTAAGTTGATCAGTTCTTTGCTTTAGTAAATAAAGCATCAATAAGCACGGGCAGCAAATAGCTCTGTGGTAGGGTATAGTGTTCTTGGGGTAGATGCCCAGGAGTCAAATAGCTGAGATATATGGTAATTCTATTTGGATTTTTTTTATCTCCAAACTGATTTCCACAGTGATTATATTCATTTTTAAACCCCCTACTAACAGTGGGCCCCTTTCTCTCCACATCCTCTCCAACATTTGTTATCAGATTTGTCCACGAAAGGCATCTGACTGAAGCATCTCCAAGTAGTTTTAATTTGCATGTCCCTGATGGCTAGGGATATTGAGTTCTTGTAAAAAACAGTTATTAGCCATTTGTGTTTCTTTGTTTTTGAAAACTGTCTATTTAATCATTTGCCCATTTGTTGATTGGCACTTTTATTTCTTTGGTTTTTCCTGTCTACAGTTCTTTGTAAATTCTGGCTGTTTACCCCTTGTCTGATGTCTAGCTGGTAGAGACTTTCTCCTATCCTGGGAACTCTCTGAATGCTGATGGTTTCCTTTGCTTTGCAGAAACTTTATCTTCACATGCTCCATCTGTTGATTGCTCGGGGCTAGTCGCTGTGCTGCTGGTGTTCTTGCCTACCCCAGTATCTTGGGAAGGGTACCCACCTGTTTTCTACTTGTCAGTGTTTTCAGTTTCAAATTAAGGTCTTTTTCCATTCTGAATGGACTTTTGCATGAGGTGAAAGATAAGGATCTAATTTCATTCTTCTGCCCCATTGTTGAATAATCTCTTTTCTCTAGTGTATGTTTTTGCCTTCTTTTTCAACAGTTAAGTGGGCATAGCTTTGCTTGCTATGCTATTTCTGGGTCCTGTATTGTGTCCCATTGGTCTACTTGTCTGCCAGAACCAGGGTGTCTTTATCACCCTCACTCTGTAGTGTAATTTGATGTTGGACATTGTAATACCTACAGCAGTGTTCTTACTCCTTAGGATTGTTCTGGCTACCCCTGGTCTCTTGTGGTTCCATGCGAATTCTTGTTTTGTCTAAATCAGTAAAATGCAACATTGCAGTTTTGATAGGTATCGAATTAACTCTGTAAATTAAGACAGGATTAATGCCTGCTTTTTCTGCAGAGTTTTACTGGGTACTTTCTGTATAGGTCGGGCATTGAGGATGTGGACCAGCTGGGACAAACAAACCAGCCACAGCTACCTGTCCTTGGGTAGAGATATACAGTCGGTGTAAACACACAATAAAACTTCAGCTAATGATAAGCATTCTAGACCAAAGGTCAGGAGAACGGAGTATTGGGGGCTGCTGGAACTGACAGTTATAAGTAAGGCCTCACTGAATATCAACCAACCAGACCCTCCACAGCTCCCAGGGACTAAACCACCAACCAAAGAGTACACATGGAGCAACCCATGGCTCCAGCCACATATGTAGCAGAGGATGGCCTTGTAGGGCATCAATGGGAGGAGAGGCCCTTGGTCTTGTGAAGGCTCGACACCCCAGTGTAGGGAAATGCCAGGGCAGGGAGGCAGGAGTGGATGGTGGGTGGTGGAACACCCTCATAGAAGCAGGAAGAGAGGGATGGAATAGGGGGTTTCCAGAGGGGAAACTGGGAAAGGGGATTACATTTGAAATGTAAATAAATAAAAGGGAAGGAAGGCCTCACTGAGATAGTAACTTTGAGCAAAGAACCTAAGTCATACGGTTTTCTCAGGAAAAGGCTGTCATGGCAGAAGAAGCTGCAAGTGCATAGGATCTGAGGCATGTGTCTAGATGTGGAGGAGATGAAGTGTGAGGCCAGAGAGGAACCAGGCACAGAGATGGGAGGGTTACGTGTAGTCTGTGAGTGGGATTCCAGGTCTCCACAAACTTTGGGGATAAGAAATGACATAATATGCTTTAAATTTCCAGGGGCAGGGGTCGGGAAATCACTTGAACTCACATGATACAGGATCATTGTAGAAGCAGAGAGGCCAGCTCAGAGGCTGCACTCATACAGTAAGAATCGTGGTGGCTAGTCAAGAGACCCAGGGAAACAGCTGGATTTGATATGAAAATGGGACCATAGGATTGGCTGTGGGGAGAGAAGAATTGAGGCTGACTACAGGACCTTTGTCCAAGCAACCCACAGGATGGAGTTGCACTAGAGGGCTGCAGGGGGGGGGGGTGCCTACTGGAGCTGGGCATGGCACAGAAGAGTCAGGCCATCAGGAATCCCAAACCAAGCTATGTAGGTATAAGTATAGATGCTTCATAGCTCTGCCGAAATTCCTAGGTAGGAGTGAAGCTGTTATAATGCTTAAAACCCAAGCCTCAGTTTCTCCTTCTGCAAACCAGGGTCAGGTCCCAGCACCCCCTCTTGGTGTCACTGTAACCCTGCGCAACTCTGCACGTGTGCTTGGAGCTGGTTAGGAGTCGGTTAGCAGAGGAATTACTGTCTCAAAAGTTTGCTGCCTCCTTTCAGTTCTCCGTCCTTGAGAACCACTTGCCAGACTCGTAACAGCGGGAGCAGTAAGACTTAACGGTCTCCCACATCAAATCATCAAGAAGCTTAGGTTCTGAGAGACAGAGAGCGGTGCCGAGTGTTTGCTCTGTAAGAGTATCAGCGGGGACTTCTACCCCTTTGGTCCCTGCACTACCTGTTAACATTGACCAGTGGCTTCATTAAAGAATAACAAGTGCCACTTAGCAGCAAAAAGGTGGATTTGAGCTTTGCTTACAATTACACCCAACGGCAATACCATCGGTGGCACAGGAGCCAGGTTCATTCTCCGTGGCTAAGGGACCCACCCTGAGACTCATGGAGAAGGTGACAGTGTGTCACTTGTAACTTCTGCATCACTTTCCTTTGCCAACACAGACCTGCAGACTGCTCCACCCCACACTGCCACTCAGTTCATAGAGCACCAAACATTAAGTTCCATGAACTTGGGAATTCTTGAGGGAGCCAGAACCAGCATCTTGGAGTTAGGTGAAGCCTTGGATTGCAGGAATCTGAACATTAGTTTTGAACTGGGTAGAATTGTGTTTAACCTCTGGGTCCCTTCTTCCTAGGCCAGGGGGACCCAGTACCAGTTATTGTATCCCTGTGCACTTTGGCATCCTCCTGTGTAAGTGTGAGAGTGACACAGCTTGAGAACCGGAAGTGGCCCATGTAAAGAAAGTGACAGAACCTGATAAATAGTGGATATCACCAGTGCCACCAGCCCTAACATTATTAGCATGGGGAAGAGATTCTTCCAGGGAGAAATCAGTCTTGGTTCTGCCATAGCCTTTTTCCTCCACTCACTTGCCTGTTATTCTCTACCAGTGACAGGTGACCAGTGGAGAAAGACTGGTCAGAACATGCTATGTGGAAACCAGTGTCTCCTCAGACCTGAGCGTAGCTTTACAAGAAGAGGCACAAACCAGAAGCCAGGATGTCCTTGTCAACTGACACCAAGAGTATATACGCATTTCCCCTGCCACCCAGAACCCAAGCCACACCTTGCTGAACCTGGGCCAAATGATTGTCTCCTGATAGCTTCTCTTTCTGGTCACAGTCCTATTCTGTACCTTGGTTTCTTCTCTCGGCAGTGGAGATGTACAGGACCATTAACCTGAGGTGTCAATAAAAGATACAGGCAGAACTTAGGAGGTAGTTGAAAATGACCCTGTCCTCCTGGCTTGCCCAGCTCTTGGCTGGAAGCTAGATGTGTTCTCTGTGCTTCCATAGCAGTGTCTGTCACAGCCTCACCACCTGGGAACAGTTGGCATGGTGACTCTTGGAGGTTGGCATTGCCGGTATCCTCTTCCTCTTTGCCTGCCATGGACTGCCGCTATTCTATTACTATCCTGCCTTGACTGTGAGCCTTGTTGGGCTGCCCCTGTGAGCTCCAGCACTAGGTAAGTAGAGCAAGCACGTGGGAAGCTGGGAATGAATGCATCGTTGAATATGAACTTGGCTGTGTCTGTCTCTGTGCTGGCTCCCACAATCTCCTTGGGAGAGCGATCCCCGCTCAGAGGGCAGCTGGTGAACGGGATGCTGCTGGAAGACAATTCTTGAGAGGGCCTTGATGAGGACAGGTTTTAGCTTGTGCTTGCTCCAAGGTCTTTTTGATTTTTAATTACCCTCAAAGGGCTGTAAGAAAAGGCTTTTAGTAGAAACCATTTGATTGTACTCCAGGAGGAAACTAGTTACCTGCCAAGCTGGGATACAGGTTAGTTGAGGCCCTTTTATCCTTGGGGCCACTGATGCTGACTTCGCTGTCCCTTCCTTGGCCAGTGGCCATACTTCGCAGACTAGGGTTTTCCAGGTTTTCCCTTATCACCAATTATCCCTGAGAGCAGCCCTTGTCCACTGTCAGGGCTAAACACCCCCCAGCTCCTACTCCTCAGGATGTCACCCTAAGTGGTTTCTAGCCCAGGCCTTGTACTCTTTGCATGAACTAGCCAGAGAGTATCCCTGCCTGGGCTTGTCTGTCTTCCTGCCTTCATCCAAGGCCCCGTTGTCCTATAGAAAATACAGAGCTTTTGAAGGGTCTCACCCTGGTCTGGGAAGACAAGGAAGTATTTGGTCACAGGGAAGGGATGGTATGGAGCTGAGGCTTAGCCAGCTAGCATGGGATTCTATCCCCTGGGAGGTTGATCTCTACATGGTTTCTATTTGATTTTGAGGCCGGGAATGAGTTTAAGGCAGGTGGGGTACAGGGTGAGGAATTAGCAGGTTGGGCCAGAACCAGGAGCGAGGTGTGAGATGGCAGAATGAAGAGTAAGGCCTGTTGAAGGATGAAGCAGAGACCCTCCCGGGCCACTGCAGGGCACGTGCCTCATGCTAGTCACGAGGATGCCATCAGACCTACACTGCACCCTGGGAGGGAGTCTTCACACTGGCATGTTCAGGAAGGGATTTCCGGGCTGCTCTGAGGGGGAAAATGTGAGGCTCTAAGCTCCTCAGCAGCTGTGTCCTCTGTATTGTTTGGACCTCTGCCTGGAGTGTCATGGCTACGGTGAATACAAACGCATAATGTCTGAGCCTGGCCGGGGGCTCCAGTGAACTCATACAGGCCTGCCTGCCTGCCCACCTGCTCCCTGCCCCCCAGCTCCACTAGAGCGCACACCATCAACCCCTGTGTTGCTCCTGTGTCTGCTGGCTCTGTTGCCAGTTGGAACAGACCTTGGGTGGGTAGGCTGCTTGTTGGTGGTGGATGAACAGTGCCAGGGGAGCCTCCCCCAGTTTTCAGAGAGAGGCTAGGACATGGAATGCAAGGGAGAGCCTCTCTAGGGGGGGGTCCAAGGAGCATGGAGGCTAGACAGTCCTAAGGGCAGAGAGACACTCTTCCATGCTGACAGAGGAACCAGGATGTGACCCTAGTGTAAATCTGGGGTCCACTTGGTTGAAAACCAGGGGACAGCTCCAACCTGCTCTTAGTGTCAAGGCCTGGAAATCCCTAATAGATTTTATCCAGGGTCAGTTCAGAGACCACTGGGTTTCTGATCCTATGTTCCTGTGTTCTCTGTTTATTCTAGCTTGCACTGAATTCATATGTTGACGCCCTAATATCCAGTATCTCAAAAAGTGACCTTACTTAAAAATGAAATCATTGTAGTCATATGGTGAGCTAAGATGAGGTCACCTGGGTGGGCCTTAATCTCTCTGACTGATGTCATTAGAGGATGGGGAAACTTGGACAAACATGTAGACTACATGTGAGCATGAAGGCGGAGGCCAGACAGAGACCAACACTTCATCACATGTCACAGATTTGGAGACAGCATAATAAATGTGTTACAATATATAAATCTAGTCACAGTGGATGTAAGCTGATTGGATCCAGTCATGTGGAGTTGTGCTGAACTGCCCAACATAAGCTCTTTGGGGGCAGATGACTACGTTAAATGTATATTCATTTTAACTTTGCAACTTTCTCTCTGTAGCTTTGAACCCACTAGTTCTCCCCAGGTCTCATTGTCCTGGGAAAGTGTCTCTTAGGGCTTGTGTCTACATGAAGTGGCTTGTAGCAAAGGTGGGCAGCACTTTCCCCTGACTCCTGGTCAGCTGAATGCATCCTACTGTTCTCTCCATGGCTGCTTCTCCCATAATTACTTGGCCTTTTGTCTTCTGTAAGTGGCTTCCCACTTTGTCACCCTAAATACCATTTCTCTTTGTTCCCGCCTCCCTTGATGTCTGTGGGGGTGACAGGAGCCAGGCTACCTGCAGGGCTTTTTCCATGCCAGCTCTCAGCTCCTGTGTGAGCCAGTTCTCACATAGTCCATCATTGCAGTCAGCCTTGGCCTCTGTTGACCCCATCATGCAAGGGTTTCTGTTCTCACTGTTGTTCTATTCTTTAACTGGCCTGGGGTAGAAGGAACTGAACTGTAGACTAGACTAGACTACCACCTTAGACTCACATTGATGGCCCTGAAACCTCAGGAATGATGTTCCTGTAGATGGCATGTTTCTCACCAAAGGCTTAGGATCCTCAGGTTCTTATCCTCTCTTCCCTCTGACTTTGGGCATAGAAAACAGATTGATTTCCTCCTGTTACATGAAGGACAGTAGATGCTGCTGTTTGTTCATAGAAGACAGATTGACTTCCCCCTGTCACAGATGGGATATGGGATCTGCAGGTTTCTTGCACCTGAGAGGAAGAACCAGACAAGCAGCCGACACATGGCTAGTACCATAGAGCAGGTCAGTAAGCTTCCAACCAAGTGGCAAAATGATCATGTTCTGTAGAGAGAATATCTTACATATTGTATGGATGCATCACCTGTCAATTAAGAAGCCTATGGCCTATGGCTTAGGCAGGAAATGGAAGGCGGGACATCCAGGAAGAAAAAGAATTCTGAGATAGAGCCAGGCACGGGAAGATCTGCCCAGAAGACATAAGGAGACAAGATGGATACATGGTACCTGAGCACAGGTAACCAACCATGTGGCAAAATGTACATCAAAAGAAATGGGTTATCTTAAGTTATGATTCTAGTCAGAGAAGAACCTAGCTATGTCAAGGCATCTGTAAATGTATTTTGAGTCTGAGTCTTACTTCTGAGAGCATGGGGGTGGGAGGAAGAACCAGAACCCTAACTTCTACCATGTTCAATAATTAAAATAACTGTATGAGAAAAAAAAAAAACAGAAAACAAAAAACAAAAACAACCCATGGTACCTAAGTGTTTAATGCAAAATTCAAGAAATGAATTATTCATAAGCTTTAAATTGCATGCCATTCTGAGGAGCATGATGAACTCTCAGTCCACCCTAGCCTACCCAAGAGCTGAGTTAGCCCTTTGTCTGCTATCTCCATACTGTGTACCTCCCTGCCTGTCTCTCAAGAACTGTCAAATCATCAGATCAACTGTTACAGTACCATAGTGCATGTTCAAGGAATGCTTACTTTCCAGAAGTGTGGCTCCGAGTGTCAGGAAAATGATGCTAGCAATTTGGATTTCCTAGAGAGAGTGTGTTAAGTAGTTCATTTGAGTGAGCAGGCTCAGTTGACTAAGGGAAGAAAAACAAATGATGTAGTGAGGTTGCTAAGGTGTATGAATGAATCTGTAGAATTGGGAGAGAGAAGAAAGCAGTTGCTGTGAGCATAGCTGCTTCACCTCAGATCCCAAAAGTTAGAACCATAGTGCATTGGGCAGCTGAGGTAAAAAAAGGAATTAAATCAGTGGGTTCTGTGATAGCTGATCTGAATTGCCAACTCAACAAGATTTTGAATCACCTAAGAACGAAACTCTGGTCTGGTCTAGAGTGAGATTGTTCCCAGGGAGCTTCAGCTGAGGAAGAGATATGGGTGACATCATCCCATGGGCTGGGATCCTGAACTGAATGAGAAGGTTTAACAAGCAAACAGGACATTTCTCTCTGTCTCCATCTCTCTCTGTTTCTGTCTCTCTGTGTGTCTCTATCTCTCCTTCTCTGTCTCTGTCTCTCTCTTTCTGTCTCTCCCTCTGTCTCCCTTCCCCCTTACCTCTTCCTCTGTCTCTATGACTACAAATGCAACATGACCAACTGCCTCACATCCCTTCCACCACAGCCAGAGCCCCATCTATGCCTTCTTACCGTGATGGACTGTACCCTCAGACTGCAAGACAGAAACAAACCTTCCTTCCTTGACAGCAACAAGAAAAGTGACTAATATGGTTTCCATCCTATTGTGGCTTCAGGTATGCCCTGGGGGTCTTAGTGATCACACTGAAGCTAACAGAGACTGTAGGTGAATGCCCACTCCTGAACACATCACATACATGACCCTTATGAAATCCTCCTAATACATAAAACAAAACAGACTCAGGGCAGATACCAGAGATGTCAGGTCATGGGAGCTGCTGGCCTCAGGTTCATTCTTCCTCATTAAGCCATTTTCTTACCAGCCATCTTATTTACTGTTGCTGGGCACAACGACCAAGAGACAGTTGGAGACTTGCTTATCGTTTCAGAGGGCTAATCTATGATCATGGGAAGCATGACAGCTGGCAGGCATGGCACTGGAGAGGTAGCTGAGAGCTTATATCTGATTCATAAACCTCAGACTGGATCTGGACTGGGCTTTTGAAACCTCAGAGCCTACCCCCAGTGACATACCTTCTAACAAGGCCAACATCCTAAACCTTCCTGAGCAGTCTGCCAACTGGGAACCAAACATTCAAATATATGAGCCCATGGGGGCCATTTTCATGCAAACTACCACATCAGCCAATAGATATTTACTAATTTGTGTTGAAAGGCCAAGTTTCATTGGTGTGGGTCTGTCCAGTGCTCTGTACTAAATGGCTTTAACTACTGTAATGCTGTGATTATGTTTCAAGAGCTGGCAAAACCACACCTACCTTGTTTCTCAGACCATTGTTTTCCTTTCCTTCCTTTGTGTTTACTTTTCCTGATAAACTTTAATCAGTTATGGTTAAGGTCTCCAAAAGTCTTGCTGGTATTCTGAGCTCACACAGTATTTAGACACTATTCTGGGGAGTAGTTGACATATCCAGTCTTTGAGCATGACCATCGAAGCATAAAATACACCTTACTCTTTCAAGTCCCCGCCTTCAGTGGGTTTACATAGTTCCTCTTATGAGTCTTAGGCAATTCTTGTCCTGTTTATCCCTAGGTAGTTCATCTTTGTGTTTTTATTGCACTAGGATTCCTACTTTCTGTTGTATTTCCTAAAGTGTTGTTTACCTCGGAAGGAAGCAGATCCTACCAGTCTGTAATGAACTGCCTGAGTTCTCATTCCCTTAGTCAAGCTGTCTTGGGGTTCTCTAGGGTGGTCCAGGCATATTGTATTGCCTATGGATAATGACCGTTTGTCTCTCTCCTCTTACCTAACTGCTTGGATACCAGAACTAGATAATGGTAGTGTTTGTGGGAATCGTATTGGTTTTTGATGACTAAATAATAGGTCACTATTTGGTTGTACTGTAACTTCAGTGTCCTGTACTTTGTACACCGAGATCATTGCTAACTTTCCTTTTAGAAATAACATTGCACAGAATATTTTTCTTACACCTGTTCCACCCACTGAATTCGTTTCCGCATGGTAAGTTCCCTAGAAGTAAAAGATATTAAACCAAGGACAGTGAACTCTTTTGAGATTGTCAGTACTGAATGCTACCTAATTTTCCAGAAAAGATTTTTCTGGAAAAATCTTTAATTTAAAGCATGCACTTCAAAGCATCTGATGACAGTTAGTCTCCTGCAGAATCTCAGGACTGGGGAACATTTCCTTAGAGGAGAATTTATAACCCATGAGGTTCACTTGCTTGTATTGTTGGAACAGGGTTTTATCATGAATTTGATTTAGTTAAGAACAAGGCCTGGCATCAGAGCCGGCTCAAGTCTAGCTCCCAGAGCTGAGGTCTAAAACACATCACCTCAGTCAACCTCCTTCCAAGAGTCTCCTTCTGTCAGGGACAAATGTGAACTACACAGCAGTCAGACATGTACCCAGCAATGTCTTAGTCCAGGATCAAGAAGCCATCCTCTGTGGCAGCGGCTATGCTGACCACATGCAGTGGCTCCTGTGGCCACCCCTGAGCTATAGTCATGTCTCCCTCTTTCCTTCATGATTTTTCAAAGGTGCCTATCTCATGAGCCTAGCCACGTGCTTCCAGGATGACTTCTCCCTCATACCCCTTATCTGCTCTTGCTTCACATAGGCAGAGGGGCTGTGAGTTTAATTGAAGTCCTTCCTGAATTCACATGTTGAACCCCTAACATCCAGCATCTAAAATAAATAAGGAAGACCCTTATAGAATAGAAATAAAGTCATTGCAGTTGTTGTAAATTAAGATGAGATCCCTTGGGAGGACCTTAATTTCTATGACTGGTGTTCTTAGAGACAGGGAAACACACATGGGCAATCATTTGGACATGAAGGCAGAAGCCAGAGACCTCTGCACAAACCATAAACCAGCTACACCAAACATATACAGTTGGTAAGCCACTAGAAGCTAGGGACTAGACCCAGCAGAGTCTCCCTCGCAGCCTCAGAAGATGGCAACCCTGGCCATGCCTTGACCTTAGCCCTTGGGCCTTCAGAGCTGTGACAACACATCTCTATTCCTTAATGATTATTGTTTCTGTGCACCAGCCTGTGACATTCCTTTGACATCATTAGGAAACCAGCCTGTGGGGTTTATATGTAACCTCTCTAAGCAAAGGGGTCAGATGAGTGAGCAAGATGGCCGGAATAGGTGAGACTTGGGTTGGGGTGTAGGTGGAGAGAGGGAGAAGAGTGTATGGACTGAGTCCCTCAAGTTCTGGGACCTGGTAGCCCTGGGTGTGGCTAGAGTCTAGGAGATAAGGGGGAAGAGCCCTGGGTACTCATAGAACTTGGAGAGCAACCACATAGTAGCTTGCTTCTGAACGCCATGCTGTAAACCCAACAGGAAGTCCCAATGAAGTGGTCAGGTCTCCACACAGGAGCTGCCACGCAGCTAAGCAGGGGATGAAGAGTACCTTCCTCCAAGGCCTGTACCTATAATGGCTTGCTGTAGGTTAAGGGTACTGACTCAGAGAAATACTACCCAGAAGTTGATGAAAGGGCAGGTGGACCTGATAGGCCAGTTCTTGTCCTTTGGAGATGGCTACATCCCCTACTGGCTGCCCCTGATGTTCTGTAATTCCCAGGGCCAAGTAGCCCAAGGGACCACTCTTTGCTTCTCCTCAGCACTCTAGACCCTTAGTCTGGGAGATTGGGGAAAATTTGACCAAAAAAATCCAAGGAACACGCATAGCAGGACCAGAGACTGGCCTTCTAGTTTCTATGGCAACACACGCACTCTTAGATTTAGGGATACCAGCCTGACCTCATTCATTCTCTAGCTATGACAGAGGCTTGAGAGTCCAACTGCCTATCTGGGTCATGTTAGTTCTGGAACCCCAGACAAATTCCTCAGCCATCTCAGATCCCTGTCTCAGTTCTAAATTGGAAATAACAACTTACACACACCTGCTTTAGTTCTCCTGGCGTGCAAATAGCATAACAGGCATAGACTGTCAGCACAGGCCTGCAACCTTAGGAATTGATCCCCGCTAAGGACTCGTGAAGTAACTCGCTTGCAATTTCCCCCAAGTGATGGACAGATCAGCTCTTCCCTCTAGACGAATATTTTTACCTTTCTAGCCAGCTAGCCTCCTGCTAAACATTAACTATGTCAATAGTGTGTGGTGTGCCTTAAATCAGCCCTCGTGGCCCTACACTATTTATTTATTTCCACTGCCTGCCATGGCTCACTGGAGACACTTCAGGATTTCCCGCACACTTAGAAGGATGCTTGTCAGTTCAGCCCTGGGCCCTGGGACCTACAGATACTCCTCCAAACATGTCAGCTGGGCAGTGGAGCACCTGGCTCTCACGTGATGTTCTGACTTTTCCTACTTCCGCATGATCCATTCGTTCCTTCATCAAATGGCAAGAGTTGGGCAAGGAATGTGTAATCGTTTGAATGAGATGTCATTGGCCTTCCCTCCCAACCCCCAGTCTCAGGCATTTGAATGCTTGGTCTTCAGTTAGTGGCTCTGTTTGGGGAGGCTTAGGAGGAAGTATGTCACTGGAGGCAGGCTTTGCCCAGTGTCTCTGCTTCGTGCTTGCAGTTCAAGCTGTGAGCTCTGGTGGTTAAGAGCACTGGCTGCTCTTCCAGAGGTCCTGAGTTCCATTCCCAGCACTCACATGGTGGCTCATGACCGCCTATCTATAATGTGATCTGATGCCCTCTTCTGGCACACGGGTGTACATGCAGCAGAGCTCTCATATACATAAAATAAATACAAATTTTAAATAAATTTGTGAGCTCAAAGCTTATTGATCCAATTGCTATGGCTGCTTCCTGCCATGCTTCCCCACCATCATGGTGATGGGCTTCTGTCCCTCTGGGACTGTAAGCCCCAAATGAACCCTCCCTTCCTTAAGTTGCCTTGGCCATGGTGTTTTACCACAGAAATAGGAAGGTAGCTAATACAAAAGGCATGTCTGGGTAGAAAGACCAAGAGATCAGGATTAGGACAGGGTTAGAGATCAGGATTAGGACAGGGTTTGAGAACAGGTAACAGGTTGGAGTGGTCCAGACAATTGAAAAGCACAGTCACTGCCTGACAAAGTACATGTCACTGGGTGTATGCTTCATGCCAGGCACTGATGGCACCTGTGATGATGCATGGGACGGAGAGAGGAATGCCAGCCCAAGGAAGAAACTTAGCAGGGAGGACAAATAGCCCAAGCAATTGAAGAAAATATCACATAGTTACTTCTATGGTGGGTAGCATGTGGAAGAAATAATGGTCCAGGAGGGGAGTGTAACAGGAGCCTGGTCTGCCCTGAGGATCATAGAAAGCTAACAGAGATCTTGTGAGACACAGGAAGATTTAGCTAGTAAGAATCTGCTGAATGGGAGGGGAGAGACATGTTCTTCACAGTAGAAAGATGAGCTTGGGTAAAGGCCCTAAGATAAGACGACAGAGCTGAGGCTGTGGCGGTAGGTGGCATGTAGAGAGCATTGTTAGAAGCAAGGCCGAGGAGACAAGTATTGCTTCCCAAATGCCAAAGCCAGAGGGCAAGAAGTAAAACCTTCAACTTGGAAGAGTTTTCAATGAGGATACTTTAGGGGAGGGGTGGGATTGTATTCATTATGACTGCTCAGGACCAGGCATGGCACCTCTGAATGCTTTGTGGTCAGAGTGGCTGCCCAAGGAGAGCACCCCCAAGAGAACTCTGATTGGTATAACTCATCCTCGTTCCTGCCCACAGGACTGTCACCTGGACTGCAAGGTTCCCCGAACCTTCTGCCCAAAGCCCCTGTATCCTGTCAGCCTGTGTCCAATGCCCCTGGCTTCACTCTTGGTCTAGCTCTTCAACTGTGACATGGAAGGAGGATTCCATCTCAGCCTATGTCAGATGTGGTCATAAACAAAAAGACCAAAAACCAAAACCCAAACAAACAAAAACAAAAAACGCCAAATCAGAAATGTCTCCAAGTGGTCACGCCTGCCCAATGTGTTACTTAAATCTCTTTGACATTTCTGTCTTCCCATGATCAGGGATTATAACCACTCTTTGCTACAAGGCTTTAGAGTCCCCAGAGGTGTCAAAGAGCATCTTCTGAAGATAGCAGTTGGCAGATGGTGCCAGGGCATTCATGCTTTGAGCTCATCCGGTCTTAGTCCAGCCTGCCCTTCTAAAATGCAATTAATCCTAAACAGGATGCCACAGTGGAGGGCTAGAGAGAAGCCATGCCCCTGGAGCAAGTCATTTAGGACAGATTCCTGAGCTACTCAGGTCAGGCACGAGTGGCCACAGCGGGGCCCTAACTAAGGAAGTGTGGACACAGTAACAGATTTACTTACTCATGCCTGCTAAAGTGCCTGGGAAAGTTCCTCAGGGCCTTGGAAGAAGCTTGCTTCTACTCTGCAGTCTGTTAAGTCTTCCCAGAAGCTCTCTGAAGTTCACAGACAAGCTGCTCAAGTAGACACTTGTGGTTACCTGCCTCCCGCTCCAGTCAGAATAGAAGCATCAAGAACATGAGAAGGTGAAGCCAGAGGAGGCCCCAGCCCCTGTTTCCCCATACTCTGACTACCTGCCTCCAGGAAGAGAGCAAGGACCTTTTAGAATAGTCATGGAAGGCCCTCTGGAGAAGTAGCACACAGCCCAACCTCAGAAACCACCCAGAGCAAGGCGCAGTACCAAAAGTGACTTTCCCCTCTTCTGATGCTGAGCTGTCCAGTCCAAAATGGATTCAGTTATTTAGAGGGGTTGTTTTTAAGTTGAGGGCACAGGCATTTTAGAAAATCCCCACCCAAAGAGATCAAGCTAAAAATACACCGGTCACTTAAGATGAGAGCTGATCAGGAAAAGCCAGTGATGTTGAAAGAGATCTTTCTCCAGCAGCTTTAAGTAAGTGAGGGGTCAGTGAAATAAATAATCTTGGCATTAAGTAATAAGCTTCACCCAAAAGGGAATGATTAGCTGCTGAATGAGGGGTTCAGGCAGTGAGGACTGTCTCTATGAGCTTGTGGATAGGACCAGTCTCTGTGGGTGCAGCGTTACAGGGGTGGCCCTTGTGCAGACAAAAATGGTCCTGGGGTAAAGATGTTCTGGGCACACCAGACAGGAGCAATGGCTGGAAGGCCAGACAGCCCTCACTTCTTGGGGGAAGGGAAGGAATACCAAAGTCTGGCAGGAGGTAACTTGTGGGTGGATTCCATGAGGGGAGCTTGCTGGAGCCAGCCAGTGACCCGGACACTGCCACTCTATGGACAGCTCCTGGGTGGTTCCCTCTGACTGGCCACAGAAGCTTCTTTGAGGCCTCCCAGGCACAGCCCAAGGATCCCCTCTGCATGGCCCTGGTGGCTATTGCTTTTGGCAGCTGAGGATCTGCAGGTCCGTTAGAGGTAATGGCGTGGCAAGATTGAAATGCTGCCAGGTCCCGTGGCCTGCACGCAGGTGGCTGGTGTCAGGCGGGCCATGCTGTCTGTGGACCTCACTGCCCAGACCTGGGCAGGCTTGTGAGGCATCTTTGGAGCCTACACAGGCTGCATGGCTGGCCCAGCACAAGTAAGCCTTTGTAGCCCTGGTTTACGAAACCAGCCACATATTTCCTCGTCACTTTATGAGGTGCTAGCTCTGCCCATGCAAGCTGGGGAAAATAAAGCCTCACATAATTTGTATCGCCACAGTTGAGGAGGTCTGAAGTGAACCAATGATCCCTTGCAGAAGTTCTGTGCCCCCACAAGGCCTTGCAGCTCTAGGGGGAGGGGCAGCCTCAGGATTTCACCCCTGGCAAGACACTACTGTCCAAGCCAGCTAATGGAGAACAGAGACAAGACAGAGGCAGTGAGACTAGAGGGTGGTGTCAGGTGCAGAACTTGAGACTTTAGCATCTTGTTGTCAAGGCTGGCTTTCCCAGAGGTCAGGCCCTTTTACCTTTTAAAAGGTCCACAGGGGACTGGATGGGATGCTCCTGCAAAGTTTACCGAGGGTAGAGAGCATTCTAGAAGGACTTTGGCACTAAAATACCTGGCAGGAGGGCTTTGACTTGCAATTGAAAAGGATTAGTCTCCTAAGGTGAATCTGTGGGCAGCCATCCATGCACTGCATTTCTGGCCTCCCTTCATCTCCTGCTCCTTTTGTCTTTGTCATTTGTTGGGTACTTTCTATGTTACAGTGAGTTTTTCACCAGACACCCACTTGCATCAATTCATCTGAGGTTTACTGAACACCTCCTGTGTGCCTCAGAGCCCTATGCAGAGTGCATGGGGCCCACCGTGGCAGAGGTATGCTTTGAGCTCAGATATGGGTGATTTGCCACAAACACATAGATGGTATCTGGCAAAGCTTTGTCACTCATTGACAGGGTTAGAACGAGGGCCATAGAGGCAGGGACTGAGGGTGCAGCTTGGTGGTAGAAGCACTTACCTAGCATGTGCACTGCCCAGGGCCCTGAGTTCAATCCCCAGCACAGAAGTGGGAGAGGATGGTTAGTGAAGAAGGGGGGGTCATGTATACAATCCCTGTTATAATTCAGTGGTTTGCTACTAAAGTGATACTCAAATTGATCATAGTTATAGATTCTAACTACCCTTTGAGCTAAAATCAAAATATATTTGCGTGAAAGTAAATCCAAAATGTCCACTTAGACTAACACACCACTCGAGGTAACTCCTCATTGCCACCTGGTGGCATTGCTTTTGCATCAACAGGGGATGTCAGTAAGAGCAAAGACAGCTAAGCATCATCCTGGGGCCAATGAAATAGAGTCCAGTTTGAAAGGGGAGCCTAAAGTCCCCATCACTGTTGTGCCCTGGCCACAGTAGCAGAGGCAGGCTACCCCTTCAGCTTCCTGGGTGGCAGATCTTTAGTTATGCAGCTCTTTGTAGACTGACCTCTCTGGAGTCTTCCTTCAAACCTGGAGCTCCCTTGACTCTTCATTTCCTTCCTCTGTCCCAGTGAATAGGAAGAAAACTGTTCAGATGGGCTTTGAGGCTCAGCTGATGAAGGCTATGGAGGGTTTTCACAAGTCCCTCACCCCTTCCTAAAAATCACACTGATTCTTCCCATGGTGCCCTTGGGCTGGTCATCCTCTGCTGTCCTCTGATCCCAGAACCCTTATGTCACTTCGAATCCTGTACCCATTGTGATGGTTGATCTAGATAGTCAACCTGACTTAGATGGAAAGATACCTAGAATTCACAGAGCTAACCTCTGGGAGGGCCTTTCCAAACAGGACTAGTAGAGCAAGTGGGAAGGAAAGGTCATCTAAGTGTATCACCATTCAATAGGCCTGAGGCCAGGCTGGAATAAAAGGGGAAGAGAAAGCTAATAGTCAGGTGACAGTCCCACCCTTCTTGAGCCATTCTGTTTGTTGCCCCTGGACCTAGTCTTACAACACAGCACAAAGGCTGAGTATGCCCACCTCTAGAGGGCAGAGCAGAGAGCTACCATACTTCATCAGACCCACCTGTGACTATAATTCAAGGTCAGGGTCTAGAGCAGCTTGGCATGGTGGGGGATGTTTCTTTCTTTTATAAGGCACAGAACACCTAGCCTGGAGAGCCACAGTTAAGAAAGGAAATGGGTGTGTTTTCTCGAAGACTAGTACTAGGCTAAACCTTGTTCCTGCCCCTGTGCCTAACTTGAGTATCTCTGCTACTGTCTGTTTTTCTCTCTGCTGTATCTTCAAACAGCTCTGGTCTCCCCTCCTTCTGGTTCATTGAGGTGGCTTGCTGAGCTTCAATCTACCATGCTTTCAACCTACATGAGTTAACATGCTCCATGCAAATATAGTGTTTCATATTGACCTTAGCTCTCCTGCCCCTAAACCTGTTCAGCATGGTTGGAATCAAATCCCCAAACAACTCTGAGCCCTAAGGACCCTGAAGTTTGCACCAGCATTGTGCAGTGTAAGTCCTATAGAGCACACTGATTGGATCCCTTCAGTCACATGTCCACCCTGTGGCCACTGCATTGGAATGTGCTGGTTTGCTCAGCTCCATCCAGAGCTGAGAGGAAGTCAAACCCAAGTCATCCTTGAAGGTATCTGCAGGTGTTTTACCCAACGAGAATGTGAGGAAGCAGCGGGCAAAATTCACAGAAAGCCATCAGTAACTGACATAAAGGTTAGCAGGGTAGGCATTTATAAATGGTTTTCATTTTATTTATTTACATTATAAACCACAGTGAAAGTCTAGGCTGGCCTTGGCAGTACCATTTCATTCAACAAGAAGGTGGCTTCAGTGGTAGAGGAGGTCGTCTGTGTTCTGCTCTCCTGGCTGTCAGTCTGAACAGTCTAGTTGAAGACACATCTCACTGGTATCCTCACTTAGAAACCTAGGAGGGAGGGATTTCCTCAGGCTCGGAAGTTGCCCCCAGAAGTACCTAACATCTGAACCCCATCCTAGAGCCTCATGGTCATCTTTCCATTCCCTCTTTTGGTCTCCTGATGGGAAGTGAAGATTCGTGTTTGTTCATAGTGGCCTCTCTCACTGTTCTACCCCACTAAGATTAGTGTTGAAGAGTCCAGAGTGGAGTCTGCTGGCTCAAGCCTGTAACTCTAGCTACTCAGGAGGCTGAGGCAAGAGGATCACACAGACCAGGCCCTCCAGAGATACAGAGAGAGTGCCAGTTTAGCCTGCATAACTTAGTGAGACCACATCTCAAAATAAAAACTAAGAAAGAAGTCTGGAGATGTAGCTCAGAGATAGAGCACTTGCCTAGCATGGGAGGAGCCCTGAGTTCAATTTCCACTACTGGAAAAAGAAAAATCCCTACAGGGTCTAGGTTTTTAGAGACTCTGGGTCAAGGGCCTTGTCCTAAAGATGGGGACAACAAATGATCCAGCTCTTAGTTGAGTCACATAATGGATTAAATTATAGAAACCAGGAACCTAGGCTGGTAGTTCTTTCCCATGGATGGCTGGTTACCACACAGCAAGCAGGGAGGCAGCTGAAGTGAAGACCCACCACCTTTCCATGGGCATTCTACAATTCGAACCAGGCGAAACCCACAAGCTTGCATCTACCGGGTTTAATTCCTGCTGGGGGGTGGAGGGGGATCGCTTCTTCCCCGTGCTTTGCTCCAGATGTTAATAATCAACTAGCCTGGCATGCCAATGAGGCCAGAGGTGAGGTGAGAGCAGGAGCTCTGGGGTTTTGGTGGATGATCAACAAGAAAAGCAACTGAACAATGAATGTGCTATCTATGCAGAAGATTGCAGAGAGCAGTTTTCTGTTCAAAGGCCACCGGTACTCATACAGAAGCCCTGCCTCAAAGAGTCCCCAGCTTACTGTGGGGCAGCCACCAGGTTATGATTGATCGGATGAGCATTAACAAAGGCAGGGAGTCCAGTGGAAAGAGAATGACTGTTTGGGCCCCCAAGAGAGAATTGTGGAGGGACATGGGGCAGGAATACTAGAGGGAGCATTGAAGAGACCGCTTGGTGGGGAAAGCCATGAAAGGCGTTGTCGGAGGAGGGTCAGAGTGTATAGAGGCACAAAGGCTTACAAAGGCATAGAGGCTTTAAAGAGTCACTGCTGAGTGCCAGAGATCTGAGCAAGGGCTCTTAGTGGGAGGGAGAGAAAGCTCAGACAGACCTCTAGAGTTCAGGGAAGCTGAACTCCTAATGTAACTGGCTCCTTACTCATCAAAACCTGGGAATCTGGACTTGGGTGTGTTTTTAATTTTTTCCTTATTTAAATGTATCCATAAGGTGTAATTTAAAGATGACAATCGTAAGTCGGCCCACTCCTGTGTTCAGACACCTCCCCAAAGGCCACTGAAGCAATTGGGTTTTTGTATATTCCTCTCAGGTATTTTCCACAGACACAGGCAGCAAGGTACACTGCACACCCTGAGGGGTACACCTGGGAGATGACTCAGCAGATGGAGAATCTCTGCCTTCGCTTGCCATGGGTCACAGTTCCCATTTAGAGCCCCAGGCTGTGCATCAGGAACTCTGGAACCTCTCAGCCCCTGTTTTGTACTGGAAGGGGCAGCTCTTACACAATAGTAGGTGCAGAGCCAAGGTCACCTGGCTATTCAAGGACTCAGCTAGGACTCAGACTCAGACCTCTGCCTCTTACATCTGCAATATGCCTGGCAGGTTCGTTTCCTGCCTCCGTGATCACAGTGTGTCAAACCATGAGTGGGGAAAGGTGATGGGTAAGACCACCATTTTTTTGCCGTCACAACAACCTTCAGCGTAGAATTGCGATTTCAGGCGGCCTTGGTGGTTGTTTTGTTAACAACTCTCTCCTCCCTCTCACCTTCTCTCCCTCCTCCTCCTCTCTTCTTCCTCTTCTCCCCACCTCCCCAGCAACCCTACTTCAAGCCTTAGCTCATCTTGGTCCCCATGTCTGGTCTCTATGACAACAAGGGCCTTCCGTCAGAAAGAGGCCTTCCAGGTATTTTATTTTGGGCTTCAATTAAGCAGACTGAAGGCTAGGAGCAATGCAGGGAAGCGTGTTTTACTTATGGCCTTCGAGACAAGCCGGGTGCTATTTCTAGCTCCTTAATCGGTGTTGCTAAATGAGGTCTTAATGCTAGCTCTCACGGTATCATGAGTTTTCATCACAGAGACTCCCTCTCCAACCTCACTCCCTCAACCTCCTCCTTAAGGGGAAACACCTCCTTTTTTTCCCTAGCAGCTGTCAATAGGCCCCAGTCTTTCTAGCCTGACATTCACTGGCCCTCTGCAGCCGAGCCTTTGGGAATATTTGTTCTGCTCTGTCACACATCTATCAGGAATCTGAGTTCTCAGCTGTCTATCCAAGGGCCACAATTAAATTTCCAGACTCCACCAACCTCTCCAGATGCCCCGTCAAAGCCAGAGTGGAATGAGGGAATACATGATTGACTATATTGAAGAAACATTAGCATTTTTGCGAGTGTTTAAAATCCTTCCCGCTAGTATTTCCTAAGTCAAGACAGATCACTTGTTAAATCAAGGCAAGTTAAATGTTTTTCTATGCCTAGAGAAACTGAGGCTGGGACCAGGAAGTTAAGAGACATCCATTGCCATGGAACTTTGTATGTGCTATTCAATTCAGTCTTTACACAGCTCCTCTCTCAAGGGAGGATTATGAAAAATGCTGTGTCAGAATTTCTGACCATAGTGTCCATTGCACAGTGAATGCTCAAGACATGGTTCTCCTTGGCCCCTAGGCCAGAGTGATGAGTCAGGAAGGAGCATGGACTGTAGGAACTGCAGCCAAAGCACAAAGGTGTGGAAATGTCTCAGTTTGCCTGCATAAAACCAAGTCAGCAGTTCTCCCCATTTGCTGTGTGTCCCGTCCTCGGGTAGAGAGGTTCTTTGGGGGCCTCATTAGTCCTTGAGCAAGTTTTTGGAATGATTCACACTGCTACAGTAAATGGGGCATTTGTAAAGGTCCTTGGAAAAGACAGCTCTGTGTAAGGGGTAAGTATTGCTATGTCCTTGCCCTGATTAAATCTAAGAGTGTGCTCTTCCCATCTCTAGTCTACAACGAGGCCTTTATTCACCTCTCACATCATGGAGCTGGCAAGACAGATCCAAAGTCCTGTTCCTTGGAAGACCTGGCATCTTATAGTGAGAACCTAGGACTCTCTTGTCCAAAGCCAATTCCTGCTTATTTGCTACACTGCTAAAATGCCATTGGCAAAAGGCTTTTGCCCCTTGGTAGAAGAGACTCACCAACCTTTCCATTGGTGGAGAACCATGGTTCAGGACAGCACCGGGCATGTCCACTGGGCTAAGACTTTCTCCTGGGTGGTCATCTTCAGGGACTCCTTCCCAGCCCAGAGGCTCCTTGGGTGTGGAGGCAGAACAGAACCTTCCTTACCTGTACTTGAAGATGCTGAGGCATGTGAAGAATAGATGAGTCTGCTTCCAGCAAGCTACAGTAGCACCTGCTGCAGTAGATACGCCACAGGAGTGGGCTGCTGTCATAGCCCTCAGTGTTGTAGTGAGTCTGTGATACAGCTGGTATCCCTGTCTGTCTCCAGGACTGTGCAACTAAATTCACAGATGTGCCCTCTGCCCACTCTCCTGAGCATCCTGTCAGTGACCTTATGGGTTTGGGGGTGCCAGATTCTGTTCCCCTCAATCCTCTGGAGTGGTCAAGCAAGGCTGTGGTACTGGATCTGTCATGACATAGGACCCAGAAAGAAGCCGAGTTTGAACCAAGTCAGGCTAGGAGATATGCTGGCAGCGTTCATTCAGGGCAGCTGCTGCAGGTCCTGAGCAATGACTAACCAAGATCAATACAATTCTTAGTCTGGGCCCACTTGGGGAAACTGGTTTTGCCAACCACCTAATTAGAATATATATATATATATATAAATTTTCCTCTGTCAATTTTTTTCCTGCCAATACATTTTGACTCATAAACCCTAAATGTCTGTCATAACTTCTCTGTAGTAAAATAAGAAATATAAGAAATAAGATATTTGCGTTTGTGGGGAAACAGATGTTTTAGGCATTTTATATCCAATATATCAGTTTTCTTGTCATTGAGTGTTATCTTGTACAGTTCAGGTCCTGGAGCCCCAAAGCTCTGTCTGCCCTTACTAATTCTAGGTAAGCCAGAAAGCCACATGGTCTCTCTGCTGGCATTTCCTCAAGAACCTGGTAACAGGGGACTCACAGTTCTGCTTGGAACCAAACACTGGTCCCCTGGTGCATGCTCTTTGGATTACTGGGCATTGCTGCCACTCTCCACACCTGCTCTTCAGGATGTACTTAGGAGATTCCTGGTCCTGTTGGGTTGAAATCTGTAGCTTCTGGCTTATAATGTATGTGCCACTTGAGCTTGTTTTCATTCATGCATTGGGCATTAACGTTTCTGAAATTTAGCTAACACAAGGCATCACTTGCTCATGAAGCCAGAAGTAGAAACAGAGTCAGTGCTTCTGAATTTGTCGATCCTTATTCTGCATCATGGTGCTGGTGCACGGCGCATCCTAATGGACAGAGCTCACTCCTGAACAGACCCCACATTCCTCTTCTGGAGCTATCTATCCCAGAAAGACTGGTTCCTCCTGAGCCTAATTGAATCTTTTGGCTGAAGGTGGAGAGGGTCGAGAGAACCAGCAGACCACATCCGAGAATCCAATTCACTTACCACTTTTACAGAACTTCAGAAAAGCAAGCTTCCCGGTTTCCTCTGGGCCCATTTCTGAGTTCACACTTGGAAAGGTCAAATAAACACAATAAATCCATTAGAAGGCCTTCATATTAAGCCCCCGGGGCTTATGCTGATTAGCAAGAGGCTAACATGGTAACATTTCCTAAGTGGAAGGAAGTTTGTCTGACCTTGGCTATTTGAAAACAGAAGGCGACAGCGCCAGCTAGCCTAGCAGTTGTGAGCAGCACAAGCCAGGCTGCTTCAAGAAGGACTAAAGATGTGCTCCTTGTTGCTGGGCCTCCAGGGAAAAATGCCTCAGATGGGGTCCAGATCCCATGTGGACCCGTTTGTTAACCGTCTAATAGTGGGCAGAATCCTTTACTCTGGGTCAGCTCTTCAGCTCTCCTGCCAGCCTGTGGCTAGGCTTGCCTGGGTTAGGTCCACCTTCAGTGCTTTCAAGGGTGTCTAATGCACAACATACCAGATGACATCACCACATGAATCGGTGTTGAAGAGACAAGGCAAGGGGCCTCTTGAGACCAGCTAGTAGCCACTTTCCTCGGGGCTGGAAGGCAGATTGCTTTTACACACAAGCACGTGTGCACGCACACACACACACACTCACACACTCCCAAATCAGATACTGGGCACTACTTAACTATGGCCTTGAGCTAGTTACACGACCCCTCCCCTCTCTGCCTCAGTTTCTTCACATCTGTAAATGGGCCTACATAAACCACTGCTTCACTAAGTTGTTGTGAAAATTAAATACAACGAGGAATATAGAACGCAAGAACGTTCTATGATGTGGGAAGTGTTGAGTGAAGGAAGTGCTTTGTATTATAACTTTCCAGAAATTGAGTTCAAGAGCCCAGTGAATGGACTTGAGGATGTCACCATCATGAGCTTTTCCAAGCTTCATCTGAACTGGAATGTGGTCACTAAAACCACAACAGGCTAGTGGATAGGGTTGGCAGCTCCAGTCCCAGAGCTGCTGAGCCCTGGATCTCCCACACATTAGCCGTCCTGGCCTGCTCGGATGTGTTTAGATCCGTGTTTCTCCACCTGTGACTCTCAACCCCTTTGGGGGTATACCAACATTTTCACAGGGTAGCATTATAATTCATAACAGCAGCAAAATTACTGTTAGGAAATAGCAACAAAAATAATTTTATGGTTGGGGTCACCACAACTGTTTTAGAGGGTCGAAGCCTTTGGAAGGGTGAGGACCGCTGGTTTAGATCACCAAGCTGTGGTTCTCAGCACAGGCTTTACCCTACCAAGCATATCCTGCCTTCCACACCAACTGCCTCATTTTCTGCGTTGGTCCCAAGGACACTGGCTGCCCTGAAATATTAACAGTTGTCATTGATTGAGTACCACAAAGGCCAGGACCTTCAGGAAGTACCTGGACTCTGCCCCTTACTGATCCTCCCTCCTGATGAAGCAGGGAATGGCCCTGTTTTACCAAAATATATATATATATATATATCCAACCAGTTTTATCATACCTGAACTCAACTTAGGTTTGAACTCCAGGTCAGGGCTGTTTCTTCATTGTAGCAATGCCTCTCCCAGGCAGTGCTGAGTTCTGTTCTGGCAGGAGTGACTTCATTATTACTCATTAGCTAGAATTAGCTGCAATTCATCTTCTGGCCAAGCTCTTGTCTGAGTTAGAGCAGGACTCTAATTCTCTTGTACGGTTTTGCTCTCTCCTCGTTGCTATTTTTAACTGAACTTCTGATAGCGACAGAGCCCATCTCATATATACCGAGTCCCAGGGTCATTTCTGTCACTCAGCCATGACCTTAAACATAACACGCTGTCACCCCCAGTCCCCTGCCCTGCTCTCTTTTGTCCTAACTTCCTCATTTATTTACTTATCAACTTGTTTGAGATTTAATGTGCATGCCCGAATCCACCACCCATACGGAAGATCAGAACGTTGACAACCAAGTGCCTATTTCTGTCTCTTCCTTCCCACACTCCCTTCTGCATGGTAGTGGCTGACTTTTCTGTTTACTCTCCCTTTGCTTTTTCCTTACTGATTTTCAGCATCCGTGTGCATGCCTACAAGATTCTTTGTTTAGTTTGTCTATTTACCTCTTCCTGCATCAGGACCACCCTGGATTCACGGCTATAGCATTGACTAACCTCCCATTTAGTGGACAGGTCTGGCCACCCTGCATACTTCACTCTTCTAGTATGGGAACAGATGTACCCTTGGAATGGGAACCCCATTTCTGAGCCCCACCCCCACCCATAGCTATCTCTGAGAGCACAGCCCTGACCCCCTTCCCACGGTAGGCATATTTTTCTTAGTATCTGCTGGGCAGCAAGTAGCCCCAGGGATGTATCAGGAAAGGAAACCTGGAGGGCAGTTTCCCTCTCCCTGTGTAACTTGGGATGTCCTTGCCCAAGGCCAGCACATCCAGCAACCCTGCAGCTTCCTGGGGCAGGGCCCAAGCTTTGCTGTTTCATCTGAGCCAAGATCATCCCCGCATGGGTTTATAAAATTGGCACAGCACAGTACAGCTGTTTGCCAGAGGGAAGCGCTCTGCCAGACACCCCCTCCTCTGTGTGTGTGTGTGGGTGTGTGTGTGTGTATAGTGTGTATTCATCTTCCGTCTTGTTTGGAACAGAATCTCTAACTAGCCTTTTAGTTTCCAATCTTTGTGTCCACTTGCCAGTAGGAGTGCTGGGATTGCAGATGCAAGCTGCCACATCCAGCTTTACCCAGGTTTTGAACATCTGGACTCAGGTCCTGACACTTCTGGTGACCACTGAGCATCTCCTAGGAGAGGACTACTTTCTGTCATCATTACTCATTAGCTGCCTTGAAGCATTTCAGTACCTTTTACAGATATGAAGGCTCACTTAAGCTGCATCTGCCTTCCAGAACCCGGGCTTCTCCATCTTAATGACCTTGTAGTTCCCAGTAAGAGTAGGCAACAGGATGATACCCGTTCCTGCCTGTGGGATCCACAGTTCACAGGGGAGGAGATAACAAAAAATGATTCAGTATGGACTCAAGAGCTCAGGGTTTGATGGGAGCCCAGGATGGGGAGGATAGATTTCCCCAAACTCCTACTTAGGTCTACAAGTAGGGCAGAGAATTTCAAATGCAGTTTGTTTCAGAATTCGTGGGCTTGGTCACCATAATGATGCTGGCCTTGCTGTGGGGTGACATGGGGAAGGCAGAAAGGCAGGCTGGAGCTGTTTGAGAGGGTAGCATGGACACCTGAGACTGCTTCATGGCAGAGTCAGGAAGAGAACAAAGGACTCAAAGTAAATACAGAAATTAAGAGAGAACACGGGCTCATAGAAAGCAGATGGGAAGGGCTCGGGAGTGGGCTCCATTCAAAGGCAACATGCAGAGTATGTCTGAAGGTGTGGACCAGGGACCCTGGTATTTGGGCTCAAAGTATAGGGGTCCACCAAGTTCTAAGGAGGGACAGGGCACAGGAATTTGACTCCTCAAAGAATGTGGTGATCTCTGCAGAGCACCCTGGCCTGCAGAGCAATGTTTAAGAGCTGTCTGATGCTGCACGTCTGTTTGAACCCCAGATCCTGCATCTTAGGCCCCATGTGAAGCCCATACAGATGACTAGGCAAAGCTAACGAGGGTCCCAGCCTAGAGCCAGGGTAACAATGACCGACCCTAATGTTATCAGAGCAGGGGTAAAGCAGATATTGAGTTGAGGAATGTCACCGTGAACAGCAGTTGGAGAGATTCACCAAAGAATAACGACGTTGAATTGAGAATAGCAGGGCATTCCGTGGAAAGGCCAAAGCCATGTAAAGTATGGGTGGGACAGCTATTTTCCAACAGTCATCCTTGCCTAAGATGTCTCTGGGTAAAGTTGTGATGGCCCTTGTATGAGGTGACATTTCTGTCAAGTTCTTTTGTGCATAGTTTTTTTTTCATACTTTATTTACATTTCAAATGTTTCCCCCTTTCCAGATTTCCCCTTTGGAACCTCCCCATTGCCTCCCCCTGCCCCTGCCTCTATGGGGGTATTCCCCCACCCACCTACCCACTCACTCTTGTCTTCCCTCCTTGGCGTTCTCCTATACTGGGGGAATCTAACACTCTCAGGCCCAAGGACCTCTCCTCCCCCTGATGGCTAACAAGACCCTCCTCTGCCGCATTTGTGGCTAGCACCATGGGTCCCTCCATGTGTATTCTTTGGTTGGTGGATCAGTCTCCAGGAGTATTGGGGGATGGGGGTCAGGCCAGTTGCCACTGTTGCTCCCTCCCTGGGGCTGCAAACTCCTTCAGCTCCTTTAGTCCCTTCTCCAAGTCCTCCCTCTGGGACCTCACACTCAGACCTATGGTTGCTGTGAAGTGACTCTTAGGTATTTCGAACTTTTGGGATAATAACCACTTATCAGTGAGTATATACCATGTTCATTCTTTTGTGACTGAGTTACCTCGCTTAGGATATTTTCAAGTTCCATTCATTTGCCTGCAAATTTCATGAAGTCATTGTTTTTAATAGCTGAGTAGTATTCCATTGTGTAAATGTACCACATTTTCTGTATCCATTCCTCTGTTCAGGGACATCTGGGTTGTTTCCAGTTTCTGGCTATTATAAATATGTCTGCTATGAAAATAGTGGAACATGTGTCTTTATTATATGTTGGAGCATCTTCTGGGTATATGCCCAGGAGTGGTATAGCTGGGTCCTCAGGTAGTATTATGTTCATTTTTCTGAAGGTCTGCTAAACTGATTTCCAGACTGCCCTCTCTCTCCCTATCTATTCAATATAGTACTTGAAGTTCTAGCTAGAGCAATTAGACAACAAAAGGAGGTCAAAGGGACACAAATTGAAAAGGAAGAAATCAAAATATCACTATTTTGCAGATGATATGATGGTATACTTAAGTGGCCCGAAAAACTCCACCAGAGATTACTACATCTGATAAACACCTTCAGCAAAGTGGCCGGATACAAAATTAACTCAAGCAAATCAGTAGCCTTCCTGTACTCGAAGGATAAACAGGCTGAGAAAGAAATTAGGGAAATGACACCCTTCACAATAGTCACAAACAATATAAAGTATCTTGGTGTGACTCTAACCAAGCAAGTGAAAGATCTGTATGACAAGAACTTCAAGTCTCTGAAGAAAGAAATCGAAGAAGACCTCAGAAGATGGAAAGATCTCCCATGCTCATGGATTGGCAGGATTGGTTAAAATGGCCATCCTGCCGAAAGCAATCTACAGATTCAATGCAATCCCCATCCAAATCCCAACTCAATTCTTCATAGACTTAGAAAGAGCAATTCTCAAATTCATATGGAATAACAAAAAACCCAGGATAGCAAAAATGATTCTCAATAATAAAAGAACTTCTAGGGGAATCAGCCTCCCTGACCTCAAGCTGTACTACAGAGCAGTAGTGATAAAAACTGCATGGTATTGGTACAGTGACAGGCAGGTAGATCAATGGAATAGAATTGAAGACCCAGAAATGAACCCACACACTTATGGTCACTTGATCTTTGACAAAGGAGCTAAAACCATTCAGTGGAAAAAAGACAGCATCTTCAACAAATGGTGCTGCTTCAACTGGCAGTCTACATGTAGAAGATTGCGAATTGATCCATTCCTATCTCCCTATACAAAGCTCAAGTCCAAGTGGATCAAGGACCTCCACATAAAACCAGATACACTGAATCTAATAGAAGAGAAAGTGGGGAAAAATCTCTAACACATGGGCACAGGGGAAAAGTTCCCGAACAGAACAACAATGGCTTGTGCTCTAAGATCAAGAATCGACAAATGGGACCTCATGAAATTACAAAGCTTCTGTAAGGCAAAGGATACTGTAACTAGGACAAAACGGCAACCTACAGATTGGGAAAAGATCTTTACTAATCCTACGTCCGATAGAGGGCTAATATCCAAGGTATACAAAGAACTCAAGAAGCTAGACTCCAGAGATCCAAATAACCCTATCAAAAAATGGGGAAGAGAGCTAAACAGAGAATTCTCAACTGAGGAAACTCGAATGGCTGAGAAGCACCTAAAGAAATGTTCAACATCCTTAGTCATCAGGGAAATGCAAATCAAAACAACCCTGAGATTCCACCTCACACCAGTCAGAATGGCTAAGATCAAAAACTCAGATGACAGCAGATGTTGGTGAGGATGTGGAGAAAGAGGAACACTCCTCCATTGCTGGTGGGAATGCAAGTTGATACAACCTTTGTGCATTGTTCTTGTTATCTGCAGCACGTGCACACCCTCCTCTACAGCCGCCTGCTTGTTTGCTTCCTTCCTTCCTTCCTTCCTTCCTTCCTTCCTTTCTTTCTTTATGTTTGTTAGGACTTGGCAATGGTGACTTCACTTAGATTCTGACAACCTTCACAGATATCATGTCATTTCTCCCAGAACAGAAACATCACACAAGCACCAGAAATCATTCTGATCAGAATTTAGGAATAGGAAAGTAGAATGAAAACCATACATGTTTAGAATTTTTTATCTCAAAAACTGGTGTCCCGTCTCTTCACAGCTACCTATGACATCTTTTGTTAGTAGAGAGATTTCAGGTTTGCTGCTGTTGGAAGCGTCTGGCTTTGGCTGTGAACCACAAACAAGCTGAATTGGGGCTTATGTTTACCTCTAGTCCAGGTCTCTCTCTATACTCCAGCCCAGCTCTCTGAAGCGAGACAAGCAATGGCTATTCATCCCCATCTTTTCCCACCCCAACCCCAACCCCAACCCCAACCCCAACCCCAACCATGTCTACTTAGAGATTGCCAAGACCCATCAGAGCTGAGATCACAGCCAGCAAGATATGGCTTCAGTTCCCAGAATCCATTCCTCCTCAGATGCTTAGTAGCTAACCAGCATCTGTCTCCAACAGAACTGGGATTCAGCAAAGCTGGAAGTGAACAAGCACACAAGAGCCTGGCCGGGAGGCAGACAAGGTCTGGGGACAGAGACCTGAGGTACAGGATCAGGTCTGCAGATAGATAGATCCCTTGCTTCTCTGAGGATGCTTCTGTAGACCCATGGCTAAAATTGACCTTGGTGGTAAAGCTGAGTGTTTCCTCTGAGCAGCCTTGCTTTTGAAGAGTCCCGCTTAGAGCCAGCTTGTCCTTGGGGCCTACCCTGTGTATATCCTGGATATCTGCCTCTTCTCAGTTAGAGGCTTGGCAACCACAACTCTGGTCTCCAAGGCCCACCCCACATTTATCTTCCTGATTTCTCCCACCTCACTTTGTTCTGTGCATTCGTTCCTATGAAACCTAAGATTCTACGGTTCCCTCAAGCTTTCCACTGTCAGGGAAGGAGTATGAATTCCATCCTGCCAAACTGCACCCATGTATAGGCACCTAGGTTGTCACAGCAGGCCACTTGCTGTTCTGGCAGTGACAATGGAGCTGGAGAAGAAAACTGAGGCAGCTCTGCCTCCTGGGGGTCAGAGGTCGGGCCCTTCTGTTCTTATATATAAGAAATGTCCTTTTCTCCCACCAGTCACCCCTCCCCATCCACTGTGAAGTGTTTGCTCATGCCCCATTCTGCTGACCCTCCACACTGAGCAGGGCTTTCCCCTAAAGGCCACTTTCCTTGAGACAGTCAGCAGGCTCAGGCTTTTGCTGGGGTGGTGATGGCACTACCGCTACCCCAAGTGTCTGGCTATTCTTTGTGGATTCTCACGTTGTGTGGTCTGTTGAGCTCATGGCTTCTCTGAACCTTCGTTCACCCCTAGTAGGCAGTGCTGTCAGGGTCCCGGCTTCACGTCTCCACCACCCTGTCATGTTTGCTTTATGTCTTCCTAGAGTCTGCCCAGCTGTCTGGCCTGCCACTGCCTTCCTTGGTTATCATCTCTGATGTGGTGTACTTCAGACACACACGGGGGAAGTGTGCGTATCTTCTGTCGTTTCAGCGGGAAGGGCACCAGCGTAGAGCCCAGGCTGCTCCCTAGAGCTTACTACTGTCTACCAAACATCCTCACACTTGAATAATTCTAGTGGATGGGAAGGAAGAGAGGGCTCAGCAATCAAGGGCACTGCTGCTCTTCCAGAGGACTCAGTACACACATGATGACTCACAGCTGTCTGTAACTCTAGTTCCAGTGCCTTCTTTTGGCCTCCATGGGCACCAGGAGTCACATGGTGCACAGACATACACGCAGGCAAGACACCTGTGTGTGCTGTGTATCTCCTCATTTCCTTTATGAAAAACCAAAACAGGTAGCGCCCAGGTCTTCTAAGATCAGCTTTTAAGGACGTCACTCAGTTGCTTTCCCATTGCCTCCGATTTTCTAACACTCACTCTTGACTTACACCATGCACACAGGCATGATAGTAGGCTGGTGGCTCACATCTTGGCAGGTCCCATGGCAGGTGGGGAGACATAAGAAGCCTGGAGAAGCAGCTGAAGCCATCAGTCTCTGTACCAGACTCTTCACCAGTCTACATCCCTGACAACGCACTCTTTGAGCTAACCCCATGAGCTAACTTACTGTTTTTGCAGATGGCAACAGAGTCTCTGGAAATCCTGTGTTCACTACAGGTCACACAAGGGTTAGTGATGGATGTCTGAGGAAAGGCTACCTGGGCCTTTCAACAGGACTGGGATGTCTGTATCACAGAACCAGGCACTGTGCAGCAACCTGGAGGAGTCTTTGTCAAGAGCAGAAAGTGGCTGTCAGTAAGGGTAGCAAACGGAAACAATGTGTAACTGTTTTCAAAGCTACTTCTTGAGCTGATGGCTTTAAAGCTTACTTCAGTAAGACCCTTGTTAAGGCAGAGGGCAGGCTATATTCTGCCATTGACACCCTACAGTCCCTGATGTGAAGTCGTCTGTCCCATTTTACAGATGACAGATGTGTGGCTGGGAGAAGAGGAGCCCGCTGCCTCTGGCTGAGAGGGCTGAGTGTGAGCTGGGCTTCCGAGTCAGCCTTTCCTCCTTTTCTCTTATTCTTGTCTGGCTTGTGTGTTCACACCTGCTCCCTGTCCGGGAGAGTAAGGCGCTGACTCAAGGAGTGAACTCCTTTCTTTCAGATGTAACTTTTTTGAAGAATACTAGGTGAAGAAAGTGTCCAGGTCACAAGCTGCTGCCTGCCAGCATTAAGGCAAGCTGGCTAGGAGAGCCGAACACAAATCTGAAAGTAACTCTCCATCATTACCACCACTCTGTCACCATGCCCTGAGCATCACTAACCACGCCCTGAGCATCACCAGCCACGCCCCGAGTACTATCATCTACTTTTGAACTTAGGGGGTTTGGGGAATCACACATGACACACTTTTCTTTCACTTAAAATTATGCTCGAGAGGCTTGTCCCTGCGTTCACGTATACCCAGGGCCCCTTCATGCCCAGAGCTGATTTGTTTTCTTCTCTGTGAACAGATGGAATTGACTTTGGCACCCAACTGGTGAGGAGCAGCAACATGGCTCCTTCCATGTGCCACTGTTACAGTATCATGGGAGAGGTGGGCAGCTGTGATCTGGAAAGTGGCCACAGAGGGGGAGGAAGGGACAACAAGAGCCTGAGGCTGTGGTGCACGCAGTCTGCCAGGAGTCTAGAAGACAGGTGACTCCACCTTCATTCTCTACTTGGGTCCGCCTTTTTATTAGTGTTTTTGGAGAGGGGCAGTGTAACACTGTAAATGCAAGCTTTACAACTCTAGGCATGTCTCTCTTCTCCGAAGCCCGGTTCCCTTTTCTCTCAGCCAGGAATGAGTAGCCACATTGACTTCAGATGGTCACGTTAAGACCTCAGTGAGATACATTCACCCTAGCAGCAGGCTGAGCAGAAGGTCGGTAAACGTGGGTGAGATAGAAGACAAGTTCCCACTTCTGGTTCCGTGGGTTTAAGTCCTGGTTTTTCCACTTACCAGCTGGGCATCCTTAGGTAGATGGCTTGTGCACTCTGTTTCAACCTCTTCCTCCTTAAAATAGAGATGATAATATTTATTGGTCCCAGGGGTTGTTATGAGTTTTGATACATGCATTTGCATGAATTGAGCCCCCCCCAAAAGAACTTAGTGTGTGGGTGGCCACATAATAAACCTTCAGGAGAAAGCAGCTACAAGCAAATCTTATTCCTCACAATCCCTGCTTGGTGAGCAGCCAGGTGTTGAAGGCAGAAGGATTTGAGTAGGGGCTTGATTGACAGAGCAGGGCAACATGTGGGCAGGCACTGTGAGGGACAGGGGGCGGGGAAGGATGGGGGTGCTGCTGTAATAGAGCTGGGAATTGTATGCGGGGGCAGGGCAGGCTGAGATATATGGCTGGCATCCCCTAGCTAGCCTCCTCTTGTATGAGAATCCAAAGATAAGAGTAGAAAGTGAAACTAGGGCTGGGGTCTGGCCTCAGCAAAGGACAGCAAGATGTGGTCTTGGACGTATTATCCGGCCCTCAGGCTGAGTCCCACTTGGATTCTGATGGTGGCCCATTAGAACTGCAACTCTAGCAGAAGTTCCCTTGAACCCCCAGCTGCCATTGCCCCATCCCTGCTGACACCATCTCCACACAGCTGACACATCTGTGTTTGCTCCTTATGATTTGGTCATAGTCCTACCTACTCCATTACCGAAAAAAGCGCATAGCTGCAGCATAAACATCGAGGCCGTATGTCAGTCCCACGAGGTGAATGGGACCACTGTCTTCTTCATTCTCCACTGGCCTGTTTGAGCCTTGTTCCTGTCCTCAGCTTCCCCGCCTCCTGATCCGTGTCTGTTTTCTCTGCTTGTAACACTGCCCAGCCTCGTGAGCTTAAAACACTTCTACCCATCCTTCAAAACCCTATTCAGGTTTCTCTCCTCGAGGCTTTCCTGCAACTGCCTAGTTTCTTCTGTCCCTGTGCACTCAGGAATTCTTTCCTATATTAATACTTTTAAAATAATTCACTTGTTGAGGCTGGAGAGATGGCTCAGAGGTTAAGAGGCTCCTCTTCCAAAAGACTGGGGTTCAACTCCCAGCACCAGCATGGTGGCTCCCAACCATCTGTATGTAATTTCTCTTCCAGGGAATCCAGCACCCTCTTCTGGCTTCTGTGAGCACAAGGCTAACTAACAAATGATACACAGATATACGTGCAAACAGAACCCCCATGTACGCAAAATTAAGAACAACAAAAACAAAACCATTTATTTACTTAAAAATCTTTGGTCACGAGGAGATCTCAGACCACAGGCTGGCTCTGGCCCTGGCTGAGTTGTCTCTGTATCCCTAGGATTACCACAGGACATGAAAGAAGAAAGAATTAATATGCATATCTGCAATGAGCCTGTGTAACTCAGTAAACTGTCCTGTATCCAGAGGTGCCAGTGCCTCATGGTGTGCGTATGGGGTCAGAGGGTCACTTTGGGGAGTGGGTTCCCTCCTTCTGCCGTATTGAGTCAGGGTCTCCTCTGTTTTCCATCTCTACATCGCAGTGCTGGGCTTCCAGATGCCTGCTGCTGAATCCAGCTTTTTAAGGAGCTTC
Organism: Rhynchomys soricoides; assembly: GCA_019843965.1. Classification (NCBI taxonomy): domain Eukaryota; kingdom Metazoa; phylum Chordata; class Mammalia; order Rodentia; family Muridae; genus Rhynchomys; species Rhynchomys soricoides. The sequence goes on along the minus strand of JADRCH010000097.1, from coordinate 1,029,626 downwards.
TGGGGATCAATATCAGGTTATTAGGCTTGAGTGGGGAGCACTTTTACCCCCTGAGCCGCCTTCCGGGCCTCCACATACACACCCAGAACTTGAGTGCTATAAGAAAATGTGCCCTTCCACTGCCCATCAACACTAGAGGGAAAGTGTATAGGTTTGAAAGAATCTCAATAGCCTGGTGGAATCTAACCTGTCTGCTTGCTTGTGTTGAGACGGAATCTGGCTGTATTGCCCAGGCTGGCCTTGAACTTCTAGGCTCAAGTGATCCTCCTGCCTCAGCCTCTTGAGTAGCTGGGACAAATCATGTTGTTTCTAAAAGGATTCCCCTTTCAAACGTTTTGAGCCACACATTCCACACCAGAACCCCACCCTTGCAGTGGTTAAGTTTGTTTCCACTATTCACCTTTAGATACCACGATTTACCAGTTCTAAATCTTGTACTCTGAGAAGCTGCAGCTGCCTTTCATAGTCATTGCTGAGGGCTTCTTACTGCAAGCAGGGATGGCTCTTCAGTAGCAGGGAGCACTGAGCCAGCTCAGGGGCAAGGGTAGTTGGTGGACAAGCTAGGCGGAGTGAGGAGGTGTGGGCACTCATACTTCATTCACTGTCTTTGCAGCTGAGCCTCTGCCGCTGATGGACCTGTGCCGGCGATCCATCCGCTCAGCCCTGGGCAGACAGCGCCTGCGGGACATCGGCTCCCTGCCCCTGCCTCAGTCTCTTAAAAACTATCTGCAGTACCAGTGAGCAGCGTGGAGGATCTGCTGTCATCAGTGGTCACAGAGCTCCAGAGAGTCAGGACACATCTCTGACTTGGAAAAAGAAATGCCTGTTGCCATTTCTACCATCAACCAGGACCAGAAGGCCACCTAGTGAACCAGAGTGTAGAGACCATTTCTTCCTCAAGAGAATGAATAAAACATTCAGCAGGAGACTGCATCCAGTTCCCCACTGCAGACAGGCCCAGGAAAGTTGGCCAGTGGAGAGAAAATAGGTTCTGAATAATGAATGACAAAAGCCAGTCCTTGGCGGTCTCCTCCATGCCTGCTCCTGGCCAGGGCAGAGAGATTGTTCTTCCATTTTAAGACTTGGTACCACTTTGAGAGGCAAGTCCAGGGCCCATAGCCTGGCCTTACCTCTCTGAGCTGGCTTCCTCATCCCTTCCTGCCCCCTTCCACCATGGATAGAGGTCTTTTGGTTATCTCCCTCCCCTCTATTCAGGGACATGAATCTGATGACTTGCCCTGGGGACAGAACTTATTCTGGGGTATGATCATTGTAAGAAGCGTTTGCATTTTGGAAGAGGAGTGTGATGAAGATGGTTTTCTCCCAAAGGTGCTAAGGAAGATGGGGCCCTCGTGACAGCAAGTCTGAGACACCCTGAGTACCCAGGACTTTGGCAGCCATCATTCAGGGTGAAGCCTGGCTGTCACAAAGCTTTCTTTGAGCAAATTATTTTTTCATTATAGGAGAATTCCAGTTTGTTTCTCCTTTCCAATATGTGTGTGACACGGTTTATTTATCAGCTGGGGCCCCGTGGTGTGGCCTTGGGATTGCAAAGGTGGGTGTAACAGTCTCTGCAGGACCTGAGACCTATCTTCTCACAGAATGTTTGCTGCTGCTGCTGCTGCTGCTGCTGCTGCTGCTGCTGCTGCTGCCGCCGCCAGCGCCACCATTTGGCATCTTTCATGTGTCCCAGATACCCTCCACCCAGACTCGGTTTTAACTGGAAATTGTCAGAGTGGGATACAGAGCCAGACAGAGCAACCTACACTTTAATGTGAATGTGACCTACAAGCAAGGAACATTTCTAATAAAGTTTGTCATTCTGTCCTTGAGCTGTGTGTAAAGTGCTCTTTCCATCAACCTCGCTGGTCTGTCCCCAGATCCACAGATGTCAAACCTGGGAGTACCTTTCTCTCTCTGTCTCTCTCTCTCTCCACACATCTACACACACACACACACACACACACACACACACACACACACACACAGAGTCCATATTTGAACCCCAACCCCAGAGATGTTGTAGAGACCTGATCTGGAAGACACTCTGTCCCCAGGTTCTTCAAAGACAACCATAAGCCCTGATGCTGTGACGCCTTAGAAGTTCAAGGTGACCAGGGCCAGTCAGGGTAAACCAAAGACCTGGCACTGGGGCTGAATGCAGCTGGCCACCAGAGAGCAGTATAGATTGCTGCAGGGCAAATGAGGCAGAGTTGGGCTGAGCTCTGCTGGGACTGGTAGCAGTAGCAGTTAGGGACAAGAAGGGGACTGGGTCAGGACCAGTACAGGATTCACTCAGCAGCATCAGCCACCCATATAATCACACCACAGCAGACTCCAGGGCAGTGTCAGACTGATATCTCTGTCCTGAGTGGAGACATTTACAGTTTGTTGTAAGACCTTGAGAAGCTCAGTGGAGGGGGAGGGGGGGAGGAAGAGACAGTTTTTTGTGACTGGAGAAGTGGAGATGAGACACACATTATTTCCCCACCCCGAGAATGGAGATGGGAGAGGAAAGGCATCTCCTAGTTGCAGGCTCTAGGCACCTGCCTGGCCATTGGTAGACTCAGCCGCCAAAGCTTTCAGTTGTGGTTGCTAAAAGCAGCTTCCCGAAGAGGCACAAGCTTGGGCATTGGTCAGGAAGCCTGAGTTGGAGTCCCAGCTTCCTCGTTTATACATAGTCACCGTGGGTAAGTCACTTTCCCCTCTGGACGCTGGGAGCTAGACCAGGTAGCCAGTAACTGACTAAGTACCCTCCCTCTCCCAGCCTCTTATGTCCAAGTCTTGGCATCATTTTCCAGTTCGGAAGAAGCTGTTTTGTCTCAGCTTCTAAGCCTTATTTGTGTTCCAATAATGCCTTTCCCACCCTTACTTCACCCTCTCATGATTAATGAGATCAGCCTTCCTCTGGACAACCACACAATCACACACCAGTGTCTTCCTGCTCTGAGCTATTAGTTGTTCACGTCTCTACCTAAGCATGTATCTCCTGGCACCAAGGACCCTATCCTGAGCATTTGAATTGGGGCCCATCTGCCCTGTAGCCTCATGCACCCAGCAGGCTGTGGGTCTGTGGAAGGCTAGGCCTGGACTTATACCTACAATGTCATCCTAGGTCAGACACATTAGCTCTGCAAAGGCCTGTAGAGGGGCGGGATGAGCAAGATGCCCTCTGCAAACTGGGTCACCCATAGGAAACAGCAGGAGAAGTGCTCAGTGGGAACAAGGTCCTCCCAGAGCTGAGAACCTACCCCCAAGGCCTCCCGGGCCCCTCGTTCTCTTGTGCCCATGCCTACAGCACTATCCTGAAATGACTGAGATATGGCCCAGCCCTGCCAGACCTCACAGTTTAAGGGGGGGACAAAGATGGTCACCAAGCAAAGAAGCACCATGGTGTTCAGGGGGGATGATGGGGTGAGGTGGGTGCTAGGAGTTAAGCTAATGAGAGCCACTGGGGTGGTACTGAGTCCTGACCAGGAGCTGCACAGGTGAGAGGAGGTAGAACACTCACACACATGCTTTAAAAAAAACTTGTTTGAAAAATGTTGGATACAGCAGCAATGGGTAGGAGACACAACCACATCCAGCTATCTCCATAATCTACAATCGTTGTCAGTGACCTGTCCTGTGTGAAGTATCCTGGGGTGCTGCTTCTGCCTTGAGTCTCCTGCACATCCCCCTGTCCATGATGGCCTTAATGGGGAAGGTTTGTGTTGTCCCACCCACCTCAGGCCCAGAGGAGAGCACCCTAGCCTGCTGTGCTGTGGCTGGAGGCAGCTCCCTGGCTCTAACAGGCTCCAGGCTGGCACTGTGGCCCTTGCCTTTCCATCATGGCTGCTAAACAGAGCCCAGGCTAGACCAACAATCTCTACTCCCGGTGCATTTTCTTTCCAGGAAGAAAGGTACACGTATTCTGAGGAATAACTGTTCATCCCAGGACTATCACATCTTCCTTCAGCTCGACTATCTTAGCCTTCCTGTCTCTGTGAAGTGTTGCTCAGGCTCTGAGCTTACAAGGAATGTCCTAAACATAATCATCTACAAAATTCATGGTTCAGAATCATACAATTGGGGGTTTTATATAGTAAAAAATTACAATGTTTAAGTAACTTTTCACTTTTGGCTTGGGCCACATTCATAGCTGTCTTTGGCCACATGCAGCCTGCAGTCTGCAGGCTGGACACACCTGGGAGTCTAAAGCTCTATTGGTACATTTGCTTTCTGTTAACTTTACTCTGGCTCCATGTGAATCTTGCCACAGTTGCCTCCAAGTGGCCCTGGACAGACCCTTCTGCTCTTTGCTCTTTTATCTTCAATAGTTCACAAGCACAATCCATATGCCGGTCTAAAACACTCAGATCTGTCATACCCTTTCCTCTCTCGTAAAGATTATGCCTTATCAAAGAGCTCAGCAAAATCATCACAACTCTGGTGGTCTACTGGAAAATGGCCCCCAGAGGCTCATATATTTGAATATGTAGTTCCCAGTTGGTGGAACTGTTTGGGAAGGGTTAGGAGGTGTGGCATTATTAGAGAAGGAATGTCAGTGGGGGTGGCCTTTGAGCTTTCACAAGCCATTCACCATTAGTTCTCTCTGCCCAGTGCTTGCGGATCAGATGTGAGCTCTCAGCTGCTGTTCCAGCGCCATGCCTGTCTGTCTGCTGCTATACTCCCTACCAAGATGGTAATGGATCCACCCTCTAAAACTAAGCTCCCATTAAGTGCTCTCTTCTATAAAATGGCTTCATCATAAGACAAGCCCCATACTAGTCCTGAGGCCCCTGCTAAATCTACCTGTCTCTTAACTCCTGTGAGCACATACATACCTGTCTGTCCTAGTAAACTAGGCATCAAATATATCATCTTTCACGCTCAGTCACCTCATAAATGCCTGTTCTTCTTTTATTCCGTTCCAGTCCATGATGTGCACAGTGTCTGACAATAACCAAGTCTTCTTAATGGCTTATATGAACCGGTCCATCAGGGACTGATTTTACTTGTATTGCTGCAGACTGTGTTGCCCTGGGGAGTGGGGGACGAGCAGGGTAGCTTTATTAGTTGCTCTGCTTCCACAGCACTTAGACTGATATCATCTTCCCTCTCTCCCACAGCTGCACAAACCAGGCTGTGAGAAGCTCTTTTATTCCTTGGTTAAAAGCGTTCCCTGATTCAAGTAATTCAGATGTGGAGTATCCCTTGATTACCACAGTTTCCTGTCCTTGGCCATTTATTAAGGCCCGCTCTGCATGCCAAGTCAAGGTTTTTCCCTTCCTCTGTATTAAAGGTTGAACCTGAGAGATATTTTATATTACTTCTACTTAGTGCTCTCACTCTCTCTCTCTCTCTCTCTCCCCCCCCCCCCCCATTATCTGAATCCTCTCACTGGTTCCAAGATCTCAGGAAGAGCTCTTTAATACACATCTAACGTGTTCTCTCTTTCTTTTGCATCCTGCCAACTGTATAAAATGACAACCTGAAACGTCCAGCTCATCCTTGCCATTCCCATCTTCCCTGCCAAATCAGGGTTTAACCCAGAGACTGGCATCTGCACATTGTGGTACAGGCGAACTCTTTATGGGCAGACAGCTGAGCCTCAGGTGCGTATCTTTGTGCACATACTGAAAGCTTCCCAGCAGTTAGTCGCTGTAGCCTATTTAGTGATCCTGTCCTGTGTGTGCTTTTTAAAGGGATTGCAAAATAGTATCTAGACCATCAACCTTTGAGAGTGTCTCTTATCCATGAGGCAGACCTTAGTCACCAGTGAGGCATACTACCCATTCTACACATAGGAAGGTGCCCACTCCAGATCCTATGCCCCAGGATACTCCACTCTCAGATGGCTTAGCCTTTGTAACCTGCTTTACTGTCCACCGCAACAGCAAGAACCTCACCATCCCATACGACATGGAGATACTCCGTTCTAGTTTGCCTCACTGGTGCTGTGATGAAACACTCAGGAAATGGCTTACATGCCTTACACTTCTAGGCCACAATCCATTTTTGAGGGAAGTCAAGCAGGAACTGAGGCAGAACCCATGGTGGTATGATGCTTACTGACTCACTCATTGGCTTCTGCTCAGCTCCTTGGGAATGGCACCACCCACAGTGGGCTAGGCCCTACATCAATTAGCAATCAAGACATTACCACAGACCAGTGTCAATGTCATTCCCCACTGCAGGATCATACAGCTGTTCACCCTCCACTTATCTTTGGTTCAGAAACCAATTATGTTGTGTGATTTTTCCTAGGGAGACATGAACAAGTATCTACTCCCCCTAGAGGGGTTACTGAAAATAGGCCAAACAAATTATTCCACCCCAGTCTAACTTAATGACCCAGTGGGATTTTTTGGAATAATTTAGAAGGTCAAGGGGAGGGGTTACTAGCAAGAGCATTGGGGGACTTAAAGGCAATTTTACCATTGACAATCCCTCCCCATGTGAGCAACAACTCAGGAAGGCTGCATCCACAGAACTCCCTGAAAGATCCATGCTTAGCTTCACCAACTGGAGTGTTCCCTCTGCCCCCAGCAATTGTTTGCTGCTTTTATGACCTTGCAGAGGGGCCTTGGGACTCTCGGGACTTTCTTTGTACATTCCATTAGCTTCTTGAGGCTTTTAAGTTTTATTAACTTCCTGAATCTTACTGAGCCTCCCTCTTCTCTTCAGGAGGAAACATTTCAATTCAGAGAAGATAGATAAACAACAAGACCAAAAGCGATAGGAGTGAGAGGCTTGGTGCTGGTAAGTTTGTGTCAGTCTCATGTAAACTAGAGGCATTTGGAAGGAAGACATATTAGCTAAGAAGACACCTCCATCAGACTGACTTCTAGGCAAGTCATGGGGCATTTTCTTGATTAATGCTAGGCTTTCTGTGGGTATTCTCACTCCAGGGCAGGTGGTCCTGGGTTATATTAAGTCAGGCTGTACAAGTCATGGAAAACAAGTCAGTAAGCATCATTCCTCCATGTCTTCGGCTTTGGTTCCTGCCTTGGGCTCCTGACCTGCATTCCCTCAGGGATGAACTGCTACTTGGAAGTGTTAGATGAAATAAACCCTTTCCATCCCAAGTTGCTTTTGGCCATGGTATTTATTATAACAATGGAAATCAAACTTGGAAAGACTTCAATATCTCAACACCATCCAAGCAAAACATCAGTTAACAAACATTGGTGTTGGGTTGGAGAAATGATGGCTCAGTGGTGAAGAACACTTGCTCCAAATCACGAGGACTGAAGTTATGAACCCAGCACCTATGTGTCTAGTTAACTGTCCTCACAACTGTCTCTAACCCTAGCTCTGGGGGTCAGGTGAGGGGTTAGGAAGAACAGGAGGATCACTGGGACTTGCCAAGAAAATATAAGCCCTAAGTTTCAGGGGAGACCCTGCCTCAAAGGAAAGCGGTAGAGAGCATAACAGGGGAGGAGCTGATGCTCTCTTCTAGCCCTCATGTGTGTATGTGTGCACACTCACATGCATATACACTCATGCACACACACAATGTACACACTTACATGCATATACACTCATGCAGATACACACATAAATAAGTAAAATAGATCTTAAAAAATGCTATACTGCACTAAATACCAAACAGACTTAACCAACTTACAGGCTATCCCATCCAACCACTACAGAATACATGCTTTTTTCAGCAGCCCTTGGAATCCTAGTCACAGTACATTATAGATCAAGCCATGAAGAAGTCTGGGCAAATATAGAAAACTGAAATAATTTCTTACACCCCATCTGATCATGATGAGATGGAATGAGAAATGAACAGCAGGGGAAAACAGAAATATATCTAGGTATGTGGGGATTGAAGAATTTACCACAAATAATCGGAGTATTGTTAAAGAAATCCTATGATCCAATGAAAGTATAATCAGAATCTAGGAGCTCCAGCAAGGAAAGCTAAGGGGATCACCAGCAGCCGTGAGAGCCAGCACTGTGGACATCAGAGCAATCGCAGATAAAGAGCATAACGGCACATCTCAAAGTCTTACAGACAAAATCAAGACAAACCCAAAGCCAGAAGACAAGAAGTCACAAGGATGGGAATAGAAAGCAATGGAGCGAAGGCCTAAAGGTCAAAGAACGAGGTGAAGCAGAAAGATGGTGGTCTGAAAAGATGACTAAGATTGGCAAACCCTTAGCTAATCTAACAGAGAGAGAGTGAGAGAGAGAACCCAATTTAATAGGATCAGAGAATAAATAGGGTGTTCTGAGAAATCCCTCTAAAGTCCAGATTATCGGTGTAGATTATTTTATCCCACCTCAAAGGAAAAAG
>JADRCH010000097.1:1005111-1021326 GCA_019843965.1 Rhynchomys soricoides | reverse complement strand
CTCATGCACACACATACACACACTCACGCACACACAAACACACACTCATCCACACACAAACACACACTCTTACACTCCCATACACTGAGGGACAAATCTTTTAAAAACAGAAACTGTAGTGTTAAACTGCACTATATACCAAATGGAATGTAAAATCTAAAATAATTCAGTTAGTCTCTAAAACACACAGCTGACCAAAGTTGAACCAAAAGGGTATGAACAGTCCGAAGAGAACAATAAATAACAATGATGTGGTAACCAGCCATCTCCCAACAAACAGAGACCCAGGACTGGGTGAAGTCACATCTGAGTTTTGCTAGATCTTTAAGGAAGAGTGAACACCAATGCTTCTTAAACAATTCCACTAACCAGAAAGGAAATCATTCTATGTAGCCTTTACTGCCCTGCTATCAGCACTGGATAAGGAGTTGGAGAGAGGACACACACAGAGACACACACAGAAAGAGACAGACACACGGACACGCACACAGGAGTTGGAGAGAAGAGTCAGCAGTTAGCAGCTCACACTCTTGTACAAGACCTAAACAGCTCATTGCAAAGGTCATACACCATGTGCTCAATTTGGTTTCATTCCAGAGATCAAAGGATGATCAAGATTCACCAATCAGTAAACCTAACATGGCACTCAAATAGAATCAAAGACAAAGATCATGTGACTCTAGAAGGATCACTCTTCAACACAGGAAAGGCTGTGTGCAACGAACCCACAGCTAACATCAGACTAAATTGGGGAAAAACTGAAACTATTTCTTTGAAAATCATAATCGGGACAAAGATGTCCATCTCAAGATTATCTTCCATAGTAGCTGACGTGTGAGTTACAGCAGTATTGGTAAGAGAGATGCGGCTATAAAGGTTGGCACTAGACCCCTCTGGACCTGCAAAAACAAACAAAATCGACTCTGAGAGGATCAAAGACTTCAATGAAAGACGTGAAACTGAGCGAACAGGAAAACATAGAGGAAACCCTTCAGGACCTGGGCAGAAACAACCGCTTCCTGGATACAAGCCCCATAGCTCAAGAAACAATAGCGAGGGTTGGCCAACAGGATGTCATCAGCCACGTCCCTGTTTATTACTGCACAGTTCACAAGGGTCACCTAATGAAATCAGCCTACAGAGTAATCCGTGGGTGAGTGAGTGAGTGAGTGTGTGTGTGTGTGTGTGTGTGTGTGTGAAAATGTATATTATTCATTCATAAAAATGGAAAAATAATGTTGGTGCAGGAAAATGTTCTACTGTGAAAATTGATTATCAGTTCATTTGGAAATGCAAAAAACCTAAAACAGCTCTGGCTGTCTTAGAAAATAAGAACAAAATAAAGGTCCACATTACCAGACACTGTGAGCTAATAAAGACATGATAATTGAAATAATCCAACATTGGATTAAATAAAAAGTAACAGACCAGAGACTAGAACAGAGGCCAGAAGCAGACCTAGGCTGAGCTGCTCAAGAAGTTGTGCCACTACCGTTCAGTGGGGGAAAGATGTTCTCAGTAAATGTTGCTTAGATTTGTTGAATATCCATACAGGGAAAAAAATGAACCTTCACTCTTATATCACAGACAGAAGTTAAATTGATATTGTCTATAAACCTAAACACAAAAGATAAAGCAGAAACAAGGGTCCCAGAAAGTACAGGAAATAAGAACAACGACAACAACAAATGATGAGCAAGACCTTCTAAACCAGAGTGCTACAGTGGCAGTCATCTCTTAGAGTTCCTAGTTCTCCCCCTCCCCCTCCCACTCCCCCTCCCCCTCCCTCTCCTCATCACCCTCCTCCCTTCCTCTACCATCATGATGAGAGTATCTTTGCTGTCTCTACACTCTTCACTATGATGGGCTGGAACCTCTGAACTCATGAGCCCTTATAAGCCCTTGGTTAACCTTTTGGTTGCTTATTTTGTTGTACACATCATACAGTCCTGGGGTATGCACACACACATGCTGTGCTGTGTATGTGGAAGTCAAGGACAGTTTCATGGGGTCAGTTTCCTCCTGTCTTTACGTCAACAGGGGAATCCTCATCAACACAGTGACAGGGACTTTAGTTTTCAGTCCCTGGGGATTGTGCACTAAACCACTGTGTGGAAGGATAAACTGAATGCTTACAAGGGCCAGTCAGTGTAAGGAGGATGTGGAACGTTTGAAATTCTTGAGCTGTAGAAATAGACAATCCAGTTATCTAACTCTGAGATGGTTACTTTTAATTGTCAACTTGACTAATGTGGAGTTGGGAGAAAGTCTCTGAATAGACCTGTGGGGAGCATTTCCAGGAAGGATTAGCTGAGAGAGATGGGGCTTCCTCCCCCATAGTGAGTATCAGTGTCCAGCCATGGTAGAGATGTAAAAAGAGCTGAGGAAGAAGCAGCTCTGCTTTGCCAGCCTGCCTTCACTCCTTGCTGGTACGCACATCTGTCCTGTTGTCGCTGCATCTGCTGCTGACATCCTTCATTGACATCAGAACCCATCTTCAGCTTCCAACACGGACTGAAGACCACTGGAACACTCCAGGCCACCACTGGCAGCCTGGGACTACTGAGGCATGCAGCCTCATAAGTGGATTCCCAGACTCTCCAGGTGAAGACAGCCATTGTTGGACCTCTCAAGCCCTCATTGTGTGAGCCAGTCTAATAAATTCTCTTTCATAGTGCATAGTCATTTGGTCAGTTCTGTTCCTAGAGAATACTGACTAATACAAACTTCCAGGTATTTTCCCAAGGGAAATGAAAAAACAAATGTTCATAGAAATATGTTACAAATATAGAAGCTTTAATTTAAATTTGTCTCAAATGGAAATAACCCAAAAGCTAATCAGTTAATGAATACATAAAATATATCCACACAATGGATTTCTACTCAGCAATAAAAATGAATGAACTACTCATAACATGCAACAACATTGATGAGCCTCAAAATTATTATATGGAGTAAAGAGAATTATACTCTAGAAAGTCATTCTGGAGATGGGGAAATGGCTCAGTGAGTATAGCATTTGCTGCCCAAGTGTGAGGATCTGAGTTTAAATCCCCAGAACCCACACAAAGCTGGGTGTGACAGTGACTGTGTCTGTCATCCCAACACTCTGCTTGAGATGAGATGTGAAGACAGGATCACATCTGGAAGCTTTTGAACCAGTTAGCCTGACATAGCCAGCTATGAATAACAAAGAGAGCCAATCTCAAGACAGAAGCCAAGCACCAACACCCAAGATGTCCTCTGAACTCTGCACATGTGCTGTGGCATGTGCATACTCACATGCACATGCATGAATGCACACATACACACACCACACAAATCCACATACATATGCATGGATCATGCACATAAACACACATAAAGGAAAGTCATTTAGTATTGTTCCAGCAGCATGAGGTTAACAGAAAATATTAACCCACAGTGAAAAAAGCAGTGTAGTCATTGCCTGGGACTGGTCGGCACATTTCCAGAAAGTGTGCATGGACTGGGGGTGGAGGTTTGTGCATGCTGAGTCTTGATTCAGGTGCTGGCTTAACCCATGTTTGTCCTTCAAATTGATCGTCCTGATTGTGTATACACTAGACCCAAATAGATCCAATTAAGAAAATTCTAATCTTCCTGGGATCTCTATTTTCATCTGTGACATAGAAAAAGCACAAGACCCAAATCCTCTAATTAAAAAGTAAGATCTAGGACTCTGGGAAAACCTGAAATACACTCTCCAGAACAAATTAGATAAGGAATGGAACCAAACAGTATATAAAGTTTTATATGTAAATAATAAAACCTTTGCCAAGATTAGAAGGGTCTGCCAGAAAGAAACATATGGAACAAAGGGAATGGGAACAAGTCATGTAAATGGGCTCTCAAAGGAAAGAGAGATGGAAGAGGAGGTTTGAGCAATTTAATGATTTTCTAGAACCAAATCCACACTTTAAAGAAACAGATTGAATGTAAAATTAGAACACACATGACGAATACAGAAAACCTACAGTTTGAGAGGGTTCAGAGAGCTTGGTGGGTAAAGGTACTTGCTGTAAGCCTGAAAACCTGAATTTGATCCCTGACTCCTGCAAGTTGCCTTCTGACCCACTCACCTGCGTTACACATGCGCACCTCTTCCTAAATAAATAAATGTAAATTTAAAAACAAGTACATTAGTGTTATGCAGAATAAATCTCTGATCAAAGTGTGTGACCAGAGATAAACATGAAGACCTCACAGAGTAAAATAACCAATTATAAAGAAGACATGTGTATATTCCCAATGACAGGAGAAGAGGAGGATTCACTGGTGATCTGGAAAGAGGGGAAGGCATATCCACTGTCACTCTTGAGAGATGTCAACCACCTCCTCTGAGTTATAGGAAGAGAAGCCAGTTGGTAGGAGTGTGGACGGTGTCTATTTTTACGCCAATGCCATGTGGTTTAATTACTATAGCTCTGTAGTACAATTTGAGGTTGGCAAATACCTCCGACCATTCTTTTATTATTCAGGAGCATTTCAGGGACTCCTGCAGAAGAGGGGGCCGAAATAGTGTAAGAGCCAGAAGGTATGGAGAACAAGAAAACAATGTCTTCTAAACACAGCAGGACCAGTGCACATATGAACTTATAGAGACCATGTCAGCACGCACAAAACCTGCACAGTCTGGGCCTGATGTGGTCCTAGTGCTGACAGTGGAAGTGGACATAAGTCCACATCCCTACTGGGAAGCTATCTCCAACTGACAACTTCTCACAGATAAAAATTTCGTTTTTCTCCCATGGAGGCTGACCAGGTATACAACTACTCTCTTAAGGGCGGGCTCCATGCCCAGCAGTAGATGGCCAAGACAAATTAAACTCAGTGGTATTTTGGGGAGTGGTTTTTGGTTTGGTTTGGTTTGTCCCCCTCCCCTTCCTTACTAGGAAGGTTTAGGGGCTGGAGAGAAAGCTCAGCAGTTCAGAACCATTGATCACTCTTGCAAGTTCCCAGCATTCACATTGGACCACTCACAGGGGCCTGTGACTCTAGCTCTGGAAGATCTGATGCCCTCTTCTGGTGTCTGCTGGCATCTGCATGCACATGCATACTGAGTAAATTCCAACTTCACATCTGTTTCAAGTGTACAAAGAATATGAAGGTTGACTACATGCTGAGCCACCAAAGGGCATAGATTTCAATATTTAATAAGTAATGCAGGAACTGTAGCTTCTTGAGTAGGAACCCCCTTCCTCCTTTTGTTTCTACAGAAGTCTCCTCTGTTTCTGCCCATTACCGCACACCCCAGCACAAGCCAGCAAGGGTGGCTCCTGGGTACGTAATCACATGTCTTGATTTTGTTGTCAGGTTGTCTTGGTTGGCTCCAGGGGAAAGCAAACAATCTTAACACACAAGCTGGCTCTGTAGAAGGGAACACTGACAAAGTCCATAGCAGCAGCATTTAAAACTTCTACTCCATTAAAGGCCCTGTTTCAAGGATCAAAAGACAAGCTACAGAGTGAGAATATTAATGATTACACGGAGGATTCATGTTTGGAAAAGTATAAAAAGCTCTAAAAATTCCATAGTAATAAAAATTGATCAAAAAATGAACACACGGCAGGGGAATTTTACTGAAGTGGGTAGAATACACATGAAGAGATGCTCACAGCATCAGCCAGGAGAGACATGGAAATTAAAATCACAATAAGATGTCTCTACACAGATGGCAAGATGGCTAAAACTTAAAAAGAAAATAAAAAAGGAACAGCATAAATTCTGATAAGACTGCAGAGGAATGGGGGCTGTCAGAATGCTCAGGAAGAGCACCCCCTGCTCTTGTAGAGCATCTTGGGTCCGGTTCTCAGCACCCACGTGGTGGCTCACAACCACCCACCACTGCAGTTCCAGGGGAACTAACGCCCTCTTTTGGCCTTTGTGGCACCAAGAACACACGTAATGCACATACATACATGCAGGCAAGAACTCAGACACATAAAAGAAATCTTTTTTTAAAAAAAGAATGCAGAGAAACTGGAATATAAAGTGATAAGAGTTCTTTGCAGTTTGGCAATTTCTCAAAAACCATGTATCAAGCTCCCACAATGCATTGCAATTGCACTCAGGAAAATTCTGTACATTAACATTTAGACGAGCTTCCATTGGGAAGGTAAGCCAGGGTCCTAAGGCGATGAAAATTTTAACAAACGGTGTCAATTCCCTAGAATATTGCCTAGCAATAAAAAAAGGAATGAGCAACGCCACACGCAGCCACCTGAATGACTCTCCAGAGAATTTCCTCTGTGGGAATGGCAGCCCTAAATGCCTGGTAACACATAGTTCCATTTATATAACACTGTTAAATGACAAAAATCTTAAAAATAGAGAGTGGCTTGGCGTGGTGGCAAACATCTATGACCCCAGCAGGAATGAGGCAGAAGCCAGAGGTTCCTAAGTTCTAGACATGCCTGAGCCACATAGCAAAGATCTGTCTCAAAAAAGCAACATCCTGGAGGTAGCTCAGTACTTTCTTAGGTGTTGGAGACCCTGGGTCAATCTCCAGCACTGTGAGTAAGAAGTAAAAGAAGCACTGGAGAGAGGTAAGTTGAAGGTGGATGTGGAGGTGAAGGTGGGTGGTGGGGTATGGGATGTGGATGCAGAAGGGGCCATCCAGGATCCTGTGTGATGGACCACTCTGCTTCTTGACTGTATTGTGCTATGTTGTGGAGGAAAAGGGCTACAGCTTCACAGGCAGATTCCAGGAAGCACAGGCTCTCGCTATTATTTCTTATAACTGCACAGGAATCTGCAGTTACCTCAAAACAAACAGTTTATCACACACAAGTGATAAATTATGTCAGCCTGCTTGTAAGGCCCATTGTGACTAGATCTTGTCTGTTTGCCGGTGCCACCACCCAAATCTTGGAACTCATGCCTCTAGGTGACCAGAAGTGCTTGTACCCGTACTTCCCTACCCAGCCCTGCATTGCTTCCTTGCTTGCCACCCTGTGGGCTTCCCTGCCATCATTTGTACAGCTCTGTCAAAATAGAACACAGTGTTGAATCTGACACTCCCTGCCTGCCCAGCTCTCTCCTAAGGGCAAAGAGCTCTATTCCCAACTGACTCCCCAGTTACTACAGGGAAGACCTTTATTGAGGCTGAGCTCACTAACACGGTCACCACTAATATCAATGTCACTTGGATGCCTAACTCATTCCTGTATCTTGTCCTTCCTTCCTGAAGAGTCAAAATTCTTTGTAGGAATATCCAAGTGACTGAGTTTTGTTCAGGGTTCCTGCCCCAGCAGGGCAGGGAGCAGACAAGAGGATCTAGTCCCCGCAAGGTTCTGGAGCTGAAGGAAGCTCTTCCCACCAAGCATGACTGGTGGAGAATTCTCCATAGACAGGAAAAGGGTTCAGATGATGGGAAGCCAAAACTTCAAACATCTAACCAGTGCCTCAAACTAACTGCAGGATGAAAATGTAGAAGATTCTCTAATTCGCCTCCCCCTTAAAAGGTTTCATTTCCTTTCTCTCCCATTAGGAAGTTCTTGGCATACATCAGCTCAAACAGAGATTACAGGAGGCCCATGTCTACAAAGATGCTGAAGAAGGAACGGATGAGTGATAGAACTGTCCTATCTCTGTCAATCAGGGCCAACAGACATTGGTGGTGTAGTTGTTTCCATGGCATCAGAACCTATGGACCTTCTCAACCTTCTTTGGAGCTACTCTGGGATCACCTTCAGTTAGTCATTAATTCAACTGTGTTGTCAGGATGAGAGAGATTAGGGGAAGGTGCTGGTGCTAATGGTGGCAATGCCAATGGTGCTGGTGGTGCTGTGATGGTGGTGGTGGCAGAAGCAGCATTGATGATAATGGTGGTGGTGGCAGTGATAACTAATATTTGATGAGCACTTGCTATACTCCCAGTGTGATTCTGAATGCCTCTCATTTCTATTTGACTCACAAAAACTTCCACGACACAGATACCATTTCCACCCTCACTTTGATGGTGGGGAAGTAGAAGTCTTCGAAGGCTAGAGAGCCTGCCAAGGTGAGTGCATGGGGAGCTGAGATTTATCCTTAGCCAGCATGCCACTTTGCCCCTTGAGAGCAGCTGCAATATGAATCAAAGGCTGGAGCATGCAGGAACTGGACCTGAGCCAAGGTCTCTGTAGGATATCCAAGTGCTTCTTGAGTTTGCATTTTAGGGAGACTCTACTCTCACGAAGATGGATCCAGCCTTCTCATCATGGAAGGAGGTGAGTTCTCAGCCTTTGTGTAGTCAGCTGCTCCAGTTGTTTCTTGATCCTAAACTCTCAGACTTCTTAACTCTCTTTTACCATAGGTTGGAAGCTAGTTTCCTTGAATACAGGCGGATAGACAGGAGCAAACTGATGGTAGCTCTCCTTAAAACTTAGCAGTTGGGTTTGTTTCTAGTAATTCCTGCTTGCCTGGAGCCCTGTGGGTTATTGTAGCCTTTGAAGAAATGGTAGGAGCCAGACAGCACTTCATGTTTTAATAATGAACCAAGAGTCCCTGCAACCCGAGCTTCTGAAATAGCCTCACTGCTTGCAGGCACCTGGATCAAGGTGTCCACCAACCCTCCTCAGCTGTGGAAACCAAGGAGAAATGGGCAGGAGGGAACCTCCAGATGGTGTGCCCCATTGACATCAAGGGAGACAGACCCTCAGGAAGGAGGGTTCAGACATATTGTCTCCCCCCACCCTATGAACTTAATATTCTCCCACTGCTCCAGTGAGACTGCTTCCACGTGCTGGGTATCTAGCAGGAGTCCTTTGCCTCATCTATTCTTCATGAACTCTGAAGTCAGATGCCTTGTCTGTAGTGAAATGGAGGCTTGGAAGCTTGGTGAAGCTCAGAGCCATCTAGAAGTAGGAGCTGAGCATACAGGGTTAACTCTGTGCAGGAAGGAGGGGGCACTTGGCCTTCATTGTTTCCTCTACAAGAAATGGATTGCCCAGTGTTGGTTGCTTTTTCTCACACCATGACAAAAATACATGGCAGAAACAATTTAGGAAAAACATCTTTAGGCTCATGGTTCAGAGGATTACAGTCCATTAGGGCCGGGAAGGCAAAATGGAATGGCTCCATCCATGGTCGTGGGAGCTGGAGGCTTCTGCTCTTACATTATGACTGACCAGTATGGAGCACAGACAAGTGTAACCTTCAAGGACCTCCCCCAGTGACCCACTTCCTGAAGTTAGACCCTGCATTCCCAAGGTTCCATAGTCTTCCAACAGCATGACCAGCTGGGGACCATGTGTTCAAATACAGGAGCTTGTGAGGGACATTTCACACAGAAATCAACACACACACACTTGCCACCTGTGTGTATGGGTAGAATAAAGAGACCTAGACAGCAGGACAATGTGCCCTAGCAAGTGCATGATCCTTCACCTTAGCCTGTCTGTGGGGAAAGGATTCTACATCCTCATCATTCTCACCAAGAATCTGTTTCCATAAAGATATATCAGACCACCTCTGCCTTCCAAGAGTTAACATGGTAGCTCAGGACTGGCTGAGACACACACAGGTGTCTGAGAAGCTAATTAAATGAGATCCCCTCAGAGCCTGACAAATTTGTTTTTACCAGGTAGTATCTTACTTGGTAAGTTACCTAGTAATGTCTTATCTAAAAAATTACCTGGTAAATGAATACCTTCCTTTATCCTAGTGGGCTGTGTATCTTAGCAAAAAGGGCTTCAGGCATGCCACCAGTGTGAGACACAGGGCAAATGCCTGAGTTAACTGACGGTATGTTTTTTCCATAGCTCCTCCTGCCCACCCAGTGGTACTTAGCTCTGGACATCCAGGATTCTGTGGTCTTCCTTTTCATAGGGTCCCACCAACTGTGGTGCTTCTATGAAGGCAAAGATATTTCTCAATCAAAGATCGACTCCTCAAACCTGTGGCCCCCGGAGGAACAGCTGCCCTTACTAATTAGGAAGTCTTCCTAGACTTCCTGGTGCTTGTCCCTGTTCCCAGCCTATGTTCTCTAAGTCACAGGTATCCTGGAGGGAAGGGGATCTCTGGCTCTGTGTTTGAGAGTTGCTGTATGTGTCTTAACCCTGTCACAAGATCCCAATCTGGTTTTCTCTCTTCCCCATGATTTCACACACTCCATGTCTTTAAGGGTGGAAGAGATAGATACCTTTTACTTTCTTTCTGTTAATGTGACTTTTAAAGCCTCCCTCTGGCCAGGTGGTAGTAGCACATACCTTTAATTCCAGCACTCAGGAGGCAGAGGTATTTGAATCTCTGAGTTCAAGGCCAGCCTGGTCTACAGAACAAGTTCCAGGACAGCCAGAGCTACACAGAGAAATCCTGTCTTGAAAAACCAAAATAAACCAAAACCAAATCAAAGCAAAACAAAAAAAGACACCCTCTGATGCACCCCTTCTTTCTCCCCCTGTTTCTTTCTCCCCTTGCTGCAGAAACAAATCTTATTTTTCCAGTGCCTGGCCACTTGAGACTTCCAGAGGGCAGCTTACTTGCAGGGTTGTACCCACACTTTAGGCTCCCCTTGTGCATGGCTCAGAACTATCCTGTGATCTCCACCTACTGAAATGGGTTAGCATTTGCTCCACAACACCGAAGCACAAGAAGCTTGCCCTGCTTTCTCCCCAAGGCAAATTCAGTCTGAGTTACCAAGGCAATGCCTAGATTAACTAATTGTTAAAGACGCTCTTGCTTCCCCAGGGTCTTTCTGGCAGCCAGTGGGTCCTGCAGTCTTGAGAACCTGGGAAAGCATCGCTGATCTTCAGTTCATCACTGAGACTTTCATTGTCCATACTATGCATTTGAAATTCCTCTCTCCTGATCACATTTCTCTCCCCTACCTGAGCCTTCTGAGTGACATCTCAGAGGACACAAATGCTCAGCTTAGAACCTGCTCTGAGGACTATGAAGCAGGATTCCTAGAGGCATCCATTCCCCAATGCTGAGACCCACCAAACTATCAATATCTCCAGAGGTCAAGAAATCCAGACCAGAAAAAAAAAAATGACCTTTTCTCCTTCCCAGAGTCTCCTCACAAGGAAAAGAAAAATAAGCAACATGAGACATCTTTGCACCTGTACTTTTCTAAGTCCAGCCTGATCCTAACCTTTGAAAGGATGACGCAGGGCGTGGGATGGGGGTGAGGCTGCTGCTGATCCAGTCCTAGGAGATGAAGTCAGCGTTCAGGGCATAGGAATGACTCCCTGGGGAACCTAGTTGGGGCCACACATCGTATTCACTGCTTCGGGTACTTGGTGAGGAACTAGGAATATCACAACTTGTTCCAGATTAATGTCCCACACTCAACTTCTGTGTGACCAATCACCAGCCATCAACGTCGACTGCCCTACAGTGACAGCTCTGGGGATCAGGGAGGCTACTTGGCTATAGCATGCCCATATTGGAGAGGACGGATGTGTTTAAGGATTTCACCCAAGTTGTTGGTGCGAAGGAGGCTATGGAGCTCTTAGGAGGCAGGGCCTGGCTTGTGGAAGTAGATTGTTAGGCTCTCGACTAGGAAGGTTAGACCCCTCTTGATTCTAGCTGGAGCTCTCTGACCCCTGACCTCCTCAATATGTTCTGGGCCTCCATCTTTCACGTGGCTTTGGACACAAATCTTAGTCTTTAATGGTGGAAGAGTACCCCTTGATGAAGGACTGTCGTTTCTGAAATCCTAAACTAAAAGAAGCCTTTTCTCCCTCGCGCTGTTCTTGTTAGTATTTCTGTCAATTGGGATGAGAAGAGTAACTAATATAGTAATCCACGTGGGGTTCTAGAGAGCAGAGGCAATTGTCTCACGCCATCCATGTGCTCAGGGGTCTCATTACTGGGCCGAGGGACCCACAAGTCTTCTCTTTATTCTTTAACAAATAGAATGGGTCAAGTCACTGCACAGGCCCAGAGAAAGGATGTTTGGTATCTTCCCCCACCCACCTCGCTTCTTCAAGACATTGTCTGTTTGGAGCTATGCGGCCCTGGCTTTCCCTTCCAAAGGCCAAGAGCTTGCAAACACTGCAATGTGAACTCTGTATTAAACTTTTATATACTAATATATATTTTACTGAACTTTTTAATAAGCCTGGGAGAGATGGCTTTAAATAATTCAATATGGTGTTGGCCTCGAGCTGAACTATGCTATAAGTAAGCACATATAAAATATGACACTAATATTGCATACCTTAATATCATAAATGTTTATCTTGATAATAAGCCATTTGAATTCAAGCAACGTGTGAGTTACGGTTGCCATGGCATGGCCTTGTTAAGGTTTTAAACGAGACATCAACAGCAGCCGCCACATAAAGGCTGGCGTTCATCTATGTGCTGTTTATAAGGGAACCAACTGGACGTTGAATAGCTTATTCATCAATAAAAGTTTGAAATGCCACTTATGGGGCCATCGAATGGTGAGAGGAAGTTGCAGGAATGTGTGTTTTTCCTCAGAGCCGGCAGTTGGGACTTGACAGGAAGTCTGGCATGGGCTGGAGGTCACTCTTTCTACCCTACAAGGAGGTCTTTGTCAAACGTGGCACTGACTCATAGTAGGTGTTCAGTAAATGGCTGTCATGACTCCTTGAGTGGCCGACATAGGAAGACAACTGAAGAATATACACACCGAAGCCTGGTTGTAGATCAAAGTCATCAAGCTGCTGTGTTCAAAATACAGATTCCCACACCTGCCCTACAGGGACTCTTCAGACGGGCAGCTCAGAACCTCGCTCTCCAATAACAGGAAACAGCCTTCCTTACGTCTCTGTTAAAGTTCCAGGCGGAGGGTCTTAAAGCTGAAAGAGACCCTGAAGATCACCTAATCCAGCCCCTCACACCACACAGTGAGATGTGGAGCATCTAGTGGAGCAACCTAACACCCCGATCTAGCCTGGCAACTCCCAGGGCAAAACCCAAACTCCTCCCTCTAAGTGTGTGCTCTAAGCTGGGGCCCATGTTCCCAGAGGTTTTGCCTCTTTCTGTCTCCCAGCTCAGCTTTCTCTGGTCTGGTCATTATCAGGCAGCTTTTCCCTCCCAGAAGGCCTTGGCGTTCCCTGCATCTGCGCTGAATAGGTCTTTCTGTTTCAGGAGCAACAGACATCCCAGCTGATGCTCATGGTCTCTGCCTGGGCCATGAGCTCATTCCTAGAGGTGTCACTGTGCTTGGAGGAAAGGAACCTAAAGTGAGGACAGAGTGGAGAAAGCTGGTTCCCCCAGGGGAAACTGAGGCCAGGAACCAGAAAAGGTATGGAGGTAGGACAGGGAAAAAGAATAGAGTAGAATTCTCCTCCCCTTTCCCCCTCCAGCAGAATGCAGAAGCCAGGCAAACCTGGGTGTCTCCACAGAAAGTAATTTAACACATCAATGCTACATTGAAATGAGTCCAGAAGTACAGTGCAGAGCCCTCATGAATTTTTAAGTTGAAAGTAGGTAATTTCAAAGAGCCCTCAAGCTTGTAGCAGGCATCTGGGGCTCCTCAGGACTCTCGGGGGGCTCAGTAGAAGCTTGGTGGGCACAGTCATGGTGGATTTGGGAAGTCCAACTGTGGCCCTGAAGTTTTTATTATTCATTATTTGTTTCCTTCATAAGTCTAATCCCAATTAACACCCCCCCTAACACACACACACACACACACACACACACACACCCCTCCATCTTCCTTTGACTAGAAGGATCTAACAGCCCCACTCTCTCCACATCTTCAGAGACTTGACCATGCTGTGTCTCACCTGAGGGTAGAAATAGAGTGGTCAGTGTGGCCTGAGCCAGTGTGGGGAATACACAGGTCTGAAACAGCCTGAGTCCCTGGCACTATAGGGCAAGGCAAGTTTGTGGCTCCTGGGTCCTCTTTGTTGGTTGGAATAAATGTCTCTGTCCCACTGAAAGCCTGATCCTGCTATGGATGAATATGGTGGATTCCTTGCTCTGGAGGACCCTCTATTCAGAGCAAATCATCAAGGTCACCATGACTGATTGCGCAGATTGAGCGCTGCCCAAAGGCCACAACCTAGGAGACCAGCCAACTCTTACCTATCTGAATTCCAGCAGATGCTGACTGCCCAGAGAGAAAGCACGGAACAGGACCGTCCCTGTTCCCAAGCTCAGAGTCAGATATGGAAAGGAAGCTAAGAAGTTGAACCATGGAGCTCTGAGACATCAGCATCTAAACTGGGTCTCTAGACCCAGCAGTGGCGAGGGATGGGGCATCTAAGAAGAGCAGAAGACAGAACGCCTGAAAGCCCCAAGAGATTCCAGCGCACAGCCAAGAGGAGGCTGCCCAGTGGGAACAGGAAGACTGCCCATTCACCCTCCAGTCAATGCCCCGCCCTTCCCTGGCCATTCTGTGTTGCAGAAAACAGCCCCTCCTTGCTCCTGCCGCCTCTGTTCTTCATGATAGTGTTGTGCAAACTCCCTTCCTTCTGTCCCTGCCTCTGCTGCATGCTGTTCGCTTCATTGTGGACAGCCATGCTTACCAATCTGACTTCTTCAGAACTCAGGTTAGGCAACACCTCTCTAGGGAAGTATTTCTCCCTCACAGACTAATTCATCCCTCTCTGTCCTGGTCTTCTGGCCCTGTCCTGCAGGAACACACTGTGTGGTTCATCTGCCTATGTATCTGTCTCCATCCCTGCCCTTTGAGTTCTGAGTGTCGAGAAAGCTATGTTAAGCTGAGTCTTAAACCAGATCCCAGGAGTGGCCTGTAGGTGGAATGCTGTCCTCACTCTCCACCTCCTTCACTGTAATCACCAGTAGGCCATGCTTGCTTTGGGGGTTCTAGCACATGCCTGAGGCTGACTAGAAAGTCTGGGGCGAATTACTGCTGAAGGGGGAGAGGCCTGGCTACCCCTCCCCACAGTCGGACCACCCTGGGGCCATCCCCTCTGTTCTTCTGGTCATTGCTCCAAACAACAGGCGTTTAACACATCTTAGACTTAATGATTTTTAACCTGTCAGTTTCCTCCTAAGCCTGAATTCAAACGATCATATGTATTATGACAATGTGAGTATCTTCAGAAATGAAGATGTGGTCTTGTCACTTCTACTCCTTGGCCTGCCATCCTTCCATGGTGTCTCTTGACTCCCTGAAATTTACTGTATCTCTCCCTTCTTCCAAATGCTAGTAAGTTTTACTTTATGTTTTCAAAATAATGACTGAACCACAGCATCAGTTTCTGCTTCTTCTTTATAGGCTGGGTATAAAAATTAAGTCAGGCTGGAGAGGTAGCTCAGAGGTTAAGAGCACTGGCTGCTCTTCCAGAGGTCCTGAGTTCAATTCCTAGGAACCACAAGGTGGCTCATGACGCTCTATAATGAGATCCAGTTCCTCTTCTGGCATGGAAGCATACATGCAGGCAGAGCACTATATACATACATAATTAATTAATATACAAACTAAATTAAAAAAAACTAATGGTCAAGAAGCAGTGTGCTGTGATTATGGCTGGGCAGATATTGATGGCAGCTAAGCCAGCTACTTTAGTATGCTGTGGGCACAATAAAGTTGCCTCTCTTGCAAGCTTCTTGTTTGTTCTGAAGTTTCTATTTGTCACCCTCACACCCTATTTACTTATGTCACACCATCTTATTGTTTTCTAACTCTCTATAATATCAGATAGTTGAACCAAACAGGTGCTCCTTAATTTGCCTGTGAAGATGTGAACAGATACATGTCAGATAGTGAACTGGTGACAGCAGGTCAAAGGAATTATTTTACCCCAAGTCTAGCTTGGTGACCAATGGATGAGCTTATCTGGGTTACTCACAGGAGTGTAGATGTTTAGGCAGCATTAGAGAAAAGCCTGCCTTAGCATAGGTGACTGACTATTCGTGAGTAACTGGAGTTGTCTGCACAACTTGCAGGCAGTTCCACGCAAGAGTCTCCTCCAGTGGTTGTTTGCTGATCAACTAACTTCAGTGAGAGACTCAAAAGTCTTGCAAATTTTGTGAGCTTCCTGAGTCTTGTGAGCATCGCATCTTCCTCCAGGAGGAAATGTTTCTATCTGGAAGAAATAGCTACTCAACAGCAGACAATAAGACTAAAAACACTCACCAACCAACTTGAGTCAGTGTATGAAGTTGATTTATAGTAGATGACAGTTAGCTTCAGCTAAGCACTGTCATGCTCATAGTCTCCTGTTGCACTAGCCATTGACTTGTCATAATCTGGGTCAGAGCAAGATCCAAAAAAAGAGTGACCCATATTTGCCATTATTTAACAACTGTCTTAATTACTTT
>JADRCH010000097.1:946777-1005101 GCA_019843965.1 Rhynchomys soricoides | reverse complement strand
CTAAGATCTTATATCCTGATCCAGAAGTACAAGGCAGAGAAAGAGAGGTAACTGCGAATGGCATGGGCTTTTGGAACTCCAAAGCCCTCCTCCAGTGACACACTTCCTCCCACGAGGCCACACCTCCTAATCCTTCTCAAACAGTCCCACCAACTGGGGATCAAGTATTCAAGCTATTGAATTCAGCTATTCAAGCAGTTTCAGGGAAGTCCCTGAAACTGGCCAGATTCACTAGGCCCCTCCTTGCCAGAGTAAGGTATAAAAGCTGAGAGTCCCCTCAGACTGAAGGAAGCTGAGCTGCAAAGAAAACTCACAGAGGAGAAAAGCTGCAGAAAGGACGCAGACCAGACCAGCTGCCTTAGGAAAGCAGAAAGCAGCACAGCTTCCTGGAAGAGGTTTAGACCAACTGAGTCACTTGGGAAGGATATTCTCCCTAAGTATTAATACCAAGTATTAAATAGCAGAACCTTTGGGGTCATTCTCATTCAAATCACTATACCAACCAATGCTGAGGTACTTTAATGCATTCTGACTAATGTCAGGCCTGCTAACAAATCATTCCTCTCCCCTCCCTCCAGCCCTTTCTCCATCAGCCCATCTGATGTTGCTGCCTCTGGGCCTGATGCCCAGCAGCCTCCTGGCCTGCAGGATAGCTGGGTACCCCATATCTGAAGTCTCTTGTCTTCCTCTGTGTTTTGCTCCTCTTGTTTGGCTAAATAGCACACTCGCTTGTGCCATGTGATATTCATTTCAGAAGATGACATTATTAAACAAATGTCAGCACCAATTAAGAAACAACTTTTATCACTGGGTATCCGATAACAAAGTTACACAAAGACCCTGATGTTTGAAAATCTTATTTTTGTAAAATTAACATCAGTGACATTCTGCAGATGAAGTTGGAAGTCAACAGACAAGTCTATCCACAGCTTAGAGTTCCACCCTTTACTCATGATCCCTTGGGGGCTGAGCTAATGCAGGATTTACAATAAGCTATCATTATCATTCTGGATATTAAATAGCAGGAGAGGATAATTATGTGATTGTTATGGAATTAAAAATTAAGTGCAAAGAAAATTCTAAAATTGTTCTCCAGCATCCTGGTGACTTGTTTTACAGAATCCTGAAGCACCCAGCACCCACTGTGGGGACTGTTGCTTCATCTAGCAAGCATTTACTAAGTGTGTCCTATGCACTGGTCTCCTTCTCAGGGACCTATTGTTAACAGTTTATTAAGAGATTTAAACATGCCAACCTGCAGGGAAGCTCCTTAAAGCAAGAAGGTACATGACTCAAAATAGCTTCAGGAAGTCCCTGAAACTGACCAGATTCACTAGGCTCCTCCCTGCCAGAGTAAGGATGAGAGTTCCCTTCAGATGGAAAGAAGCTGAGCCGCAAAGAAAACTGACAGAGGAGAAAAGCTGCAGTGAAAACTTAGACCAGACCACCTGCCTTGAAAAACCAGAAACCAGTGCAGCTGCCTAGA
This sequence comes from Rhynchomys soricoides, assembly GCA_019843965.1. Taxonomy (NCBI): domain Eukaryota; kingdom Metazoa; phylum Chordata; class Mammalia; order Rodentia; family Muridae; genus Rhynchomys; species Rhynchomys soricoides. The sequence goes on along the minus strand of JADRCH010000097.1, from coordinate 1,003,615 downwards.
AGAGGTTTAGACCAACTGAGTCACTTGGTAAGGATATTCTCCCCAACCTGTTGGGCTGTCTGCAGGCTGGGCAATGAGCTCCAGGTTTTCAGCTTTTGTGAGTTGTCACCCATGCTGGCATGGGCCTTAGTGATAAAGTTGTCTTTGAGTTCTATTTCTATGTCTAATAGGAATATGGGTAAGCAACCCTTCACCCATATTCCTATTAGAAACCCCAATAAAACTCGTTGGTTCACCAAGTTGGACTCTGGTGGTATCAATACTTTGATCTCTTGTGGCTTCCCTGTCTGGGATGAATATGCGTGTGTGTTGCCTCTCCCTAGGAAAGGTCTTGTCACATGACAGGAGCTCTCTGTTGAGAAGGAGATATAGAAAACAGGACTGACCACTATGACTAGAGTGATAAGCAATGTGACATAGCAATGTGCAATGACAGTGACAAGGGAAGCCCTAAGAAAGGACTTCCTTGCGGGAAGGGGAGTCTAAGAAAGGACCTCCCTACAGGAAGGAGTTCCTGAACAACTTGAGATGGATATGAAGGTGAGTAGAAGAATGGATGGATGGATGGATGGATAGATAGATAGATAGATAGATAGACAGATAGATGAACAAATGCAAGTGGGTGGCTGGGTAGATGGATGGATTCATGGGTGACTTAATGAGTGGGTGGGTGGATGGATGAATAGATGGATGGACAGATGGATTCATGGGTGACTTAATGAGGGGTGGGATGGTACTGGTAAGTGAAGGCACCACCCTTTGCCTAGTGGGCACACATCTAAAGGTAGTGATCATACTAGTCACCTGTGTTACGGTGCCTCGCACAGGACTGATCCACGGTCACAGGCCAGTTAATGAGTTAGTTTAGCTCATGAATTAGGCAGATTTTAGAGCTCAACGCAATCCTTTCTCCCTTTATGGATCTTCATGTTTCCCTGTGGGAAATAGACATGAAAACCCATGCCACCAGAACTGAGGATTCTGTCGATGCTGCAGAAGGGACACTGCTCAGGGATCTTCATCGCATTTCACTGTGACAGACCTTAGGGAGCTAGCATCCCTTCCTCCACCACGAGCACTCCACTCTTTAAGCCTTGTACACAGTCAACCCTGGGACAGTTTGCCTTGACTAAGCCCATTTGACAGTAGAGACTATTTGAGGTGCAGAGAGCCTAAGTAAGTTTGAAGTCAGACAGATTGGACCAAATTCCTGGCTCTGCCCATAAATGTGCATGAGATATTTCACAGTCTGAATCTCCTAAGAACCCAGGGGTGAAATCAGACTGTGTCTAAAACACCTAGCGGTTAGGAAGTGATTGATAAGGGTGCTCTTTGTTGCCCAAGCTAAGAAGTTGAAGAAACTGAGTTCTGTGTTTCTACCAACCGTGCTGATATTTTTAATTAAAGCCGCAGGGAAGATCCAAAGTTATGATTGGGATTCAGTGTTTTAATATATGCAATGAAGAGTTCAGCAGCCATTCTGGAGTCTGTAGTGTTTAGAATCAGAGCGTCTACATTCTTCCTCAGCTCTGGCTGTGTGAGGCTCTTTCTCAGTCTTTGATGGCACTGAGCCATTCGTTTCCCCCGCCCGCCCTCTGGTGATGAATGTGGAAATTGCAGCCTCGGTATTCCACCAGCATCCCTGCAAGGAAGCCAGGCTCATGGTTACTTCACGATGCCATCTAGTGGCTTCTGCTAGCATTTTGCAGAGCAGAAAAGGGAGTTCATGCTTGGGAAAATGGTTGAAACTGTCATGACTGGACCTTACTCCTCAGTCCAACATTCACTAGCTGCTTGACCATGGCCGTATTGCTTCTTCAAACGCTAGTTTTCTCGTGGGCATATGGGTATATATCCATCTCGAAGTTCTGTGATGAATAAGATAACAGAGCTAAAACACCTCGAACAGTAGATGCCTTCCTTCTCACAGGATGAAGATTAAACAGAACACGACTAAGTTATCAAAACTGCATTTTTAAGTTTCCGAGAAAATAAAAGGTCTTGGTAGAATAGGGCACAGGGCATGGAGACTAGCCGGTGGAATTGTTAAAATATTCCCAGTGCAGTGGAGAGTTAAGACAACATTCCAGAACTGATCTTGACCTTCGGGGTGACCTCTGCTTCTGTGGCCAGGACTCAGCAGACTGAAGATGGATATACAGAGAAGTGGGTGAGTAAAGGATGGATGGACTGCTGGGGTCGGGGGAGGTATGAATGAACGGGGAGTGGATGAGTGGACAGATGACCAAGTGGATGGGTGAGGGGCTAAATGAGCAGGTGATTGGGTAGGTGGGTGGACTAATGAACAGGTGGGTGAATGGTTGGGTAACGGATGGGTAAATGGGTGGGTTGGTGAATGAACAGGGTAAGGAGGTGGATGGTCGGATAGATCGATTAGCAGGTGGGTGAGTGGGTGGGCGGACAGGTAGATGGATAGTGGCAAATGTTCCAGCAGTACCAGAAAGGACTGTGGGTTGGATGTCCTAATCAGAACACCAAAGAAGAGGATTAAGTAAAGTGGGCTGGGATCTGAAGAACGAAGAAGGACTTTGTTGGAGACCAGCTGGAATAATGGTTCTCAACCTCCTTAATGCTGTGACCTTTCAATAGTGTTCCTCGTGCTGTGGTGACCCCCAACCATAACATTACTTTTCTTGCTACATAATAACTGTAATTTTGCTCCTGTTATGAATTGTAATGCAAATATATGATATGAAAGACATTTTATATGCAACCCCTGTGGAAGGGTCGTTCAACCCCCAAAGGGATCACAATGCACAGGTTGAGAACTGCTGAACTTGAGCAAAGGTGAGATCAGGGTCTTGTCTACAAGGGAAAGCCCATGGAAGCACTTGAGCAGAGGCTGATGTGGAATAGACTCCATGCAGAAGCTAATATGGCTTCTGAGTACAGCCAGATGGGCCAGAAACCAACTCAGGTTGATCAGATGCACAAAGAAGTTCAGGCTGTGGTCCAGGAAATCAGTACTGAGCAGGCAAGCCCAGCATCTCCTGGCATCCATGCTTCTCAGCAGGCTCCACTCGGGAATGCTCGTTCATATTCAGCCCATCTGTGTGAGACTGTATGAAAAATTAAATATGCTTGATCTCCTGGATTAGAGTAATTTCCTGGTCAGGGTTAGATGCATTTTAAATTCTTTCCTAATTTAATTTCTTTTTCAATGCTGAAAAAGTATAACTTGCAGTAAATAACTTGTAAATAAGTAACTTGCAACAATTAAAATTGCACTAGTATTAAATGTGAACCTTTGGACAGAGGCTACATACAGCTCACAGATAGACACCTTCCACTATGTACAAGGCTCTGGATTAAGTCCCCAGCACTTGATAAACAAGCTACCGTCTTTATGCTGTGGCTGTCCAGATTGTGGCACAGGCTGTCTGCAGACTCAGGATGTTTCTTGAATGTCCCTTCCTAGTTCACATTCACCATCAAGTCTGCACTCTGACCTTTGCTTCTGTTATTTTTGCCTTTTCTTCATACAAGTGGGATAATGTGTGTGTATGTGTGTGTTTACATATATGTGTGCATATATGTACATATATAATATATAAATTATTATATGTATCATATACACATATAAACATATTACATATACATGTCTGACTTCATTTGCTGATCATATATCTGTAAGATTGGTCCATGCTTTTGCACATCTTATTACTCCATCCTTTTTCCTTTTTAAAAATCTACTCTTTACTGGTGGACACTGGGTTGCTGTCAGTTTGAGGCTGCAGTGGAAAATATTTTGATGAAATCACAAACCAGTCTTTTATCTGATGTATATACTTGTTTCTCTTGATTATATACCTAGAAGTGGAATCTCTTGAGTTACACAGTTTGTCTTCCATAAATACTGACAGTTAAAAGAATTATTCCAATTTTACTCAATTTGTAAATAATACTTAGTGACATAAGAACCTTAGCTACACTACAGGAGTGACATCTCTTAGAAGTGAACTTTATTGTATTGCAAAATGTGTGAGGGAATGCCAGAACTCACACCCAGAAACTGCAGAGGGAAAGTGATTTGGCCAACTTAGCATTAGTGCGGACCAAGTGGATGTCATTAAAGCTACCTAAAATGGACAGCACCCAGGGGACGGAGAGATGGCTCGGGGGTTAAGAGCACTTGCTGCCCTTGCAGAGGGCCTGAATTCAGTTTCCAGCACCAATGTTAGGGATTTTACAGCAGCCTGTAACTCTAACTCCAGGGGATCCAGCTTCCTCTTCTGGTCTTCTTAAACAACTGCACTCATGTGGTGCATGCTCGTACAGGCATACATACATACAAATAAAAATACATCTTTTTTTAAACGGACAATGCCTTTCAGAATCTCTAGTGTCTAAGCAGAGTTGGGCAGCTTTGCTCCCTCACAATGATGCTTTTAGTAGTTGGCTCATGCTATCTCCAGCCACAGGAGATGCATTCCCATCAGTAAGGTCCTATTCACAACCGGAAAGCCTTCTTGCCCTTCTCAAATAGTCCCTACCCTAGTGACAATACGCAAGGAAGGTGAAACCTTCGTAGTTTGTTCGGCTCCTCAGGATGCCTGGCCTAGAACCAGATGATCCTAAAATGACTTTAGGACCCATAGCAGAAATACCTCTGTAGTGAAAAGACCTCACTCAGACCAGGGCCATTCTTCCTTGAACTACAGCATCTGTCTGAAGTCCAAGTGCTCTCCAGGGCCCACTTTTCTTCCTCTGTGTGTTTCTTGGTCTGGGTCCATGTTCCCGAATTTGTACCATCTCTGCATAGCTCCAGTCACATTAGGAACCATCCTTTGTGAGGCTCATCCATCAGAACTTGGCGTTCTGGGAACCCTGCTCTTGCCTTTGCCATAAGAGTTTGACCTCAGATAAAACTGAGTTTCTTTTCATAATCTTAGTCCCTTGAGCTGTATGACACATTTCTGTATGCTCTTTGGCTTACCAACAACAAGGACTAAGTCTGTTTCTCACAGCTCTGAAATTGGGAAGTCCAGAATCAAGGTGCTTCAGTATAGTTGATGTCCAGTGAAAGCTTGCTTCTTGGTCCATCCTTCTCTGTGTCGGCTTGATCTCTTTAGCTCCTGTCAGGGCCCTAATCCATCCACACAAGCTCTATTCTCATTGGCTGTTCAGTTCTCAAGGGCAGGTTTCCACAGATGTATTTGGGGAACACAAATGTTCAGTCCACACAAACCCTCTTAGGGACATTAAAGTCCATCAGGAAAACAAAAGCAAGCTTGAAGCTCCGAGGAGATCCGGTTGGATCAGGATTCCAACGTGGCAGAATAGATGCACTCTGGGATAGAGAGTCATCCTTGGGCAACATCACAATTTGGGGGCAGAAGTAGAGGAACATGATCTAGAAAGTGTGTGTGTGTGTGTGTGTGTGTGTGTGTATGCATGAGCATGCAAGTGCATGCATGTGAATGCATGTGAATGCTCATGTAGAGTCCAGCAGACAACCTTGGGTGTTGATCCTCAGGTGCCATCCATATTTTTTTCTTTTTACATTTTGAGCCATGCCATGGTTCAAAATGTAAAAAGAAAAAGAAAAATCATCCAGAGACTGCCCCACCTGGGGATCCATCCCATATACAGTCACCAAACCCAGACACTATTGCTGATGCCAAGAAGTGCTTGCTGACAGGGGCCTGTTATAGCTGTCTCCTGAGAGGCCCTGCCAGAACCTTACAAATACAGAGGCAGATGCTCACAATCAACCATTGGACTAAGCATGGGGTCCATGGTGGAGGAGTTAGGGGAAGGACTGAAGGAGCTGAAGAGATTTGCAACTCCATAGAAAGAACAACAATATCAACTAACCAGACCCTCCGGAGCTCCCAGGGACTAAACCACCAACCAAAGAGCACACATGGAGGGACCCATGGCTCCAGCTGCATATGTAGCAGAGGATGGCCTTATCTGGCATCAATGGGAGGGGAAGCCCTTGGTCCTGTGAGGGCTTGATGCCCCAGTGTAAGAGAATGCTAGGGCAGTGAGGTGGGAGTGGGCGGGTTAGTGGGGAAGCACCTTCATAGAAGCAGGGGGAGGGGGGCTGGGATAGGGGGGTTGTGAAGGGGAAACCCGGAAGGGGAGATAACATTTGAAATGTAAATAAATAGAATAACCATTTAAAAAAATTTAAAAGAAGTAAAGAAAAAATGTTTTGGACCATGGATTCTCACTGGCCTGGAGCTTGCCAAGTGGGTTAGACAAGCTGGCCAGTGAGTTCCAGGGATTTGCTTGCCTCTGCCTCCCCAGCACCCAGAGTTCAAGCACATGCCACCACACCCACCTTTTTGCATGGGCTCTAGGGATCAAACTGGGCTCCTCATTGTAAGTACTTTACCAGTTGATCCATCTCCCCAGACCCAGCCACACAGTTCTGAAAATAACCCATGAATCCCTCTAGTGTGTATGTAGTCATTATTCAGCACATTTGAGATCTGACCAGCAGCCCTTGGGTTATGATCACTCACTGTACCTCAAAGAGTTTCCTGTGGTATATGTGGTAGAGAGACTTCGTTCAGCTATGGGGAGACTTTAGATCAGATATAGAGATTTCGGCTAATCAGCTCCAATTTGCTGTCCATCTCAGAGATGCAAAGGCCGACCATGTAAAGGGGGGTTGCTTTGAGGAAGTCTTTGGGATTCTACTTAAGAATACATAGCAAGCATCCTGCATGTGTAGAGCTGTCTTAACCAGCCTCGTGAGAAGTGAGGGAGGCAGTTTTTACACAAAGGGACTGTGTTGGCTGTTCCTGGTTGTCAACTTGACCACATCTGGAATTAACTAAAACCCAAGCAGCTGGGTACACCTGTGAAGGATTTCTTTTCCTTAATTAAATCATTTGAAGTAGAAAGACCAGATTTTTAAACTGGACCTTTTGAGGTGAGATCCACCTTTCATCTCGGCCATACCTTCTACTGGCAGCCTATACAGGATATGGAAGAAAGCGGTCTCTCTTGGCTTGCTTGCTCGCTGGCAAGACCATTCTTTCACTGGCTTTGAGACTACTTCTTTGGGATTGTGAGGTAGACTAAAGACCAGCTGACACATCAGTCTTGTGAATTGAACAACTACTGAACTCTTGGACCTTCTATTGGTAGACAGTCTTTGTTGGACTAGCTGGACCAGAGCCTGTAAGCCATTCTATAGAACGATACACCCACAACATCTCAGGGAGAGGTGAGACCTATCCAAAACTTCAAAATATGCCCATAAAAGAGTGGGAAGAAGAGGAAGAGGAGGAGGAGGAGGAGAAGGAGGAGGAGGAGGAGGAGGAGAAAGAGGAGGAGGGGGAGGAGAAAGAGGAGGAGGAGGAGAAGGAGGAGGAAGAAGAAGAGAAAGAGGAAAGGGTTCATGCATATCTACTTTTCTTGGTTTCTCTTTATGTACCAGGACTTCCAGGTTGGTAGTGGCATGTATCTTTATTATCCTACATTGGAAGTGGTATACTTACTGGATGGACACTTTGCATTTATGAGGTCTTATTGCTAGCCAAGTTAATAATGCATCTAAAAAAAAAAAGGAGGCTTGTGCATTTGGCTAGAGCTTATTAATATGATTCAATTTTAAAAGGGCTGTTACTTCAGAGCCCTGATGTCTGGGATGCGGTTAAAGCACCATCTTTTCTCTCTGCCCCCTAAGAGTCACCATGACAACAGAGAGGTACCCTGTGCCCTGAGTCAATCACAGATTTGTCTACATAAGGGTTCAAATTATTCTTCTTTGCCTTCCTTGGCAAAAGTCCTGGCTTCATGTCCAGACTGAGCTGGAGTCTCAATCCATCAATATTTATGATGATGATGTCGCCATTCATTAACAGAAACTCGATTCGAAAACATGAGCTGATCCTGCATGTACAAGGCACTCTGGGCACTTGGGCACTACTGTCTGGAAAGCTGATGAGCCTCTACAAGTCATAGCCACTCTGAGCTGAAAGAGTAACGTAGTCAGCTCTGAGTTTCTTTGATGTTTTCTGCCTCTGGGCCTGCCTTTAGTTCCTGCCTGGACTTACCTTCATGACTGTAACTGAAGTAAACTCTTTCCTGCCCAAATTGCTTTTAGTTATTTTCTTTAAAGTCACAGCAACAGAAAGCAAACTAGTATCTTGCCACAACAAACGAGATATGTAAGGTCTCTGTGATATGGTGGTGTAGAATCCTTTGGGTATGTACAGCATACAGGATTGGATGGTAACTCTGTTTTTACAGTTTGGGGAAGCTTCCAGGTGGATTGCCATAGTGGCTAGACTGATTTACATTCCCACAGGGTAGAAGGGTTCTCCGGTCTTCACGTCCTCTCTGGCATCTGTTGTTTGTTTTCTTGAGAAGCCACTCCAACTGGGGTATCTCCAATCAGGAATCGCAGTGGAGTTTTTGTTTTTTAAAATTTCTTTATTCTTTGAAAATTTCATATGTGTATACTATGTACCTTGATCATAGCCACTACTCATCACAGCTGCTTCCCAACTTCAGAGGCTTTGTTTATGATTTTATAGATTTATTTAAACTCAGAGTCCACTTAGTGATGCCCTGTCTCATATAACTAATAAAATAGTAATAATAATAGTAATAATAATAGTAATAATAATAGTAAATACATCCTGTGGATGTTCGTTACAGTGATGAAAAGGCTAGCACAAGGGTGAAAGAAGAATTTTTACAGCCTAAGGATTTCCCACTCCCCAAGGAGATGGTGCCAGTGAAGATTAGCTAAGCCTGTGTCCTGATCCAGCTGTACACCATAAGCCTTGCTTCCTTGGGTATAGCTCTGTAATAGATCTACTCCCTGCTCAGCTGTATGCAATAATCTCACCTCTCTGTTCAATTAACCCCATACGGTAAACACAGTGAACTTCTAGAGTGCTGTGCTTTCCCCATCCGCGAGCCCAGACCACCTGATCCCAGTATTTCAATGTCTCTGGGTGTCTATTTACCTTCTCTTAATTCCCTTGATGCCCCAGTAAGGTCCATTCCTGGAGCCCAGAAAGGATGTGACAAGGCATATATGTTGAAGACTGGTCCCTAAGTAGTGACATTATTGACATATCCTAAGTGATTCGAGATTGAGTCAAGTTGACAATGCAGGTTAACAGTCACCATAGGAACGTGTTTATCTTTTTAAGAAACAGACTCTTTCCCAGACTGTTCATCCCACTTTATGATTCCATTATCAATGGGTGGGAACTCCTTTTATTTACATCCTCACTGGCACTGGAATGACTGGCATTTTTAATTTTAGCCATTCTGGTAGGCTAAAATTAAATAGCAGTTTCTCATTATTAGTTTAATTTGCTTTTCATCAGTGTTTAATAAGAGGAGTGTCTTTTCATGTGCTTCTTTGCCATCTGTTTATCTTCCTTGATGAGGTATCTGTTCAAGTGTGCCTTCAATTTCATTGGGTTATTTGCTATGCTAATGAGCTGTGAGCGGTTCTTATTTCTTCTCCATCATCCGTGTCTGTCAGATATAAAATGTATTCTTCAAGCTTGAGGCTTCTGTTTTATACTAATGTGTTTTAAAGAAAAAAAAAACTTAAGTTTTGATGTACTACTCATTATTCTTTGTATTTATGGTCCTTGACTTTTTGCTCACTGAAGAAATGTTTACTAAGCTACGTAGCTTACTAAAATCTTGTACTAACTGTTTTCCAGGAGCTGTACTACTCCCAACTTATTATGCATGGACCACCTAGGTCTGTGATCCACTTCACGTTAATCTATGTTTAAGGTGTGAGTTAACGGTGGAGATTCACTTTTGTATTTTGTTTTCAATTGTTGGATCAATTATATGGAAACCTCGTTGACTATATATTAGTTTGCCTTTAAACCTTTGTAGAAAAAAATTAGATTTTGTTATTACCTTTATTCATTGGGGGAGGGAGGAAACACTTGCTGTACATGTGTACATGATGTACATGTAGAGGTCAGGGGACAGCTTGCTGTAGTCTCTCCTTCTACCATGTGGGTTCCAGGAAGCAAATAAGGTTGTTGGCTTGGTTACGAGTTCCTTTTCCAGCTGCTGAGCATCTTTTTTTAAAAAAGTAATTGCCTCCTCTTCCCCATTTCCAAAGAAACAACATCTCATGTTGCCAGTGCTGGACTTATGTTAACTGGTAATCCTCCTGCCTCAGCCTTCTGCTGGGATTGTAGGTACACACTACTATGACCAAGGTCAGCCTTCTTGATATTGGGGGGAACAAATATTCCAATTTCATCTTTATTTAGAGTGGTTTCAGTTGTTCTAGGCTTTGGTTTTTTGTTTTCATTTCCATATGGATTTTTAGAATTAGCTTCTAAATTCCTAAAATTTTCTTCCTAAGAATGTGGTTGAGGTTCCACAGACTTTATGGGCATTTTTCAATCCTACACACTGTGACAATATTGGTCCTCTGGCCTGTGGAGTCACTCCTTGGTTGCTTCAGCTTTTCCCACACTTTCACTGTGTAGGTTTTACACAGGTTTCTTTAATAAATTCACTACTAAGGATGCTCTTATAAATGTTTTCTTGTTGCTATTTTGAGTCAGGGTCCCAAGTCACTCGACCTGTCATCAAACTCAATAAGTGTATAAGGGTGGTCACTTAAAATATTCTTTTGACCTGCTCAGTAGCTGAATCAAAGTATGTTTTGTGTTGTTTTGTTTGTTAGACAGAATTTCTCTGTGTGGCCCTGGCTGTCCCGAAACTCTGTAGACCAGGCTTGCCTTGAACTCAGAGATCTGCCTGCCTTTGTCTCAGGAGTACTGGGACTAAAGGCCTGTGCCACCACCGCCCAGTTCATCTTCATTTCTTAAGCTGTTAGTATCTTACTGTAAAGAAATATGTAGTGGAGCAAATCAGCACCACCAGTGAGCACCACTTGTTTACACTAAGATGGGGAATTCTTCCTGGGCCCCCTTCACAAAGGTCTAAGGGAACACAGGGATTGTGAGCTGCCAGCCACTCTGCTCCAATATGATGCTGCTCGAAGCTTTACAAAGTGCCCAGAGATGGAAGGTGGGAGGAATGGCCACCTCGTCTGATCACCTCTTCTTCTGTTAAAGATGGACGCGGAGGCAAGGCTCTCAAAACCCACAACAGAGTAAAGGCTCTGGAGAACCTTGCTTTCTTGACAGCCATTGTGACTGGGATGAGAAGAAACGTCAGCGGCTTGGATTTCCATTCCCCTGATGGCTAAAGCTGTTGAGCAGCTTTTACTTACCCATTGGCTATTTGTATTTCTTCTTCTTGAGACTTGTCTGTACAGCTCATTTGTCCGTCCTCCGACTGTATTTTCTGTGCTTTTGTGTTTAGGCTTTGAGTTGCGTGTGTTTGACATATTACTCATCGGTCCGATAACCAGCTTGCAGATGTCCTATTCTGTTGGGTGTCTTTCTGGTTGATCCTGGCTCCCTTCGCTGTGTGGGAGCATCTTAGTTTGGTGTAGCCCATTTGTCAATCTCTACAATTTCTTGAGCCAACAGCACCCTGTTGAGGAAGTCATTGCCTATAGCTATAGCCTGAAATGTTTGCCCTACATTTTCTTGTAGTAGTTTCAGGTTCAGATCGACTTTTTCTCAACTTTCTTTTTTTTAGCTCTGTCAGGAACAGAAGGTTGTAGATAGTGGGATTTATTCCAGGTCCACTCTTCTATGGTCTATAATGCAAGTATTTGTTGCAGATTTTGCACATATGTGCTTTATTTTTATTGTTTTTTAATTACTATCTAGTTGAGGTTTTATATTTCTTGGTTTAATTTTGGTAAGTCATATGTGTCTATAAGAATATCCTTTAGTCCAGATTTTCAGATTTATTAGTATATAAGTGGTTTTATATCTATTTATTTAGTGTGTCTATGCATACAGACATGCAGGCATGTCGCCACACTTAGGGCTAGAAGATGATAATGTGTGTGAGTTGATTCTCTTCTTCCACCTTTACACTGGTTCATGGGATTAAATTCAGGTCATCAGACTTATGATAAGTGCTTTTACCTGCTGGGTCCTCTCCCACTTTTTGATTTTATTGTATTTTTGAACATAAAACCCTCATAGCTCTAGACTTTCCTCTTTTCCTTGCTAAATACTCCAGATTTTTGGCTATGTTAATTTTCATTTTCCTTTTATTCTAGCATTTTAAAAATCCCCATCCATTTCTTCCATAACCCATTGAATGTTTAAAACAATATTGGGCTACCAAGATAGCTCAATTGGTAAAATGCTTGCTGAACAATTCTCATGACCCAAGTTCAAATCCTCTAAACCCACAAAAAGGTAGAAAGAACTGACTCCACACAGTTGCCCTCTGACCTACACACACACACACACACACACACACACACACACACAAATAACAATAATAACAATTCCAATTTTGAAATGCATTGCTAGTCTCCTTGTGTCTGTATATTTAGATAGTTTATCTGATTTCCTTTACTATCCATTTCTAGGTTTACTCCATTACTATCCAGTAATATTAGAAAAATTGCCAAGTCCATTAGAATCTCTTATTGGGCTCACAAAAGCATCCAGCTTTTAATCCATCCCTGTTCACTCTCCTTTGGCTCCTAAGGTCACTCTCCACAGTGATGGCCCAGGATCTGCTTTGAGGCCCTTCAGTAGCTTTAGGAGCAGCAGGAGTCAGCATGAGTTCCCTCCCAAAGGGCTTCTACAGAGGCAGAGAAAACCTTAGCTCTCGCTTACTTATTAGGTTAAATAGTAGTGGACCATCTCTCCTGGCTGTAGCCAGCTGCTGCAGGGAGCTGAGGTCTGAACTCACACCAGGGCAGCATTTGTCTTATCAAGAAGAAAATCCTTAGTGAGAAATAGTTGTTTAGACAACGTTCCCCTAGGGATTTAAGCCTCGTGTGTAAGCAGTGTGACCCCTCAGAGTATGGAGGGAAGCATGCCCATCATTTTAGTGGATGCTTATAGTTTCCTACGATGTTATCACCACTACGGTAGGCAACATTTATCACTCCCTCCTTAACTGTCAAGGCCAGATGAGGACCTGGTCCTCAGGACTCATGTGGGCTTGAGAGAAACCTCAGGCCCTCCAGCCTTCCTTTAACCAGTTGTCCATCGACGTGAGGAGGAGTTAAAGGCCTTGCATGGCTGTAGCCTTACTTGAAGGCACAGGGGAAAGATTTCCTCTGTGTTGACCCTCCTCTTTGAAGACTTGGTTAGAGCTGGGGTCTTCATGGGCTTCTTGAACACTTACAGGACATTTTAGAGATGCTTCACCGTCCCCTGGGGCCTAGTTGACCTCAGAAGACAAGGTAAAATATTCTCCCCTTTCAATCCTGCCAACCACATCAGTATAGGTCTCTAAATATGGCTGCTGAACTCTCAGAAGGTTGACTACAGCAACTTGGTACTTTTAATTACTGTGTGATACTTAGATAAAGCTGGGGCAAAAATCCAACCACTTTAAAATAAGCATTGCTTTGACATACAGTTAAGCAGGGTTTTGACAGCAATGTGTTGAACTTTGACCTTAGATGTGTTAATATCATACCTAAAGTTTCATCTTTTATATACTGTCATGTCACTTGCTCAAACCTTTATGGCTTGCTTCAAAGTTTCCAGCTTTTTCCCATTCTGGAAAAAAAATGTTCCAGGCATTGTAATCTTTATCAATAATCAACCAGGCCAGCTGTGATGATGTTTCATAAGCAGACACATCTGGTCTTATAAAAGCAGTAATTGTTTGGCTTAGCGCAGTGGTTCTCAACCTGTGGGTTGCAACTCCTTTGGCAAACCTTTATCTCCAAAATTATTTACATTATGATTCATAACAGTAGCAACATTACAGTTATGAAGTAGCAATGAAAACAATTTTTATGGTTGGGGGTCACCACAACATGAGGAACTGGATTTTTTTATTAAAGGGTTGTAGTGTTGAGAACCACTGGCTTAGAGGCTTAGAGGGTGCAGTACTACCTTAAAACACAGGACAGTCAAAAATCTCTATTTGTACTTTGCACAATCCAGGGAATGATGTGTTTTTGGCAAGTAGCAGGCCGAGAAAAGCAGAAATAGCACAATAAAACATCAAGTGGATGTTTGCAATCTCCTGCTGACTCAGCTAAGGAGGCTCCATTAAAACCGTGAGGCTGGAGTTCTTGGAAAGAGATGACATCAACTTGTTCTTCTTCTGTAGTCTGTTACTGTCACTGCAAGTGGAAAGTCAAAACAGAAGCAAGGTGCCCCGGGCTTGATGTGGAGAAGTGGACAATAAACATGGAGCAAAGGAGACTCACAAAGGAAAAGACTCTATCTCCGTCAGAGAAAAATAAGCGTGGAGATGCCAGGCAGGAAGAGCAGGCACTAATACCCACTGCAGTCCATTCTTGTCTCCAGCCTCCCATCAGCAGGCTGAATCCTCTTTGCCTCCAGCTGTTGGGAGCTACTCTCTGACAGCAGCTTGTCAGCATCTGGCAATCTACCTTTGGTGCCAGTTGGGATCTGTGCTTGTCCATGGTTCTCCCTGGGCTGCTGTAAATTTATAGGTGCTTTCCAAGTCTAGCCCTCTCAGTGTCTGCTCCATTTTGTAGCTGGCTAGTGCTGGCAGTACATAGCTTGAGGAAACCTTCAAGTCTCCTTTGAAAACCAGCAAATGTATCATGCAAAATAATATGTCAAAAAAAGAACCAAAACAACCCACTATGGAGGTCTAGCATTGCCTCCCTAGTCTGATGTAAAAATGCATTAACCTTGGCAATGAGAGTCCATGGTATGTACTCACTGTTAAGTGGTTATTAGCCCAAAAGTTCAAAATACCCAAGAGTCACTTCGCAGCAACAGTAGGGCTGAGTGTGAGGTCTCAGATGGAGGACTTGGAGAAGGGACTGAAGGAGCTGAGGGAGTTTGCATCCCCAGGGAGGCAGCAACAGTGGCAACTGGCCTGACCCCTTGATACTCCTGGAGACTGATCCACCAACCAAAGAATACACATGGAAGAACCCATGGCCACATATGTGGCAGAGGAGAGTCTTATTAGCCATCAGGGGGAGGAGAGGCCCTTGGGCCTGAGGGTGTTAGATCCCTCAGTATAGGAGAATGCCAAGGAGGGAAGACAAGAGTGAGTGGGTGGGTGGGTGGGTGGGAGAATACCCCCATAGTGGCAGGGGGAGGGGGGAAGAAATGGGGAGGTTCCAAAGGGGAGATATGGAAAGGGGGAAACATTTGAAATGTAAATAAAGTATGAAAAATAAAATATAAAAAAAAGAGAGTCCATGCTGAAGTTTTCTCTGGGTCTCCCATTTCCATGATTCCATGATCCAGGAAGGTAAAAATAATAAATAAATAAGTGAATGAATGAATGAATGAATGAATGAAAGAAATGGAGAGGAGGACGGGGACATGGTACAGGAAATTCTGGGGATGGAGGTGCTTGTCTGAGGACTCAGCCGTGGCAGGAAGTTTTATGGGTGGTGAAGTCATTTGGTCATCCTCATCTTGATGATGTTACTAACCAAGATGGAGGTCAGATGGCATGGTTTATGCCATCTTGATGACATCACTCAGATGGCAGCCAAGTCACATGGCTGTTTCCACCTCAATGAGGTCGCTAGTCAAGATGGTGACAAATTAACATACTTACTTTTTGATTGTGGCGAGGGTGGATCCATGATAAAATGTGCCCACCCCCTACCAGGGAACTAGTCTCTGTGGGATCCACCCATCTCCCAGATTAAATATGGATGCTTACTCCCTTTTCTTTAAAACAATCACCTGGGTTTGGATAGCATAGCTACAGGGGAGATAGTCCATGTGGCTTGGCTATTTTGGCCTGAAAAGAACAAAGCAAATAAACAGAAGAAGGAATTCCATGGTTTCAGCCTCAAAAAAGGGAGTCCATATGTCTTACCACTAATTGTAAATAGTAAATGCTAAGTAATGCCATCTGGACCCTGTTTCGATTTCTCCTCTGCTCATAGATACAGGCAGTTGCTAGTATAGGGAACCCAGGAAAAAAGCAAAAGGAATGAAGGTGTGCCCAACACTCATAGGTGGCGCTGTTGCTCTGGGAACATATTGAGACAATGGGGACGTGACCTTGATGTCATTTTGTCCTACCCAAACAGGGTATGGGCTGAGGTCAGACAAATCTGTGACCTTCTGTGCTGGCTGGAACTTAAGACCCTTAGAAAACCACTTGTTAAAAATAGTTAACCCTGACTTAAAATATTGGTAGCCTTGTGTCTTAGTTAAGGTGTGTGTTGCTGTGAAGAGACACCATGACCAAGGCAACTCTTACAAAGGCAAACATTTAATTAGGGCTGGCTTACAGTTTCAGAGGTTCAGTCCATTATCATCATGGCGGGAAGCATGGCAGCCTCCTGGCAGACATGGTCCGGAGAAGGAGCTGAGAGTTCTACATCTTGAGCTGAAGGTAGCCAGGAGACTCTCCTCTGCACTGGGCAGAGCTTGAGCACTAGGAACCCTCAAAGCCTGCCCACACAGTGACACACTTCCTCCAACAAGGCCACACCTATTCCAATAAGGCCACACTTTCTAATAGTGCCACTTACCATGGCCAAGCATATTCAAACCGCATTCTTGTGTAATGCTTTTTCTTAATTAGAAAAGCAACTGCCTAGGCACCATAATGTCTACTGAAGTGTAGGACTTACCCATACCAAAAGTGTGTTTGTTCTCTCGTCCTCTCAACCTGTTTCAAAGTATCCCAGGTTCTCTAGGGAACAGTCTGGAGAGGGCATGAAGAGAAAATCCATGTCCAGAGAGTGGTGTTGACCTTGCAGCTTGTTGAGCTTGGGTCTTGGAGGTCTCTTCCATATTGTGCAATCTCTCCTTAATAACAGGAGAGGTATAGTCAACGAGGGGGGTGGGGACCTCTGGGCCAGCCAGAGGAATTGGTTTCCCTCTGTCCAAAAATATCTGCTTCTCCTTTTTGATAAATTGTTTCCCATATGGGTTTCATGAGCGTTAACCAAACATAGAGCCCCAGTTCCCATCATGAAGGTTTCTCTCTGGCTTCCAATGATCGGTCAGTCTCTGGTTGATTCCTTTGTAGGGGGGTGTTTGTGTTAGGTGCCTCTTATCAGCAGGCTTATCATCAGAAATCACCAAAGACACTGGCCGAGCTATGGATCAGGATTCTACATCTACTTTGTCTAAATGTCATGTCTTGTGACCTCTCATCCAACCTCCAGGATGACTAGACACCCAAGGAGGACCTTGCTGTCCTCAGCCGTGTGCACAAGCATTACCTGGTCTCCTTAGCATTTTCTTGGGCCCTTTTTCTTGTTGTAAAGAAACTTTCAATCCAGGGGTTGCCACTGATGTAATAAAAGAGTATAGTTCACCTGAGAAACACCCCAGCATGGCATGGGACATGTCACCAAGGGAAGGGATCCAAACACTCTCCCAGAGGAGTTTGAAATCCAGAGCAAGTCCTCATATTGAAAGAATAATTTCGGTGTGGCACAAAAGCAAGCACAGGTAAAAGTACCTCAAGCCAGGCAGTTTCTTTCTGCACAAAGGGTGCCTAGAACCCAAACTGAGTTGGCAAGCACCCATGGCCCCCATCTTTTAATCCTAGTGCGGGTGGTGACTATTTCTCATGTCGATAGAGCTACCAACTGGGGACCAAACCTCAGCACACGATCCATTTGGGGCGATGCTTCATATTCAAACCAAGACACATGTTTCTAGCATACAGACCAAGGAAGGTAATAGGGACGCTGTTCCCTCAGACAGGGAACACCAGTGCAGCTCTAGATATGAGAGTCTTTGGTGCTCTGTGCATCAAGCTGAATCACTGAATAAACAATCGCACGTTCTGGTCTATTGCTCAACAGCGAAGGCTGGAGTCAAAGGATGTCAGAGCCCTGACTCAGCCAGTGCCCAAGCATATAATGACCTGGATACACAGTGGCTTCGTATGTAGTTTTTTGAAGAGTTTCGAGTCAAATTTGTTCCGCTTCTCTGTGGTGCTGCCATGATATTTTGTCTTTTTTTTTTCTTTTTTTTTTTTTTTAAATTCTACAAGCCCTGGTTCAGCGAGGGGCCCTGAAGTGTCCAGAGGACTGGATTCTAGCCCTTACTATCTTAGCAGCCCACTTTGTGGGTGACTTTGGGACAAGTTGATTATTCTTGGCCTCAGCTCTCCTTTGGCCACAGACTTCTGCATGAATTGGCAAGGACCCCCAGTATTTAACTCTTTCAGCTTCCATCTTGCTGCTTTGGGCCCTAGGGGAGGTCTGTGGTCTGTCTTTCTCATGGACCTCAACTCCAGTTGCTGTAGCTCATGCCACTGTGAACTTCAGAAATCTCTGCTGGGTCCTTCATCTCTTCTTATCTCCTTCCTGCATTGCATCTTATTGGAAAATGAGAAGGTGAGACTCACTCATCTGTCCATTCATCTGGCTTTTATAAGGTGCTTCCTTTATAAACTTGACTGAGATACACAGCTTGCCACAGCCCGTGTCTTTTTATGATTTCTAAATGTGATTTGTGTGAGTTCATCTAATGCTTGCTTTGTCCTTAGATCTTTCAGCTGGGCTGAGCGTTTAGAAGACAAAAAAAGAATATTTAGATCTATGATTCATTGAATTACTCTAATTTTTTTGTGATTTTTTTTTTCTTCTTTTGGCTCACGGTCAGGTTCGGAGTCCTCTTTTATTTTTATTTAATGTGGTTATTTTGTGTTCTGTTCTTCCAGATTTGACTTTATAATTAAATTTCCCCCAGATAGATGGGAAAATGAGTTCACCCTCCCTCGTTGCTCTCAGGAGTGGGAAGGGGCTTTTATAATAAGCCTGTTGGGAGTGGGGGAGGGGACCACAGCTGGTAGTAAGGAAAAAGAATCATGCATGCATAAATGAGAACAGACCACCCTGGAGCTGGGAGAGGTTCTGCCTTTCTAAAACATGAGCATGTGTTAGGAAGGGAGGCTCTGCAGCCACCTAAGAACGGACCTTTAACCTTTTGCAAGATATTTCTCTCTCCAAGGTGCTGGGGTTGCAGATGTAGGGTAGACAGGACAATTTCCATTTAATATAAATATGTCAGCCAGTCTGATGTTCTCTGCTATAGGAATTGACAGAAATCTATCCTGAATATTTTATCTTAACCTTTAATATTTGAGCACTTAGTATTTCTCCACATTTCTGTAGTGAATGAATAATCTAGTTATAACCAAACCCACAGTGAAGAGAATTTTGAAATAATATTGCCCATCTGAACATTGCGGTGGGCAGCACAGAAATATTTTGTGGGGTTAATAGATTTGGCAGTAAGGTCAAATTGTGTGCAATCCAGGTCTTTGCCATATAGAAACTGATTCAAATAAAGCAACCTGTTCTTCTCCCTAGGAAGACCTGTTGGCATGGCCATTTGTTAACTAGGCACCCTGTGGCAGTGCCCCTGTAAGAAGAGAAGGGACAGAGAGCAGTTTTTGTAAGTCCACAGACAAAGGAGGCTGTGCAAATATTTGCAGGCTTTTTGCTCCAGAGGCGAGATTGACTTAAAGGTGTCCATCCGCTGGATGGCTGCTCTGATCCAAGTAGGGATGCTGGGCCAAGCAGAAAAGTGTGCTGCCTAGCAGAATATTCATGACTCGGAGCTGCCCGGTGTTTTTAGAAGGCAGGAACAATGAATGGGGGGTGTTTTCCTGGAGGCTACGATCTGCGTGTAAGCAAGGACAAAGGAAGCAGCTCAGGAGGGAGGGTGGGAGTCACTGGTACTTTGCTAGTTCTCTCTGTTTTATGGTCACCCAGGGGCACAGTTTGCTGCTCTAGCAAATGAGTAATGAAGGTGACAGGCACTGTTTGGTGACACTGTGCTGGGTAGGGGTTTGTCCTACTCAGGACTCTCTTGGTTGCCAGGGCCAGAGAAACAGAATTTTTGTTTCACTTGGAGGATAGTAGGGGATATTTGAATCATGTATTTGGATAACCAGTATTATGCTGGTATCCGTCATGAGAGAAATCTGCTCCTCCTTCCTGCTTGAGGATATCTGGGAGCTACACTCTTTGGCACTGCCACCCCAACTGTTATCCTAGTGGCTCCAGGTGCCTCGGGCAGACGCCCTATTTCGTCACTGCAGAGGAAGGCTTGGCATGCTTTCCTGTAGGAACCCCTCCTTTCCCTTCCCTGGAAACCCTTCCAGCCTTAAAGGTCCTCAGGAAAGGAGGTGGGATGCTTTCTCCGAGTGAGGAGGATGTTCACGTCTTCAAGGAATAGAGGATGAGGGAAAGAGACTGGAGATGCCAGGAGTCTGTATCGCTTGATCATTGCATCAAGTCTTAACCTGGATTGCAGATGGTGCAAAGATGGAAACCCTAAGTGCTCTGCGGAGGAAGGTTCAAGCAGAGGAGGTCTGTTCCCACTTCCAGAAGAATGCCCCAGTTAAGTGGGAGATTGGGAAATTTTTATAGAGAAATGGTGCCCTAGCCACCTTTCCTCTTGTGATAGTGCTGAATTTAAGACTACCCACATATCCCATATGAAGGGTGAGTAGGTAGCCAAGAAAGGGAACAGACCCCTATGGGTTGCAGAGGATGTGACACAGGACTGAATCTGGCCAGGGCTTAATCCAGAAGAACAAACCCAGGCTTGGGTAGTTTGCAGAGAGAGGCTGGTTTTGTGTTGGAGGCAGAGTAGTGAGCCTGGGTCTGCTGGAGACTCTGTGGTCCTGAAAGGCTAGTAGACTTGAGAGAAAGCAACACTGAATGCTTTGGGCTAGTGTGGATGGAGTTGCCTGCCATCTGTAGCCTGTGTGACTTGTGAAGGAATGGAACTTGGAATTAGAACAGAACTGTCAGAGCCTGTGGAGGGAAGGAAGAGTCTGTGTTGGGTAGGATACCCGGACTGTGGAGGTTCTTGAGGGCCAGCCCAAGTAAGAATTTAAGGGGGAGTGAGATGTCATGCTCATGTACTGGGGAAAGCTGTCAATAGTGCTTAAGGTGTAAACAGGCTGACGGTGGTGTATATGGTGAGACAGATAGAATTAGCTAGTAGCTAGTGTCTTCAGGCGAGTGCCAGCTGACCAGCTAGGCATTAGACAGAGAAGGCATTCCAGATGGCTGGACCATGGGGGTAAATGGAATTCAGACCAGGGAAGTAGAATCTAGCTGATTTGAGGGAGGAAATTGGAGGTAGATAGAAATATGGGTAAAATATAAAGTGTGTTGATTTAGTCATTATCTAATGAGTTGGGGAAAGTCAAGTGATGTGCTCCCTTGGAACTGCACCTCACAGGAAATAGTGGCTAATTGCACCTGTTTTGCTCAGGGTCAGTTGAGAGAGGCACACGGGTGTCACTGTAGTCCCGGAACTGACAACAAAGGCAATCTCACAATTGCAGTTGGTGAGTTTCTTCTTTACAGCATCTGAATGAATATATATATACAGCATTATAAAACGAGTGCTGCGTGGATCTTCGGTGGCCAGCCCTGGGGCCATGCAGAGACGCCCCCGGGACTCAGCAGAGACCACTCAAGGGTGCCTGCAGGCCTTTAGGGACAAAACTACAGCAAGGTCTAGAGTAGACACCAGGCCGGATGTGGCCCGCGCCGGAAGAGAAGCATGGGACAGGCGCTGGGGTGGAGGTGGCACGGTGGCTAAGATCTTGACAGTTTTGAGTCCACGCGGCACCGCGAGACCCACGTCGACGGCTAGATCGGGGTCAGGCACGCAGTCCCAAAGCACCCACGCCAAGGCTGGGACGTGTCTAGGGCCGTGCCCGGGGTCATGGCATCCGCCCGGGTCCTAAGTCCGGCGTAGGGAGGAGCACAGGCCCAGTGCGCTCCGAGTGCGCGTGCTTTCCACGACCCGGACAGCGCGACCGGAGCCTGTCCGGATGGCTGTTTGGACACTCCGAGGCCGTGTCCACTTCAAGGCCCGGGGTGCGGGTCGCCGCAGCCTGCTGGTCCCGCACGGCCGCCTGGGGGGCGGAGCTCCAGGGCGCCCTGAGCTCCTTCGGCCGGGCAGGGACCGGGCGGGCCCGGCAGGGGGCGCTGCGGAACCCCGAGTCCGGCGGCCTGCGCGCGCCACCGCCGCCTGCACTCCCGCCAGGAGGAGCTGGCTGCCGGCGGAGAGCCGTACGCACGGCAACGGAGGCCGGGACCGTAGGCGGTGAGTGCGGCGCGCGCCGGGCCCCCAGCGGTTGTGAGGCTCCTCGCTGGGCGGGCTTGTGTCTAGGGTGTCAGGGGGCGACCCCGGAGAGGTGTCCGCGATGCCAGGATCCGGAGGTAGGGGCGGGCTTCCAAACAGCGGGTGTGAACCCCGCTACCAAGCTCTTTCCCTTATCTATGCGCTCCCCAGTTTCCACCTCTCCTCACACCCCTCCCTGCGTTGGGGGTCCCTGTCCTCCGATCCGTCTCCCGTTTCTCAGCCCCGCACCCTAGAAGCCTGCCCGCACACCCCCTTTTCTCCCTCAAGCCCTCCCACGCCTACCTCCGGGTTGCTTGCCGCTCGCCTCTCCCTCCCTGCTCTGCTCCGCCACCAACCCAACGGGGTCCCATTCTGCCCCCGCGCTCCTCCTGCACGACGCAGCGGGAATCTGAGCTCCGGGGTCCCCCTTCTCCCATCTGTCCCGAAGCAGCGATGTCCAGGTAAAGGCGGCTGCAACTTCAGGGCCTGCCTCGGAGGTGGGGCTGGTGCTTCTCCAGCTACCTGCCGCCCGCGGTGCCAGAACCCTGGGCCAAACCGAGAGCCACTCCACTAGAGCAGGTTATGCTTGCTCAATGTTCTGCTTAGGACAGTGTGGTTACTTCTTTGCTTGCTTTTGCTTGGTGAACTTGGGTAGGTTGCGATTTCTAAAAAAGAAGCCGTCTTTGCCATACACACACAAATATGGAGCAGGTTTTCTTTGCGGCTGCGACTGGCTTTCAGTAGTACCTGTGGATGGGGAAGGATTGGCAACTGGGGGAATGGAGCCATATCTCCACTCTCACTCACTACGG
The DNA here is from genome assembly GCA_019843965.1 of Rhynchomys soricoides. Lineage (NCBI taxonomy): Eukaryota > Metazoa > Chordata > Mammalia > Rodentia > Muridae > Rhynchomys > Rhynchomys soricoides. The sequence continues at coordinate 980,682 of JADRCH010000097.1, read as the reverse complement.
CTCTGGGAAGCACAGGGGAACGTAACTGTCCCCTCTTGGGTGGGCCAGTGTCTTTGTGGAAAGGTAAGGATGCTTTCTAAACATTCAACAGGTAAAACCGGTTAAGAATTTAGACCAGATCTGGTACGGTTAGGGAAATGGGGGATGAGTGACCAAGGAGGGGCTCTGGGAGAGTTCCACCGCTTAGGGACATTTGTTGCTCTTTGTGTTAGGCCCCAGGCTGGACCATGACTATGGACTAGACAGTGCTGAGCCCAGCCTACCCTCTGGAACTGTCGGTCGGGCTTGGCACCAGCCCCCTCCTCAGAGGTGTTGGTGCCCTGTGGTGACATCTGTGGGAAGAGGATTTGAAGCAGATGGCTTGGAAAGCCTCCTGGTCCCCGGAGAGAAGTGGAGATGGCATGGTGACAGCCAGTGTGTGCATTCACCCTTTCCCTTCTGGGGTCTTTCATTAAATCTTAGATTAAATTAATTGCCTATTCAGAGAAAGAACATATAAAGGGTATTTCTCTTTTAGGATTGGCTCCTGGCCAGTCTGCCCTCACAGATACCTTGGGAAGCTGCAAATAGGAGGCTGCAAATGGGTACCAGTGGCAGTGTGGACCACCTGGAGCACAACACTCTGGGCTGTAGAACTGCCCTATCTGTATTTGTGTTTTTTCTTTGATGGCTTAGGTAGTGATTAGTTCAATATTCCTTTACTATTGAATAGATAAGTAATTAGCCAAGAACACAGTGGGGCTCAGTAGGCCCTTCTGAGTGTTCACAGCTTCCTGTATAAATCTTCTAGTCCTCACAGTGATAGGCTGCTCTCAGGAGTCCCTCTGGCTAGGAATGAATACCTGTAGGTTTGGGGGGGACCTTAGGACCTGGCCAGGTGCCCCTGCCTCGTACTCAATATTTATTAAAGCAAAACAAAACACTTCATGCATCAGTCTTGAACCCACAACCCATGCCCTCCACTGGCTGCAGTATTTTCAAAATACCTCTCAATTCAACAGATTTGAATATACATGTCTATAAATGTTAAAGTCTCTCTTGCTGGAGACACTCACTGACTGGTAAGATGGGGTGTGAAGGAGCAGAGAAGGGGTACAATGTTCAATTTCTAGGGCAGGTTCTGACAGCTGGACCTGTCCCTCAGTGGAGACTCCAGACTTTTAAAGAAGGAATTAGTTCTCTTCATTCTAGAAATAGGAACGGGAGGGTGATGGGCGTTCTGGGGAGGCCCCAAGGCTGCTTACTGAGAGGAAAAAAGTCCACCAAGACTTATCCTGCAGGCCCTGGGCAGAGGCCCTAGCTTCTTTATACTATTCTCAGTCACCCATTCGCTCACTCTGGCTGTCCTGGAACTCAGTGTAGACTAGGCTGACCTCAAACTCAGAGATCCACTTGCCTCCGGGTCCCAAGTGCTGGGATTAAAGACTTGCACCAGCACAGCTGGTAGCCCTGGCTTCTTGGACATCCTCCACCTCTGCCCGTTGATGGAGGAAGCTGCTAGGGGAATGGGGTCCCTTGCAGAGCCCCACCTGCCACTTCAGGCTGTGCTGATCTCACTCAGGTGGGTGCTGCTCACTCCAGACCTAGTTAGCACAGCAGCCCAGGAGTGCCCTCGCATGTACATTTTTGGCTGTATGTTTTACAGTTCTGCTGGGAAGGGATTCCAGTGATGGGGGGAATTTCTTTGGTCTGTTAGGAGTACATTTGCCTGAAGCAGAGAAAGCAAAGTCCTGCTTTTCATCATGATTAGGCCAGTTTGAGAAAGAGCATACCCAGAGCCCCTTCTGTAGGGCCTATGTCCACTTCGCTTGGGAATCTGGGGACAGCTAGAATTCAGAGTACTACTTGTTTGTGGGGACCTGTGCTGCCCTGGTTGTCATTAGCTTATCTTTCTCACCCAGACTGTCTCTGTTCAGGTTTGGCTGTTACCCAGAATTCCTGCAGCTGGCAAAGATCTGTTTTCTAGAAAAGGTTTAATTAATGCCTGCAGTTTGAGAGTGAGAAAGGAAGGGGGGAGGGGAGAGAAAGAGATACTACTGTATGAAGGGTGTGGAAGAGAAGATAGAAGAGTAGTGGAGTCCTGACAATCCAGAAGAGAGAGTTCAGCTCCAGGTCCTGTCTCAGACAGGATTCTGGTTGGTAGGTAAGTAATATGTCCACATTCCGGTGTAGGGATTACAGCTTAGTGGCAAAATCCCTGAGCTGGAAGAAAATGAACTCACAGTGATCTAAAAACTTTTCTAGGCTCACTCTTCTGGTTCTTAAAAGGTCTGGGAAGCCATCTACCAAATGGACATGGCCAGATGGGAAGACACTTGGCTGTTGTAAGCTTGTGTCAGGAGTGTGCCCTGGGGATCTGGTCCACTGAGCCAGGTTAGTCAGGAGTGTAGCCTCGGGAGCCACCTCACTGTGGAGATGCTTCGGGAACTGTCTAGAAGAGCCCTGTGCACTCAGGGAGTGAGCAAGAGAATAGCCTTCAGTGGGAGAGAGGCAGCCACCCAGAAGAGGGTCCAGTGGTACCAATCAGCCTGGAAGTATCTCAGGTCAGCCTCTAGGGGGCACCTGTGAGCCCAGGATGCACCGCAGGGTCTACTCTGGGTCCAGAAGAGCCTGCCCTCACCGAACCAGAATTCATTCTCCTGTCCTGTCCCTTCATCCTTAGAGCCTGCAGGCTCCCTCCCCATCTCCATCTCGGATGGGGAAGCCACTGTCTTTAGTGAAAGACCTGTCTCTTACGAAGGGAGAGACAAACTCAGGAGTATGGAAAAATGTAATGATTAAAAGTCAACAAAACCAAATAAAATAAAGCTTGTTTGAGCCCAGCACAGTCATTCCTGCAGCAAAGAGGCAGCCTGCATTGCTTCCTTTTGGCTAGCACGTCCCTCCACACAAGCCTTTCATCCATGGCTGCATTCCTCCATCCCTTTACCCCTTGTGCATTGGTGGCACCTACACTGTGTTGGGAGCTCTGAGTTGGAGGAGAGTTTGGGGGACTCAGATACCTAATAGTAGATGGTAATTGGGGGTACCCCTAAAGTAGAACACAGGCTTCAGTTCCTGGGGCGAGTTCCTCCCTTCTGGATTTTTAGGACTTGGAATATTCTCCCATTCTTTCTTTGGCTCCCTCCAGAGATTAGGAAACCATAGAAACGTACAAATTCACGTAATAGTTGCAGTGGCTCTCTCAACTTACGCACTCACGGTTCTGTCCTCAAGGCCTCTTTTTGTCATCTCCTTGCCTCCCTCTGTGTCACTGTGTACGACCAACTTCCTTACGGAGAGCTGTAGCCAATAACATGGAAACCAGACCTGCCTCTCCTCCTCCTCCTCCTCCTCTTCACTTCCGCTGGTGGGTAACGACATCATTTATACCAACTTTACAGATAGTTTGATACTGTTTATCCTACACCCTTTGCTCTTTAGAGACCCGTCTTTCCACTTAGCAAACTGCAGCTTGCTTTCCTAAGCTGGCTGCATTCTCGGATCCAACACTGACTTTTAGAGATTGAATAATATTATTTTGAGCATTTTAACTGTAACATAAAATGAATATTTTGCCAACTTTATTATTTTCAAATACAGGTGAATATGAGGAAAAATATCGTTAAGTCTTTGCTTCTAAAATCATAAAGTTGGGTTGCATTAAAGTTGTTAAAGTTGTAGCAGAATTGTTTAAAAGTTTAGAAGTAAATTTGTGCATTTTAAAAGTTACTACTAGGGCTGGAGAGATGGCTCAGCGGTTAAGAGCACTGACTGCTCTTCCAGAGGACCTGAGTTCAATTCCCAGCAACCACGTGGTGGCTCACAACTATCTTTAATGAGATCTGACACTCTCTTCTGGTGTATCTGAGGAGAACCACAATGTACTCACATGCATAGAATAAATAAATCTTTTTTTTTTTAAAGTTACTACTAAAATGTAGGGAGATATACATTTGAACTTCCTTAAAAATATAAACAATGGCTGGAGAGATGGCTCAGTGATTAAGAGCTCTTCCTGAGGACATGGGTTCAATTCCTAGCATCCACATGTCGGCTCACAACCATCTGTAATTACAGATCTAGAGAATTTGTTGCCCCCTCTGGCCTCTGTAGGCACTGCACACACATGGTGCACAGACATGCATGCAGACAAAACATCCATACATGTACAATAAAAATAAAGCTTAAAAAAAAATAGACAAAAAAATAGAAATTTGGGCAATACAGACCTTTTAGGCCCCTATTTGTAGGTCCATGATCTCATTAGAACCCTCTGGGAAGATCTGTGATCTATCTTGAAATGGCATGTGATAGTTTTGATTGTCAAGTTGACAGGATCCAGAAGCACCTAAGAGACAAGCCTCTAGGCACGCCAACATGGGATTATCTAGATTATCTTAATTGAGATGGGAAGACCCACTCTAACTCTGGGTTGTACGGACGGGGTCCTAGGCAGAATGAGAAGCAGAAAACAAGTTGAGCTCTAATATTCACTCTTCTGCCTGTGGATGCAGTGTGAGCAGCTACTTCCCACTGTGCATCTTTCCTACTTTGATGGACTGCATGCCCTGGACCAGTAAACCCAAGTAAACCCTTCTTCCCTTAAACTGATTCTTGTCTGTATTTGGTCTTGACAAGGAAAGCAATAAAAATAGGAGGAATGGGACTTCCGAATGGCTGAAAAGCTTCCCTTAGAACTGAGCTTTGTGGCGAACACCTTGGACACTTGGGAGGCTGAGGTCGGAGGGTTGCAGGTGTGGGGAGCCCAGCCTAAGCTACGTAGAGAGATCATATCTTTAAACAACAACCAAAAAGTCTCCCCTTAGAATGCAGCTCTCTTCAGCAGAGAATTGATTTGGATAATCCTGCTACAGTCGCTGGATAATCAGATGTGATTACACAGCCATTTGGAGATTGCAGGTGGCCTCTTATGTCAGGATAAGTGGGTATTGGCTTTCCTTAGAGCATCCTGCAAGTCAAACAAAGCAGCCTGTGTTCTGTTAACTCCGTGAAAAGATTTCCTTGGTGTGTGGCTGTCAGATTCTCCGTTGATGGTTTCTTTCTCCTTAAGGACCTGATTTTGGTTGTGGAATTCAGCACAGTGCAGTGGATAAGAGTGGAGACTCTGAGCCCAGAGTGGGTTTGAATCCAGGGTATGTGTCCTCCCTAACTTTATATCCTTGGGCAAGTTACTTAACTTCTATGCTTCAGTTTCCTTATTCATAAAATGGAGGTGATGCTGACACCTACTTTGTGGTATTATGGATCTTTAATAATGTATATCCCAAGGGTTTGGAACCCGTACATGGTACATGCTTAATGAATATTAATTACTCTTGCTCTTCACTCATTGTTTTAGATTCGAGCTGTCTATGTTGAGATGCTGGATTTAGAAATGACTTAAAATATTTAGGTGGGTGCTGGGGATTGAACTCGTCTCATGCATGCCAGGCAAGCATTCGTCCACTGAGCTAGCTATACCCCTTGCTCAAGAGGGTAGATATAGGATAATAGACAAAATATATATGTCTGTCCCAATGGAACAAAGGGTTTTAAGCCTGTGTTCACAGCAAAGAACCAGTATGACAGTGAAGAGCTAGCTCAGGCTCTCCTGGCTCATGGCCAGCTGCAATGGCTGTGAGCGCCTGAGAGCTTAGGATGGAAGAGGGAGTGAGCGCCAGCTGGTGTACGCTGGAGTCATGCGATTGCCTTGCCAGCTGTTTAAATAAGCTAGAAACTCATTTTCCTTGCTCTGTCCGACCCAAGCTTGTGATTAACATTTTAACTCATTCTTGGATACATGTCATGAGTGAGAAGTGGGAGACAAGAGATCCTAAGCCCAGTATTTGCTCACCTGCCGGTATTTCTAGCATTGTTCTCACTCCCAGTTGACAGAATGATGTCCCCATTCCTGTTTCAGATTGGGTCTTCCGCTGCCTCAGAAACTGCCAAACTTTGCTGGAGACCCAGTACTCACTTAGACTGCGGATCAGTTGGAGACAGGTAATGGACTAGTCAGAGGCGAGGAGTCAGACCACCAGGTCTCTTATATCTGCCTTAGCCAAGCCTTCACTGTGCAGACTGTTGATAGGTTTGGGTTTACTAGCTGGACCATCCTGCAGCTGGCCTGTGGGACCTGCAGTCATGGGCCGTGCACTGGGAAACCTCTGTGATAGACTCTTAGGAACCTCAGCACTTTCTGGATTGTTTTAAGTGTGAGTAGCACACTTTCTATGCTGGGAACCTGGTGGCCATGTCTCTTATAGAGTAGCCTGTTCGTTTCTGTCCATTTTTAAACTGCTTAAATTTGAAATGAATGAGGTTTTGTCTTAAAAAAAAAAAATCTTGCCTCATACTTGGACAGCAGAAATGGTAAATGATTTCATTCATGTCCAAAGAATCAAGTTAAAAGGGGGCAGCTTCCCTGGCTGGGAGCTCTGACTTCTCTGGCTTTCCTCTTGATCTTCCAACCCAGTCCTCTTTTGCCGCCAATCTGTCTGTCTCTATTCCAGTTCTTAATGGAGACCCAGACCTGAAAAAAAAAAAAAAAACAAAACCCAAAGCTTGGACATTAATGATTGAAGGTCACAGCCTAGATGGTTCATTTTTTTGGCTCTGTCTCCAAGGTGAAAAATTACTGACTTCTAGAGAAAGTATATTTCAAAGGCTGACTAATAACCAGCAGGCAGAAAAGGAGCCCAGTTCGCAGACTCCAGTCTCCTGAGTTCAAGAGGAGTTTGATCTTCTCCTCTTGAGTATCCTTGATCTAATGACCGATGATTATCCTGGTGCAGCTGGATTAATTGATGGTCTTTAACGACTCTGCTTACAGTGGGTAAACGCAGTCGGCTCAGCTGAGGATGGTGCTCTCTCAGCTGGAGAAGTGTTAACTTTGGATGTGCAACAACAGAAAGGAGTTGAGACCGTTTTACCTTGGTGCTGGTCCACTACCCCGTGCTCACAGCCCCACAGGATATTGTGTGTCCTCTCAATATATTGACTGTCAAGGGCCTGTCTCCCCAAGGTGTCTGGGAGTGGAGGGCAGAGGCTGCACCCAACACATCTCAAACTTTCGCTCTTACCACTAATGGGCATGAAATAGGGCTTAGTACAGACTGGGCAAATCGGTGATGAGCATTCGAAGTGCCCATTGATGAGTGAGCTGCAGGTAGTAGGCAATCAGCCTCAGTGGCCTTAGCACTTGGCTGTGTAGCCAAGTGTCTGAAGGTAGGAGGCTGTTGTTTTCAGCAGCAATTGTGACAGTTCTCATGTCCCTCCCTTTTTCTTGAGTTCAATATAGGTTACAGGTACAGGTGCTTCTTCATCTGCAGTGTCCTTCCTCCCTCTGAGGTAGGAGCACATCTGCCGAGCACTGCTCTTACTCTGATCTAATCCCCTCAAGCTTGGGGGATGGCTGGCAAGGAAACTGATGTGGGCCTGGAGTGTTAGTGGGTACTGTGGGAGGCTAAGGTCCTGGGTACTGAAGTTGCTCAGGATTGGAGGAGATTGCCCATCCCTGGGCAAGCTGTCTGCTTCAGAAAGGAGGAGGTACCGGCCACATTTGGGAAGTAACTTTTATCAGGAAAGCAGGTGTTTTCCTGAAGACCCCAGCAGAACTCTCTGACCCTTGATGGCCAGAATTTATCACATGGTTGCCCCCCAGTTAAAGGGGCATGTGGATATTTATCAGGGCACACTGAAGAAGGATTATGCAAACACAGATCAGATAGCTGTCATGGCTACAGTGTGATAGGAATATACTTTTTGCACACATGAGTCTAACACTGGCTGTTCCTGATAGCGTGGGAGACTCTCTTCAAAGAGATGACTTTGGGGGCACATATTCTATAGAAATGAGTATGTCATGCTCATTTGTAGAGATAGGAGCATGGAGGGCAGTGTTGCAGAATTTTATGGGCCAGGTTCAGGGTAAGCAACTTCCTCTGGTATTCCATTGGTCAGGGGTTGCTCCAGAGCTTGCACACTTGCTGCAGGAAGGCTGGTAAATGTTGTCTGTGGCATACGTAAGAGGAAGAGGAGATGAGCTGATGAGCAGCCATGGTCTTTGCTATGATGTCTCCTCCAAAGTTGGGACTCCATTAAGAAGAAGAGATGGATATTATAGGGGAGTCGGGATGCTTCCCCCCAGGGGAAAGGTGCTAGGAAGGTTCTGCTTTAATAATTTACTTATACTTTATGTACATTGGTGTTTTGCCTGCATGTGTGAAGGTGTCGGGTCCCCTGGAACAGGAGTTACAGACAGTTGTGAGTTGTCACGTGGGTGCTGGGAATTGAACCTGGGTCCTCTGGAAGAGCAGCCAGTGCTCTTAGCCACTGTGTCATCTCTCCAGCCCCAAGATGTTTATTTTACATGGCTGTTTCTTTGCCTCCATTAGGAATCACCAAATGACTCAGGAGGAGAATGGAAGGTCTTCGTTCTTTGGCCCTGGTGGAATAGCTCCTGATTGGTTCATCTCTGTAGTTGGAGGTTATCCCAGGGGAAGTGATCAGAGGAGCCTGGGAGTGTTCCTTGCCCTGGGAGAGCCCACCCATGATCCCACTCTTAGCCCACACCTGGATCCAGCAAAGAGTGACCTTGATTCCCACTCTTTATTGAGAGCTGTTTCTTATTTTGTGCTCATGCTTGTCAGTAAACAGAGCATTGGTGAGAAGTCGCTGACTTACTTGGGTTTCTGCTTTCTTCAGTTTGTCTCATGTCACTGTGACAGGTGCTTTTCTAGCCACAGTGCTTTCTGGGCCCTCACCTTCTCCCTTACTCCCTTTCTCCCTCCACTCCTGCTGAGTACTGCAGCTTACTTAGCTCTGAGACCCACCCACCACCCCCAACACTGAAAGAGGCCAGAGAGGAAACTGACATGAGCCCTTAATGTTGATGGGCACCAGAGGATGGTTGGCCCCGGGCACCGAGGCTGGCCAGTTTGAAGGATATCACCCAGCCTTGGATTCAGGGCAGCTATCAGAGGAAGGTGATAACTATGCCAAGTTTAAGGATGATCAGGAATCAACCAACTCAAGAGGAGGTCATAGCCAAGGCAGTGGCATGGGTCCAGACACTAATTTATGAAAAAGAGTTGTATCAGGCCCTTGTAGTTCATGTTCCGAAGCTGGGGTGGACACTGTTGAGCTTCAGCACCTGAGGTGATGGGAGCCAGTGCATGTGACAGATGAGGGCTCAGCTCCAGTGGCACTCAATGCCTGGCTGTGAAATGGTGGGGCGGCTGAGTTCAGGAGAAGCCCGAACTTCTCCCGAATGGAGAAGGGCTTGGCTACGTACAGTTCTGAACTCTGCTCAGAGGGTTTGTGTTGGAAGCTGAGGAAGATATGGGCTTTGTCGCTTGTGCTGTCACCTCCCATGCCCTAGCCCTCTGTCACCAATCCTCCGCTGGTCCTGTGCCCAAGCATTACTCAGGCTGTAAAAATAGAGTCTGGCACCAGAGCACCAGCGAGAAGTTGGTGAGGAGAGCTGGGGCTGTCACCACCTATCAAGACACTTAACCAGTGAGAGTTTTGATGCAGGGCTTTCTTAGAGCCTGGGGATGAAGTTCTAAAGCTGGCTTACCCTTTCTCTGTAGCTCTAGATTCCTATCAGTACTCTGTGCCACTGACTCAGGGTAGTACCTACCTGGACCTCAGGCTCATACCCCACACACCACGTGGGCTCTGCTTGAGAAGTCGGGGCTCCTGTGAGGCCATTAGCCACCACCCAGCGTTCTTTCAGGTGCCTCCAACACCAGGTGAGAACCTGGTCAGTCAGATAGATGTAGTCAGCTCTGCCTATAGAGGATTGCCCTCATGGGTACAGTGTAAGAGCGTGTTGGGCTGCTTCTCCTTAGGGAACTGAGGGCTGAGCTGAAAGCTGCCAGCTGCCCTCATTGTGATGAATGGTCTCAAGGGCAATTTCCCTTGCTCTCCCTCCCAAGCCTTGTTTATTGCAGTGGGGGTGGGGCAGAGAGAGCGACCAGGGAGGTTGGTGTGAATCCATAGATGCTGTCTCTGGCCAGTGGTTCACGTGCTTCAGGGAATGCAATAAGGAAGAGGTAGTCACTAGTCTGTCAGAAGGGCTCTGCAGGGTGCATTGTCCTGACTCCACCACAATCCCAAGAGGCACATAATGCTCATTCCAGAGAACAGGGGTGCCACCAACGCAAGGATTTGGGCTGATTTGGCCCACTAGTCTCCATTTCTGTAAGTTTAATGGGCATGGCGCGATTGCTCAGTAAGAAGGTATTGTATGAATATGGGAAATCCTCACTGTCAGGAGGGCCGACTGCAGCACAGAGCAGAGAGCTGAAGTTGGGAAGTGGTGGAGTACAAGCCTGGAGCTGTGGCTTGTGACCGAAGCGCTCTGTTCCTTCGTCTTGGAAGATAGAGGGCCCAGAAGGCTGGAGAATGTCTTCCAGCTGCTACTGCCTTCCAGTGTGTCCCTCAGCTTCAGGATGACTTTCCTGTATTTTCACTTCCGTACTTCAGGGGTGTGCTCAGATGTTCAGTGTCTCCCTTCTCTTGTGGGAGTCTAGTCTGGGCTGATTTGTCCTCTTCTCTGTTCCCTGATGAGCCGCCGTTTAAAGCTTGTCATCAACAACAAAGGAGTGAGCTTCAGACCCCTCTGTACCACTCTGCCTGTCAATGCCCCATGGGAAGCTGATCTGCCTCACCATTGAGTTTCACACAGTGCCTGCCTCTTTAGCAATCCCAGCTGAAGGTGCTCCCCATTCCCTGCTCCTTGGCCCCTGTAGCTCATAGTGCTCCCTACTCCATGCCTCTGGGCCCCTGCAGTCCACAATGATCCCCACACTCCCCATCTGTGGGTCAGTGTACCCCATGTCCACCTCTAGGCCTCTGAAGCTCACAGTGCTCCTCTCCCTGCCTCTGGGCCTCTCTAGTCTTCCTCTGCACAGTACTTTGCGTTTTGTATTGTATATTTTACCTCATGCTCCTCGGACCCTGGCTTCTGCTAGGCATATATACAGGTATACATATACCTGTGATCCCAGCACTTGGGAGGCTGAGGCAGATAGATTACAAATGAGAGAGAGGAAGAGAGAAAACTGGAACAGGTAAGAGAAGAATGTTTCTAAGATTGCTGTTGTCTTCTTCAGGAGCATATGAAGCCTGGCTTCCATTTGCAATGTATTGAATTTACCATAATCATAGACATAATCACTGGTAACATTTAGGACATCTCATTTCCTTCTAGGGTTTTCATTGTTCAAATTGTTACTTTTAAAGTGGTGTTGGAGAAGAACAAGGCAAAGGTAACAGAAACAGTGTGGAGGGGCACAGAGCCTGCTAGAGAAAGGCCAGGAGGGTCTCCCTCTGCCTTATTCCTAATACAGGATATGACTGTGCTCCCACCCACTGATGGGAGATCAGCGCCATCTGACATGACTGGCTAATAGGCTAGAAGTCCAGAAAATATGGGCCCTAGTCAAGCTAACCACCTTTAATTGGAAAGAAAATAGTTTTCACAATTTCCTTACATGTATGTGTATGTATATGTGTGTGTGTATGTGTGTGTGTATGTATGTATGTATGTATATCTCCCATTTATTTTTTTTTCTTCAAACTTAGCCATCATGTGCTGTCTTCTTGAGGTCTCTAAGCATGGTTCAGGAAGTTTCTGTCTTCCTAGGGGAGCTGCTTTTGACTGGGCGATTGACCTGGTCCAACTGGAACGTTAGGTTTTCTCCCTGGCCAGAGAGGCTGTTCTTCTGAGCAGTTACTTCCTCTGAGCTGTTTCCTTGGCTCCCTCTGCAGAGATGACCCAGGAACGGCTTAGGAGGCAGATTACAGATCAGGGCTCACAAAACACTTTTGGCATCGATGACCTGTGATGAGAAGGCTGCCAGGGGGCCCTAGGGACAGTTTTAGCTTAAGGTATGAGAGAAAATAGTTACATTTCTTATGGGTCTTTACCCTAAACTGCCTAGCACCCCTCCTCACACACACACACACACCCCGAGCGCCATTAGGAATGAGGTGATGATGGAGGTGTTCTCTTTCAGCTGAAGGTGGTGTCAGGCTTGGCAGGCAGAGTACACCCCCACACCCAGCCCTTGGCCTATCTAAAAGGCCCCAAAGTACATTGGGTGCTTTCATTTTTGTAACAGGAAGTCCTTGACTGGAGCCTAGAAATGCATGTGAAAGACAGGTGAAGCCAAGGGTTATTAGCATTACAAGTTAGACAGGAGAACCAGGACAAGCCACAACACCAGTTTGGGTTTTTTTTTGGTGGTGGTGGTGTTTTTTTTTTGTTGTTTTTTTGTTTTTTTTTTTTTTAAGTTCAAATCAAAGTCTCTTGATGGGTTTACTGGAGCGTCCATCTCTTGACTGGTTTCTCTTTATTCATCTCCCTTTGGCCTTCAAGGCCGCTCTCCAGAGTGATGGCCCAGGATCTGCTTTGAGGCCCTTCAGTAGCTTTAGGAGCAGCAGGAGTCAGCATGAGTTCCCTCCCAAAGGGCTTCTACAGAGGCAGAGAAAACCTTAGCTCTCGCTTACTTATTAGGTTAAATAGTAGTGGACCATCTCTCCTGGCTGTAGCCAGCTGCTGCAGGGAGCTGAGGTCTGAACTCACACCAGGGCAGCATTTGTCTTATCAAGAAGAAAATCCTTAGTGAGAAATAGTTGTTTAGACAACGTTCCCCTAGGGATTTAAGCCTCATGTGTAAGCAGTGTGACCCCTCAGAGTATGGAGGGAAGCATGCCCATCATTTTAGTGGATGCTTATAGTTTCCTACCACTACGGTAGGCAACATTTATCATTCCCTCCTTAACTGTCAAGGCCAGATGAGGACCTGGTCCTCAGGACTCATGTGGGCTTGAGAGGAACCTCAGGCCCTCCAGCCTTCCTTTAACCAGTTGTCCATCGAGGTGAGGAGGAGTTAAAGGCCTTACTTGACCACAGATTCACTTGAAGGCACAGAGGAAATTCTTTGTAGACTAGATATGGTTAGAGTTTGCCAGGTGGGCCTTCTTGAACAAGGAAACAGGTGAGTACCCACAGAGTACAGGACATTTTAGAGATGCACCACAGTTCCCTAGGACAAGGAGAAAATAGTCTCCCCTCCCAATTCCTCTGACTTCGTCAGTATAGGCCTCTAAGTATGATGTCTTAATCAGTGCTCTGTTGCTGGGAAAAGTGGCCATGACCCCAGCAACTCTTTTAAGGAAAGCATTTAATTGCAGCTTGCTTACAGGTTTTAGAGATTTAGTCCATTATCATCATGGTTGGGAGCATGATGACCTGTAGATGGACATACTGTTAGAGAAGTAGTTGAGAGTTCTACATACAGAGCCACAGGCAGCAGGAAGAGTGACACTAGGACTGGCTTGGGCTCTTAAAACCTCAAAACCGTCTACCACCACCCCCCCCCACAACAGTGACATAATTTCTTCAACAAGGCCACACCCAATCCTTCTCAAGTATTGCCACTCCCTGATGACTAAGCATTCAAATATATGAGCTTATGGGGGCCATTCTTATTCAAACCGCCACACCTGGCTGCTGAACACCCAAAAGGTTAACAATACCAACTGGTACTTTTAACTACTGTGTGATCCTTAGGTAAAGCTAGAGTAAAAACAAACACTTGGGTAGTTACACACACACACACACACACACACACACACACACACACACAGAGAGTAGCCTGGGTATAAGGTGGAGATAGTACATGTGTACAGCCTATGTATAAATGCTTCCCAAGAAGGCAAAGCAAGGAAACAGGAAGAAATTCCATGGTCTTAACTTGTATCAGTTTCTTTTCTGTTGCTGTGATAAAAAGCACCATGACCAAAAGCAAGGTATACAAACGAGGGTTTATCTGGGCTTAGGTTCCATAGCAGAAGAGTCCATCATGGGAGGAGTACATGGCAGCAGGCAGCTGAGAGAGATCACATCCTCAGCCACAAGTGTGAAGCAGAGAGAGTTCACTTAAAGTAGGGAGAGGCTGTGTACTCTCAGAGCCCTCCCCCAGTGAGCACCTCCTCCAGCCAGCCTGCACCTCCTAAACCCCCCTAAGCAGCACTGACAACTGGAACCAGGTGTTCAAATACCAGAGCCTAGGGGGACATTCAAACCACCAAACAACACAAAGGATGCCTTAGCACAGATCTTAACTGTGAATGCCAGGCAAAGCCATCTGGCTTCCATTTGACTTCCTCTGAGTTCCTAGAGACAAGCTGTTGCTCAGAAGGGAACCCCATGAAAGAGAACAGAATGGAAGATGTGCCCAGTGCCCATAGGTGGCGCTGTTGCTCTGGAAAGCACATGGCGGAACTAGGAAGAAGAAAATGACCTTGATGCTGGGTTTTTGTTTTTTGGATTTTGTGCCCCACCCAAGCATGGGGTGAGCTGAGGTTAAATGGATCTGTGACCCTTTGTGTTGACTGGAACTTAAGATCCAACTTATTAAAAAGTAGCTAATTCTGATTTAATCCGTAAGTAGGTAGCCGTATGGTGGTCCCACACGGTGTTTACTACCCTCTGTATCCAAGTTAAGGAAAAGTATATTGAACATGGTTGGGGAGTCTTGCTCCAGCAGAGGGGTTGGTTTGCTCCTGTCTGGGAGAGTCTGTTTTCCTAGGGTTCTTTTTACCTCAATGATTGTCTATCCTGGTTTCGTGAGAATTCACCTCTCAGAGTCTCAACCGAATGGAAGTTTCTTGCACTCCAGTTTCTAGTGTTTCCTTGGTCTCTGATTGCTTCCTTTGTAGGGTAGTATCCTGGGATAGGTGCTTACCAGAAGTCACCATGGACACCTATGCAGCTGTGGATCAGGGTTCCGTATTCACTTCAGGAACACCTCATTCACTCTTATCCAAACTCCAGAATGACCCAACCACCAAGGAGTATGTTATGATTCTCTGTGTTTTTACCTTTGTCTTGTGCACAAGGGTTGCCCAGCCACTGAGATATTTTCCTGGGTCATCCCTGCATTGCTGAGAAACTCTCCATTCTGGGATCAATACCCATTCCAAAGTTCACCTAAGACCCTGTGGAAGCTACTGAAAACATGGTGTGGGGGACATTTCTCCCAAGGGAAGACATCCCTACACTCTGCCAGATGGATCTGAAATCCAAGATGAGACCTCAAATTGCTGGAAAAGAATAATCTTGGTGTTGCATGAACAAACACATAAAGCAAAAGTAACTCAGCCAAGCAATTCATAAAAACTTATTTTATGCACATGGATGGTTTGCTTATATTTATCCTCTGTGCCCTTCGTGCGGGCAGTACCTAAGGAAGCCAAAAGAGGGTGTTGGGTCCTCTGGAACTGGAGTTAAGACAGATCTTAGTTGCCATGTGAGGAATCAAACCTGAGTCCTCTGCAGGAGCAAGTACGCTAGCCTTCTCTCTAACCTATAGTTTCTTTGTGCAAAAACGTTTGGATGCACCAGAACCCACACTGGGCGATCGAACATGGATTGTGAAGATGATCCTGTCTTTTATCCCTAATGCAGATAGCGACTGGGTCTCATCCCAACATGGGAGTTTGAGTTCACACCCTGATGATGGTCTGATGGGTATGGGAGAATAGGGAGGTTCATGGTACACAGACCCTGGTCAAGCTAACTACCATTTCTCACAGTAGCAATTATATAAAATTCATCTTTAAAAACACCCACATTTATTTATTTATTTATTTATTTGTTTATTTATTTTGTATGGGTGTTTTGTCTGCATGTACGTCTGTGTACTACATTGGCTCCTGTGGAACTTGAGTTATAGATGTTGTTAGCTGTCATGTGGATGCTGGAATTCAAACCTGGGTTTGAACCTGGGTTTGTTCTGGAAGAACAGCCAGTGCTCTTAAGCACTGATTCATCTCTCTAGCCCCTTAAAGTAGCACTAGGTTCTGAGTTCTATACAGTATACAAATAAAGTCTCCCATTTTTGTCTAAAACAACAAAACCCAAGCATTATGCCCAGCCTTTGTAATACAGTCCTCGTCTTTACGATGTTACTGAGACCACGCTGAACACAGGCGCTATAACCTGCCTTGTAGTCTTACTTTAACATGCAGTCTGACTTAGCAACACCATTTTCCTGTCATTGCTGGTTTAATTATTCACAGTTTTTATAGAAGTGGATGTGTAAACTCTGAGAAGTCTTTCCTCCTCTGTGGCAGAAATAACAGCTCACCTAGAGGCTGTCTCCTGCTGGGTTTTTTTTCTATTAGTTTCACACGTCTTCTGGAAATTTGCATATTTATGCCAAGGTGTGCAAACGCTAAGATTTACCTAAGTGAAAAGTGAAGTTACAGTGTCCTGTATGACTTGGTCCTGGAAAGCTGATTGGGGCAACAAGGGAATGAAGAAAGGACAGACACACAGACATACAGACAGCTGGGATAGGATGGGCTGAGCTCACTCTAATGGAGGACACCCACTACTGTGCAGCAACCTGGAACTTAGCACAGGAAGAGGGTTTAGCTAGTCCGGGTAGGAGGCATGTGTATCCACGGGAACACAGATAACCTACCAGGGGTTGTGCCCCTGAAGAAAACTGAATCTTCCCTACCAGCCACCAGCTGCCACTAGCTCCTTGGCTGTGGGTGGGGCGTCGTGAGGCCTACCCCCTCTCTTGTTTTTCACTTGGCAGCATTTCTTGGGGACTCAATTTCCTCACTTCACCCCAGCTCTTTCTTTTTTACAGCCGAATCCTGTTCCGGTGTGTACTAGAACTCGTTGTCATCTTTTTACCCGTTCTCCCATAGACAAACGATGCGATTGTTTCCAGATTCGCACAGTAACTTCTAAAGCCTTGTTTGCCTGGGAGAGGGTTTTGTGTTTTCTTTTTTGTCGGATTCTGACCTCTACTGTGGTTCTCCAGCTTGGTGTCCTGTCCTCAGAGCTCTGAGGCAAGTGAGCTAGGCAGAGCCTGCATAGACTTGTGACTTAGCCTATGGAAACTTATATTGTATCTTCCTGTCGCATTCTGTTAAACAGGAGAGCCCCGTGGCCTGTTCAGAGGACGTACCGCCCTTGGGGTGTGGCAGGTCACGGATTAGGTTTAAAACCACACACTTTCACACTTTCCTCTCGCTCTCCGTTTCAGCCTTGGCTTCAAACTTCCCTGCTTGTTATGGTTTGCATAGCAAATGTCTCCTGCTTGGTCTCAGGTAGTGGCTCTATTTGGGACCAGGGTTCTGAAAACTTGAGAAGGAGAAGCTTAGCTCGAGAAACCAGGTCACTAGGGTGAGTCCTCGTGGACCACATCTTGTCCTGGGTTCCTCTCTAGAACCTTCTCTGCTCCCCCTTCCCCTGTCCACTACCATGCGGTCCCAACTCTGAGCTCTTCTGCCTACATGCATGAGGCCAAGCCACAGAGCAAGCTCTCTTCAACCATGAGCCAAAGCAAACTTTTCTGTTACTCAGTCACAACAAAGACAACAGATACACTACCTACCTCAGCTTTCCAGAACCTTCCAGAGTGATCACAAGTAACCCCGTGTTAGGTCCAGAATGTGTTTTGAAACTTTCGCCTCTCTCTTGGGCATCTCCAGAGAGCCATGGCTACCCTATCCTACATTCTTCTCTGGAGGTAGGGAGGATATCCCTTCAGGTTTGGCATCCTAGGTACCTCTTTGTTGCCCTAACTGGGTATACATGGACAGAGTCTCCCAAGTCCCCAGGGAGCAGGACATTTCTGGGAATTAGAAGATGTGGAGAATGGGAGGCATTATGGGGCTGGGTCAGGGGGTGGGACCTTGTTCATGAACAGTGTTAGCAGTAGGCCTAGAGCATCATGGGAAATAGAAGTCCAAGGGAGATACTTCTTGGAAGAATAAGATTTCTTTCTTTCTTTCTTTTTTTGTTTTGTGTTTTGTTTTGTTTTGTTTTTCAAGATGGTTTCTCTGTGTGGCCTTAGCTGTCCTGGAACTTGCTTTGTAGACCAGGCTGGGGCAAACTCAGATATCCACTTGCCTCTGCCTCCCGAGTGCTGGGATTAAAGGTGTGCTCTACCACTGCCCATCAGGAAGAATAAGATTTTGTGTTGGGTTTTAAATCAATATGTTTAAATGATTTGTCTTACAAAAGGAAGCTTCAGTATATACTGAGGTCAGGGAGAAACAGCATAGATCTTTATTCTGATTCAATCACTCAAACCAAGGTCAAGGGTGATAGGGCCTTCTGTGGTTAGTTCTCACTGAGATATCAAGCAAAGCCAGCTTTCTGTGACGAGACATGTTCGGAACAGCGAGTTACTAAACACACACTCTAGCAGACAGTCCTCCTAGTTTACCACACAACTGTGCCCAGGCTGTAACTCAACAGAACTTGGAAGCATGGTTTCTAAAACAAGCCTCCAGCTATTGCAGGAGCCTTCTTTGCCCAGATAATATGCAGTTCTAGAAACTCAGCTTCCAGGCATGGTACAGACTACCTGCTTTCTTATTTGGGGCTCAACTTGGTAGAGATGAGTTTAAAAAGGGTATCTGCCCAACTCCGTTGCTTTATTTTCTCCAGGCGATGACTTATGCCCACAGCCCCTGCCCCAAGATTTCATTCAGCGCCATTGACCTTAAACCTTGTGTTTCATTATACCACCAAGTTAGGCTGATTGAATAAGCAGTGTCTCCCATAGGCTCATGGATTTGAACACTTGGTCCCCGGTTGGTGGCGCTGTTTTAGAGGTTATGAAACTTAAGGAGAAGACATGCATGATTTGGGGAGGGATGTAAGGATTTCTAGCCTTGCTGCACTTCTTAGTCTCTCTCTCTCCCCCTCTCCTCCCTTCCCCCTCTCTCCCTCCCTGCATCCCCACCCCTACCCCCTTCCTGTGTGTGAAGCAGAAGGTGCTCAGCCAGCTTTCTGCTCCCTTCCCTGACATGATGGGTTCTAGCCCTCTGGAATCGTCAGCTAAAGTAAACTCTTCTCAAGTTGTTTTGGCCCTGGATTTTATCACAGCAACAGACCAGTAACTACGACACAGATGGAAGTATTGGGGTGTACAACAGCGCCAGTCCCTTCTTTCTTGACTAGGGGCTGAGACCAAATAACAGTTTGTGTCCCTTCCCAAACTTGACATCTTTGAGTCTGTGTCACAGTGCTCTAGCACAATTTAAAATGCAAAGGACAAAGTGTTTTTGAGAACCTTTTTAGAGCTCCGAATCACGAATCCATAGGTCCTGATACATAGAAGACACCTAGGAAGACACCTAGATAGCAGAAGCTATCTACCGCTGGCCAGATCCATGGACTACAAGGCTCATTCTGTACTACCACAGTCACCGCCAGCATCGGTTGGGGTGAGGGTGCAGCTTTCTGAGCATAGTCTAAGGCCATTGAGTGAGTACCCACAAGTGCTAGTAGTGACCCATGGAGGACTTGATGTCTAGTCCTTTCTTGATCAGGGTACAGATGATCTGGCAGTGATCCGAGAGTTTGCCAGAACTCTCAAGTGTGCTTTCTGCTTGAAAAAGGCCTCATGAGACAAACACCTTACTGTGGCCAATTTGCATGCTCTGGCCCAGATACCCAGTGAAGCAAAGCCCTGGAAATGCAGTTAGCAAGAAACACAGTGTGCATGGGAGCCCGATTTCCCATGTGCCAGATTCACTTTGCAGGGCTGTGAGTCTTAAGATTAGTGAAGGGTTTTTCGTTGTGTTTGTTTATTTATGTATTTATTTATTGGTTGCTTGAAAATGTGGCTTTTATCATTCCGACCTTTGTTATACATCACTTGCAATTTCAGATTTACAGCCATAATCTTTTGTTGTTGTTTGTTTTTGTTTTGTTTTGATTTTTAAGACAGGGTTTCTCTGTGTAGCCCTGGCTGTCCTGGAACTCATTCTGTAGACCAGGCTGGCCTCTTCCTCCTGAATGCTGGGATTAAAGGTGTGCATCAGCACCACCTGGCTTTCCTTGACATTTTAAAGAGATTTTTAATTGACTCAGTTTGCCTGCAAAATACAATTTAAAAAAAAAGGCAGCTCTGTTTTTGAAGAAGCTTTGGAGAGTTAGCTATGCCAAATGTATGCTGTCTCTTCTCTCCAGGTGTGGTTGACATTCTAAAATAAGAACTCTGGTTTCTGTGCCCCCAGAACTTCAGGAAAAGCAGAGTGATACAGTTGGGTGAAGCAGACTTCTCCCAGGGTGTCAGAAAGAGATAGCTGAAGTGTACAGAGAAAGTAAACTCCTAGCTTGCTGGGTTCCTTGTTTCAGTCTTGAGAAATGACCAGCTACCTGGACAGTTTAACTGGGGGAGCTGGTGGGTGGGTTTCCAAGAGAGACTTTGGACCTTGTAGTTGACAAATTTAGGGGAAAAGATTATTGGGCTTGGAGAGATGGCTCAGCAGTTAAGGGCAGTCACCACTTGCTCTTCCAGAGACCTAATTATGGTTCCTGGTACCCACATCAGTTAGCTCACAACATGTGTGTGGGATGCACACACACACACATACACGCACACATAAAAATACAATAAATCTTTTTTAAAAAATTAAAAATAGTTCATGCTTTTAAAAACACCAACTCTGTAAATCACGAGCTTTAGAACCTTCTTGGAAAGAAATCACAGATAAATAATTCATGCTGCATATTTTAGAAATGCAAATTTTGTAATAAAAGGTCTTGTTGGTAGGACATGCAGGCTGTGGGAAATGCTGTACCTGGTTGTTGCTGCTGGCTTTATACCTAAGCAAGCCAGCCCTGAGGTTTTGAAAGCCTGTAATTATGACGGGATGTGCTTTGATGGCTAGATCTGAAAAGTGCAGGTGCTGTCATCAGCTGGCTGAGCTTAGGAGTCACTCCTCTGGATAATTGTGTGTGTTGTCAAACCTTCTCCAGGTGTGGGTTGTAGCAGAATCCTGGCTCCCTCCTTCTGTTCAAGTCTATACCCTTGTCCTTCCTGCTGGGGTCTTTGCCAAAAAGTGAATCCTGATCAGTTTCACCCAGCTGTCAGAATCCATTCTTATGTCATTGGTTTGGGTGTTGACATGTGACTCACTTCTAGTGAGGAGAGAAGGGAAGGTCTGTTTTAGGGGCTTCTGGGAGATGCTCAACTGCTCCGGTGAAGTAGAGATGCAGATGATTGTCCCTGCCCACCCCCAGGTGTGACAGTGATGCTTGGGAATGTGTCGTCAGTTTCTGACACTCTTGGGGGAGCACAAACACAGGAGGTTGCTAAGAGCGTAACACACGTGAAGAACTTGGCTCTGAAAGTGGTGGGTGCTTCTGAGCTGTTGCTTTAGTGCTGTGACTGCTGACAGTGTTGCTGTGTCTTGTTGGGGTAGCTAGAGGGTGTTTTTGTTGTTGTTGTTATTGTCTACAGCCAACCCATCTTCATGGCTTCTCAAATAAATCAGGGTTAAAACAAAACAACGATATTTATATATATATATATATATATATATATGAATGATCATGTATACTTTAGCGACCAAGAGTGACACTGAGCCTGGTCAGTAACGAGGCTTTTGCCTCACACTCAGTGAGTGTCTATGTTACCATAGTCTCCAGAGGGGAGTCCCTTGCAAGGGCTCAGTGTTCTGTAGTGCAGATGGTAGGATATTTGTTTGCCTACTTTAACAGAAGTAAAAAAAAAATGATGGCTTTAATAGGTTGTTAAATTGATTGATTTGGGGGTTACGGGAGAAACTGAGAGTCTTTTAAAACAATTGGAGCTGAGAAGCAATCAAAGAAATCAAGGGGATAGCTTTGCCCCTGGGGTCATCTAGGGGTCTCTTCATTTACTAGGCTGGTGTTTCTTATCATATGAAATTGTTCATCATCACCCTGGGGTTTGGCACTTGGGAAGGAAAGTTGTTGGAGAAAAGGTCCAGGATGGGCTGGGGCACGCAACCTCCTTTTGACGGAATTACTAGACTCTGCTCACTCACAGATTACTGGCCAGAACTGTATTTACTACCTGCTTACAATTAATTACCAACGAGTTTGGAAAATACTCTGGCAATAATAATGTGTCCCATTAAGCCTAGAGAAATCTGATGGTCAGGGGTATAATTAGGGGCTCCTGGTCACATAGTGTGTCTGCTGGGGTGCACAGGAAGGGCACAAGGGCAGAGGGTTGGGTGCCTCTCTGAATATGAAGCAGGTCAAGTTCTCCAAATGCTGTAGGACTCTGTGCCAGTTTTGCTCTGCCCTGACCTTGAACGAGATGCCATTTAAAACCTCTTCAGATTCTGACTTTCTTTGCTATTCCCAATAGGCAGGACTCTTGCTAGGGAAGGGGAGAGGGTGAGCAGAGGCAAGGAAGAAACAGAATTGGTACCTTGGGTGAACTGGTAGGCACCAAATCATCTGAGAGTTACCGGGCTGGCACTTATAGGCAACAATGCTGTCTGTTACACTGGTCACAACTGAGGGCTCCATTTCCTCATGGGGAAGACCATAGCTCACTGACAGTTAAAACAGAGAGCTAGACTTATGCCCCTGCCCCCGACTCCTTCCTGTGTGGAAGGGACTGAGTGAGGAGGAATTCATTGCTACATCACTGCAGATCCAAAAATATGGTGAAGAACACTGGGCCTGGTGTAACCTTTTATCCAGGGCTATGCGTGGGGACTGACCTACAATACTGTATCCTTCCTCCTGAACCACTGCGGGTAGGCTACACCATAACAGTCACCACGTCTGGGCATGGTACTGTCGTGGGCTACGTCACCTTTCCAGGTGCTCTAGGGGTGAGAAGTGTTTGGGGAACCAAGGTATAGGGCCGGAGCACAGACATTCAGAGCAGTCACCTCCCCGGGGCTCCTGGGTGTCACATGAGAAGTCTCTGCAGCATGGAGGGCGGCGGGTGTGTGCGTGTGTGTGCACATGCTCTGGGCTTGCTCCTGGAGGAGAACAGCTGCTGGCAAGAGATTGAGTCTTAGGAAACAAGGGCCAAGCTGCAAACAGAGCCTGTCCCACAATCGGGCACTGCTTGGTGTCATGCTTTTGTAAATTACAATCACAGATGCACAAACTCCAGTCCACTCTCCAGGGCAGTTTCAATCGCTTCTTCCAGGGAGCCCACCTGCTGTCTCCTAGTCTGGGTATGATCTCCTCTGTGCCCTCTCCTTTCCCTGAGGCTATGGTTTCCTGGGCCCAACATATAGTTGACTCCTTACTTCACTGATTGGACAGTAAGCTTACTTTTAAGATTATTAGTATATAAACTCTCTTTATTATGCTGAACTCACAAATAAAAACATCACAGAGCCAGATTAAAGTAGCTACTCTTAACAAACCCTTACCCAGTCCCAAGCTCAGCGTCTCCCTGAACCTCTGTATAGTTAGAATAGCCCTTCTGAAGTCCTGGACTTCACTTGGTGTTGTAAACTTTGATTATCAGTTACATTTTTATGCACTTAGCACAAAGAAAAGCCACAGCAGAAGGAGACTAAAAGCATTAGCTTTACACCCTTCTCTCGTGACTCTCGCCCTCTTGCCTGCAGTCCATCTACTTTTTGAAGTAAAACTTTAAAAAAAACCAAACCATCATGGAAGCAGAGAATCACATGATGATCCTCACGGCTCCACCGCCCAGCTTCAGCAGTCAGCAGCATTTTGCCTGCCTCGTTACCCTCCCTCGGACCCCAGAGGCTTTTTCTTCCCTTCTTTTAAGATTTACTTATTTTTTATTTGGTGTCTATGGGTGTTTTGACCTGCACACTACATGCAGGTGGTACCTGACGAGGCCAGAAGAGGGCTTTAGATCCCCTGGGACTGGACTTACTGATGGTTGTACACTGCCTTGTGTGTACTGGGAACTGAACTAAGGTCCTTCGAGAGAGCAGCCAGTGCTCTTAACTGCTGAGCCATCTCCAGCCCCACCTCCTGAGTATTGTTTTTATAGCAAATATTGGTCTCATATCCTTTCTTCTATAAACCTGTAATGCATTTTAGCTTTGAGTTTCAAGGTACCTCTTTTAACCACCCCCAACTCCCCAAAATCCTGTGCCTGAGGTCTTTTTCATTTAGAATGGCACCTATTGATACCAGGAAATACTCTGTTATTGAATGAATTGTACATGTGTGTGTGAATGAGTGAGTGGATGGATGGATGCACAGATGGATGGATGGATGGATGGATGGATGGATGGATGCACAGATGCATGCATGCGTGCATAGATGCACGGATGCATGGATGGATGCATGGATGCATAGATGAATGCACGGATGCATGGATGGATGCACGGATGCATGGATGGATGCACAAATGCATGGATGCACGGATGCATGGATGCATGGATGGATGTGTTGGCTTCCACTTTAGAAACAAGCTTACAGTTTAGCTGAAGAGCTCTGGACCCAGACTAACTGCTCTGAGCTCAGAGTACCCCATCCCAGTCTGCTCTCTGTGCTTTGCAGGCGACTCTAGAATTCATCCGTCTTCATCAGTCTCCAAGGTTGGTTTATTCTTAGCCAAGCAGCTTTGATTTTGCAATTAAACTCCATTCTGCCGTGACCTTGGAGTCCCCTTCAGATGCAGCCTTTGCCTTGCTTGGCTCATGCTTACTTTACAATTACATGATTCGTTTTTTAAATTATAATGCTCTTTCCTTAGGCCCAAATGATCATGATCAAAATGAATCAGAGTATAACATCTACCCAAAGTATTTTCTTTATTTAATTCTATCTTTCTGTTCCTGGTGGTAGTACTTCAGCTGCACATATGGAAGATAATTGAATGCTTATTTTCCTTCAAGTAGCCATGGTCACATTTCAGATCCCAAATTTTGTATCCTTTGAAGAGGAAACCAGAGCCTGTTGCCTGATGTGGTATTCTTGGTTCTTACAAGGTAAAAAATAGTTCAGGGCTCAGCTCTGGAAGCCTCTGGTGGCGGAATCTTAGCTTAGGGAGAAGCCTTTGACGTGCTTCTTTCCCCTTTTAATTCAGAAATGGTATTTACCATAGTGTAAGGGGATCTGCTTATTATCTTGTGCTGTCTCAACTCCACACTTTTCCTTTTGCTGCTCAGATTTATGGTAAAGTCAAAGGGAGTTGGCTGGATTTTCTGTTTGTTTAAGCAGAAATTCAGTGTAATAATTCTAGGTTTGAGGTATTTTTAACCAGGGACTAGAGCTATGCCGAGCAGACATCTCATAACAGGTAATACCATCAAATGGCATCATATGCTAGAACATGGACTGGTTGTTTCTGCAGAAGTATTTGGGGGTTGGGTTTGGTTATGATGCATGTTGGACCAAGAACATCTTTTGCGCGAAAGGTAACGGGGCCTGAGAGATGTTGGAGATGAGGAAACGAGGGAGCCACAGTCACTCCGAAGCACTTCACCCAGCCAACACAGCAGTGAGTCATCCTGTGGATTTGATTTCTGTGCTGTGCTTCCCTCTAGGTTTAGAGCCCTGGCTAGGACCATTGTGATCTGTGTGAGTGTGGGGTGTCTGAGGAGCTGTATTCAGTAGCCCCCAGCAGTAGGCACAGAGCTTCTGTGGAGACTTGAAGATTGCAGGAAGGAAGCCCACGTGACTTATCAAGTGCCTCCCTTAGCCTCCTGGCTGGCATAGCAAAAGGGGAAGAGTGTTGGATAACCCAGGCTGCATCCTGGACTCCAGAGAGGGCACACTTGGTAATCTTTGGGGTTGTTTGCTGTGGGAACTTACAAGCTGAAGCATGTGTTCCAGGATGGAAACCCTTGGTCAAGGCTGGACACATCAGTTGAGTTGAAGTCTCTCCATGGAAGAAGAGCCACGAATGTGGCTACAGATTTGGGTGCCTGCCCCGATGGCTAGGGATGTGGACCAGTGAACAGGGAAGTGCCCAGTGGCCAGGATTTTGAAGCAGGAGTCACAGTGAGTGAGTGAGTAAGTGAGAGAGAGAGAGAGAGAGAGAGAGAGAGAGAGAGAGAGACCACGAGAGAGAACGAGAACCCTTGTGCTTACGTAGGCATGGCGTCTGTGTAACTCCACTGGAGCCAGAGAGTCAGATGTGGCATGTCTCTGCTGTGTGCTAGCTGCTCTGTCTTCTGCAGTGTTTACTCCTTAACATCTCTGCTCGCTCGTGTTGTTATCCCCAGTTTGCTGAAGTCATGATCTCACAACTCAGAGAAACAAAGAGAGTCTCTTGTCTAGAGAGTGTGTGGAAAATATGCAGAGCTGGGAATGGAGCATATATCTGCAGCCCTCTGCAGCCTAACCCTTTCTACTCCATCAGGGTATCCTCTGCTGAAGGAGTGCCCCGGCAGGGAATACTTGCAGTGGGTAATACTTTGGGCAGAGCGGTGCCACCACCATCTCCCACTGACAAGCATCACTGACCACAGCTATAAACCACTCTCTTTAAATCCCTGCAAATATTAAGTTCTGTCAACATTAGTTAGCCTGTTTGTTTGTTTGTTTGTTTTGTTTGTTTTTTCGAGAGAGGGTTTCTCTGTGTAGCCCTGGCTGTCCTGGAACTCACTCTGTAGACCAGGCTGGCCTCGAACTCAGAAATCCACCTGTGTCTGCCTCCCAAGTGCTGGGACTAAAGGTGTGTGCCACCACTGCCCAGCTTTTTAACCATTTTTAAGACTAAGAAAAAAAGCATAGTCTCCATCCCCACATCTACTGGAGAAGACCCCAGAGAATGAAATGGATCCCAGAAGATGTCATACATCTATCTATCTCAGTGTTTAGGCAACCTCGAGCTAGGCTGTGTGCCGAGCTCAAGGATGTGACCCAGCACAGGCGGAACCAACAGACTCTGATCTTACTGAAGAGTCAGTAAGGCACAGAAACCTGGTCAGGGGTTTGGAAGAGAAACATGGGGCATGTTCCCACTGAGAAGTCAGAGTAGGCAGGAATGACAGCAATCCAGAGATTAGAAATGGCAAGGTAGCTACAGGAGCCCAGCCATCTGGTTAACCCAACATACCCTCTGTGTTTTTAGGTCTGGGCTTTAAATACAGCTCCTTTCTCCAAAACGGCTTAGCACGTTGAAGACTGTGGGTAGGATGGAAGGCGGCGCTGAGGGTGCAGATTCTGGTGTGTTCTCTGTGAAAGATGTAGGACATTTGTTTTTTTCTCCCGTCAGTTAGCTTTTACTTTGTATCAAGTTCCTAAAACCTCCTGGCTTAAAACAGCAGTTCTTATATTTGTGTGTGAGTTTGGCCCTGCATTTCCTCAGGACTGGACCTGGATAGATTCCGCTGATCATCGATGTCTGCTGGCTTGGCTGAGCTGGGAGTCTAGGGTTCCCTCATTCATGGACAATGATTGACAGGCTGGTTGGTTGGAGAAAGCCTCAGTAGGCACAGTTGTGTTGGTTCCTCTAGCAGATAAGCCTGGAAATCCTCAGAGCCCAGTTCTAATGTGGTTCAAGCCCCTGCATGCAGCTCATCTGCTTTTTCCCATGAAACAAATCTCTTGGCTAAACTGGGAGTCAGTTTGGGAGCTTGTGTCATCAGTCCAAGGATACAGAAACAAGCATGAAGTGGAAGCCACCACTCTAAGAAATGCATCGTGCTGCAAACCTGGATTTAGCTCAGCAAGTAGCAGTTGTTGCTACCTGACGCCCACCTGAAGACAGCTCTGAGCCACATTGTGGTGAATTCCTTAGGAAAAATCAGTGTCAAGAAAAACTGTGGATTGCAGGCAGCAGTTCTAGCACCCTGTTCTGCCAGTCACTGAGGTGGAAAATCCCCCAAGGGGCTGGGGGCAGAGAGCTAATGAAGGGCCAGATAAGCCAAAGGAAGTCATTGTCTCCTGCATGCAAACATGGGGCTGCCAAATGGCAGGTCTAGCATAGGCGGCACTGGAGCAAGAGATACCATCTGGATCCAAGAATCAGGAAGGACAGATTTCCTGGGCCAGCACAGTGAGATTCCAGCCCAGAGTGAGAGTCCTGCGGACCAGATTTGAGACAGAGCAGCAGAGGGAGAGATCTGGATAAGAACACAAGAATGCTAAGTATTCACCCATCCAACAGGAACCCCCAAAACTGAGGAAACTCTACCCTAAACTGTTTCCCTAGAGGAAAGAATTGATTACAACGTGTGTAGGTGAAATGGCTGCTAATAGCCATTTTTTCCTGGTGTGTCTCCTGCATGCCAAGGATTGTACTTAGCCTGGATTTTGGTCCACACAACACCCTGAAGCAATTAGTTCAAACTTCCAGATGAGAAACTGCCTCAGGGAGGTCAAGTAGCTGGCATCACTCACCAAGCTTGTAATGTGTCTGACCCTAGAGCACCCATCCCTTTCTCTGCTGCAGGGTACTGTTGATGTTGCACAAGGCATCAGGCAGCCAGAAGGATACTGTTAGGATCCTTCTAACAGTAAAACTTGAGAAGACCCCAGTGCTGGACAGGGCCGGGGCTCTAAACAACAGGCATGCAGAGGAGAATGTTCAAAGATGGTATCAGCCACAAAAGATGTCAGAGGAAACCATGAAGAAAACCCCAGTTCACTTGATGGTACAAAAGATGCTCTAAGCCTTCCTTCCCATCTCACAGTCTTTATTTGCCCCCTCGCTCTCAAAATTAAAAGGATCACCAAGGCTTGAGTGGTAACAGTCTATTAGCCAGGAGAATGAATTAAGTGGATTGTAAATTAGAGGACAGCCTGGGCTACATGGTGATACCCTGTTTAAAAAAAAACAAACCCACATCAGAATCATTGTATTAGGTCATCGATAGAGTCAACCCAATCAGGAAAGACTAGGCGCCAAGGGGCTCTGAGACCCATGGCCATAGAAGGAAGGAAGGCATGGAAGTTCTGACACTGAGAGTGAACTTGGCCTGTGCTGTCAACAGGCTTTGACTAGAATCAGTGTGTAGATGTTGAAGGAGACACTGTAACCTATAAGAAAGAACTCTAGAGCTGCAGAAACATCACCTCACACCCTGCACCACCCACTTAGTAATTTCTCACTCACAAGCTACAGTTTCCTGTCTGTGCATTAGAAACACGCTCACCAACCTAGCAGAGTGTGAACAAGATGACAGTCCGGGTGCACATGGCACCTTCTTAGTGAATAGAAACTTCTGGAAATGGATGGTTGCGAGCAGTTAGATGTCCCTGGTTCCTGGAGAATGCAGTGAAGGTTGTCTGCTGCCTGGAAGGGGCCAGGTGGTCTTCTGTGAGGGGCCTGTGGATTTTAATTTGTCTTGTAGCAAAAGATCTCCCCTTGGTAAATAAAATTCTGATAAGTCCTTTCCTAAAGGAATGGTGCAGGTCCGTGGAATGAGGGTGGGGATTGAGAAGTACAGGGCTGTGGGACGAGGGTGGGAGCAAGGGGTGCAGGTCAGTGGGACGAGGGTGGGTGGGAGTGAGGGGTGCAGGGCTCTGGCTCCTGCCTCAGTTCCAACAGATCTACTTTTTCATAAAGAAGCTTATTGAACCAGCCCACATGTGCTACACCTCACCCCAGGGAGCAGGTCTGTGGCCTCTGGTGCATTCAGCTGTGCTGTCTTCACACTAGCTGGTGAGCTTCTGTCTGATTCTGTCTATTCGGACTCTGTGGGAGATTGTGTTTGAAGTGCGTAAAGACTCAGGTTTGTAATAGCTATCTAATCCTATTGTTAGAATCTTAAGGAGGTTTTCAAAGGAAAATAGAGTTTGCAGATTCTACTTAAAACCCCAGTGAGAACCAGAAAATAAGCCTAATCTGCTGGTGAGGCAGCTCAGTAGGCAAAGGTATACCTTGTGGCCTAAGTTCAATTTCTAGGACTCCTGTCAAAATGGAAAGAAAGAACTGACATCACACGGTTGTCCTCTGACCCGCACAAATGCGCTATGCCACATGCACCACCACCCCAAACACAAATAATAAACAGAACCTCACATCTAAGGCTGGTAGAATAAAATTACAGTACCCCCTTTTTTTTCATGGATGGAAAATTAAGAATCTTAGTATTAAAAAAGTAGAAGTTCTGTTACATATTTCTAATATAATTGGAAGAAATTAGAATGGGGGAGGGGGACCTGCAGGAAGACCCCAGACCATAGCCGAGACTCTCAATGGTCTAGAATGGGTGATGCCTCTGATTGGCCAATGAAGCTGATTGGTATAGGAGCACACCCAGCATCCCTGAAAGCAGGATTATGGGACACATTGCAGTGGCTGATATTCAGATTATGATGCATGGCCAAGGTCATGTTGGCAAACAGTTCATCAAATGGTTGAAGACTTCAGTGTTCGAGGCTATAATGGGGTGAGCTGGTCTATGTGCAAGATTTGTTGTCCGTGATATTGTCTGTGCCCAGTGAACATCCTTTGCACTTCTTTCTGGAATGTCATGTCTGTAAACAGTCTCTTCACCTACTGATGGCAGATGAGAGAAGGACTAGCAAACCCTTTTCACTTAGAAGAGTGTTCTCTCTTGGGCTTGTCTCGAGGCAAAGACTTAGAGAGCATGTGCTTGTTCTCTGCTGGGATCCAAGCCTTCCTGCCAGGGGATGGGCTAACTGGATTCCTTCCAGGTGACACACTTGACTTTCTCTTTGAACTCGTGTTCATTGCATTTGTTTTCCCCACAGGACGGGTTCCAGATTGGAGTTGAAACCATGAAGAGAACGTAGAACACATAATAATGCTTTACCGCAATCGCTTCTTGGTGCTGCTGGCCCTGGCTGGGCTGTTGGCTTTCCTGAGCCTCAGCCTGCAGTTCTGTAAGTATAGAAGGGGCTTGAGGGTCACAGGAGGATAGGTGGCTTCACTGGGAAACTGAGGGCCTGGGTGTGTGGGCAGTGAGGAAACCCTGGAGCTTTTTCATTATTGGTGCCCATGATGAATGATTGCAAGCAGGAGTCCTAAACGGAGCGTCTTTTCTTTGTTTGAATCCAAGTCTCACTCTGTAGCCCAGAGTAGTCTCAAGCTAATGACTCTCCTTCTTTAGTCTCCTGGGCAAGCACCACCACATTCATGCCAGCCTTGGGATACATTCTTTGAACTCTTACATGTATTCCTAAGCTACTTGCTTATTCCCACAATCTTTTTTACCATCCATTGCAAGGTACAGAGGGACCTTCTTGATTTCCCATGCTGAGCAGAGGCATTTGTTTCCTTGAGGACTGGGTGGCCATTTTATATTCAGTCACTGATGGGGCTGGAGTAGTTCAGGATAGGGTGGGGGAATTGGGTCACTGCTATGAATCCTGGCCCCTTGGTGGCAGAAGCTGCGCATGCATGGTAAGGATTCTCTGGTGAAGCTTGTCTGTGGGCCTCACCATCCCTGACTTTTCACTGGGTCCTTATGCTCACACTGTACCCCAAATCTGTGCTCCCCACACTTGACATGAGAGGGGCTATCCTGGAGCTCAAATCCTGCTCCAATATCTCATTGATTGCAGCCCTCCAGTGGTGGCCTACTGTCCCCTGTGTCCCACCCTCTGCTTGGCCTTCTCCAAAAACCAGTCTTGCCCTGTGCTCACCCCTGCCGCTCTGCTCCGGCCAGCTGTCCCCTTGTCATCTTTCCATCCTTTCAACCCTTGCCCCACCTCCACTAGATACTGTCCATTGCTCCCAAGGGTTGATGCCTATGAGGTGAAAATCAGGATTTTCTGAGCTAGCTCCCTTTTACTAGTCATGAAGCCTCCCTGTACTGTTGCTCTGTATATCTCAGGACCCCACATGCCCAGTATAGAGTGGATGTCTCTGAATGAATGAATCGTCTCTGAATGAATGAATGGAGTGAATAAGTGAGTGTATGTCCACTCTGAAAGCATCTTCCTTTCCTTTCGTTTCCGTGTACTGGAAACTGAGGAGGTTCTGATCAAATACTGAGAACTATGGGTTTGCTGTCACCTGGCTTCTCTGTTTTACCACCTTACCTTGGTGGGTGGGAGAGAAGCGTTTGTCACCCCCAGGAGCTCTGTGGTGAAGTGCCATTTCTGTTTCACTTGGAGGGGCAGAAAGAGGAGCAGGTGGCTCAGTCAGTGGGATGTGGTGCATGCTCAAGACTGTGGGGAGAGTTGGCCTCAGGAGTGGGGGGTTTGGAGAAAGGAGGCTTTGAGCAGGCTTGCCTGATTTACCTCCAGGGCGGTGTATGGTTAGGCTCACCTCCGTGCACGTAGCAAGCTGCTCTAACCACGAAGAAGCTTAAAAATACTTACTTCATCTTTCCAATATTCAAGGTGGTCAAGAGAAGGTGGCCATAGACTGCAAAAATACTCCAGATGGCTAATGACCTGCAAAAATAGAAATCCTTCCAAAAAGTGGCTTTTGGCTTTCAGTGGTTTCATTGTTTATAGCTTTTCATTGGAAATTTTCCATCGTTGGGTGAAGGAGGTGGGACCTGCAGTCAGCTTGAGTTTTATCCTGAGCCCCGGGCGGGGTGCGAGAGGCTGCTGACTTGTGTTCCCCAGGCACCTCGCATGAGCTGGCCTGTGTGGGACTGAATGGCCTTGTGTATCTTGCTTGTGCACGACTTCTGAATGTTCGTCTGTGTTAAGAGGGCCGCTTTTCAGCCACACTTTTTTAAGGAAAATTTTGCAGAATAAATTGGCCTGGCTGGAGCCAAGCTCTTTACTCTGGAGTACCTTGCAGTCCAGAAAGCTTAAGAGATGGACGTCCGTGCTGCCTTTCTCCTTCTAGGTAAACTGCAGCCTTGGTACCTGCCTGTTTCTGTAGAAATGGCTCTCGTTTGCTTTATGTATTTGGTTGCTTTATTGCTTGCTTATTATTATAGTGTAAGAAACTTCATGGATTCACAAAGCGAAGATTGACTCATGCTTTTGTCCCTACCCTGAAATAAACAGGCGTTTTCTTTATTGCTCCTTTTGACAGATTTTTTGAATACCATGTTGGTGGTATTATTATCTGAAACAATATAGTTGATGTTATCACATGGTATTATTATCTGAAACAATATAGTTGATGTATCAACTTTAACGTTTTGCGGGTGCTTTATGTAAAAAGTATGGTTTCGTTTTTCAAAACTACTGTGTATCTTATTAGATCTTGCTGGTAATTTTCTGGTTGATGTTTTGGAAAGGGAAATGTTTTGACGCAGGTTGGGATTGAGAGATGGGATTATTAAAACAAGCTGATCTTCCTGTGGGCAGAGAACATGAGTCGTCAGGCCACACGCACTACTAGGTATGTGGTGAGCTCCACACAGTGGAGGCGGAGGCAGTGGGGAAGGGGCCCACGCAGCATAACGTGCTGTCTGTAGCTTCTCAGCACATGACTGTCTTCCATGATGCTTATGGCCTCCAGATGCTGAAGGTCCTTACTGAAGTTACTTGGGTTTTGTTTGTTTTTTCTTTCTTCTTTCTTTTTTTAAAATATTTTCAGTTCCTCAGTATGTACAGTGGGAAAATAACTTCTAAAATTCAAGGATCCTTTGTTCTAACGCTGAAGACAATAGGGTATGAAGACCTCTAAATCGGTCGTTTCCGCCTTTTCTGCGCATTTGTAATCTCCGTTCTTCCTCTGCAGCGTCCTTCGCTGTGTATTTTATGTTCATTTTTCCATGTTCTCACCAGCAATCCCCAGACGGCCATGTGACAGGCACACACAGGCTCTGAGGTCGTGGCCTTGATTTGAATGTCAGCTTCCTCATGGAGCAGCTGGGTTCACTGCGCCTCCTCTGTAAGACAGTTAATCATTGTAATTTTGCAAGGCTGGTATGAGAGTAGACACTTCAGGGAAAGGCTTGGTTCTTGGAGGCTCTTGGTCACCTACTGCTTCTTTGCAAAATTGGTATGAGAACTTAGACTTTTGGGAAAGGCCCTGGCTGTGGCAGCTGCTGTTTCTTCTGTAAAACAGAGCTTATTATTGCTGTCTTTCACAGTGGGTTGAGAGCTTCTGGGAAAACCCTTGGCCCACAGAAGCACACTGACCATAAGTCCATAAGCTAACCAGAGTCCAGCCAGAGTACATACTCATGGTATTCTGGACTCCCAGAAGGTCGTCAGGGCTTATGTTACTTCAGCTGTTGGGTGAAAGAAAACTTAAACCTAACCCTAACCCTAACCTTGATTAACCCTAACCCTAACCCTAACC
>JADRCH010000097.1:911734-946767 GCA_019843965.1 Rhynchomys soricoides | reverse complement strand
CCTAACCTTGATTAACCCTTACCCTAACCCTAACCTTGATTAACCCTTACCCTAACTAACTAAAATAATTCTATTTTAATTAGAATGCATTGGCTGGCAGTTAATCTCTATGGTGCTTACTGCACTCATACCTGGGAGGCATCCTCTACCTACTGTAGTGAAAGCCAGTACTGTCTTAGGAATCTTACGGTGTTTGCAGTGTCTTCTCTGCGAGAGGCGTTGGCCTGTTCTGTGTAACCCGAATGGACACAGAGACGGATTTGCACTAGTCATGACGTGGAGCTTCCGAGGACTCAGTGCTATGTCAAGGTAGCTTGGGTGGGGCATTCTCCTCACAGGAGACGGTCTCCTTACACCCTGAAGGTCAATCTATGAGGGGTATAGTGTCAGGATGGTCATTGGGCCCAATCACATTTTTAGTGTATACACTCTAAACGCTAAAGTTTATTAATTTTTATCTTTTCTTGTTGATGCAGTACAGAGTGTGTGAGCTTGTTCTTTAGCTAACATTCTTGAGCTGTGGCAGGGCTGGGAATTCAGACTCCTAGAGCCACAGGCAGCTCACTGACCAGGGGAAGCGGAAGCGTATCAGGACAGTGTAGTACTGGGCAGGAAAGGGGTGGGGCATGGTAGAGGGGACAGAGCAAGGACCCTGGAGCCTGACTGCAAACCAAATTCCTGTCCTGCTGCTAACCAGATTTCCAGGCTTAGAGAAGCGGTTTGCCTTCTCTGTGCCTCAGTTTCCTCTCCGAAAAGAGGGACCCTTGACTGACACAGTTGGTCAAGGATTCTGTAACATGGTACAGTGCCTGGCACAGAGAAATCCTGACGTGTGTTAAGTGAATTAAGATCATGTCTGTGTGGCAGGATAGAGGACAAGAATCCTGTCCAGTCTAGGGAGTCAGGGAACATTTGAGGCCATTCTGTAGGGAGAGTAGGGCAGAGGACATCTTGCTTGAGGAAGGGTGGGAGCTGTTGGGGAGGGCACTGGAGAAGAGAGTCCCTGGCAGATGGAGGCCAGGCAGAGGCAGAGCAAGAGAGGGCCCCAGCTGCAGAGACACCACCATGCCGTTGGCATATTGGAGAGTGCACAGCTCAGTTCTGTTTTCCAGAATGCGGGCATCTGAATGCTGAGATCCTCATTGCCTTGGGTCTTGTTTAAAATGCACATTCATTCCTAAAACAAGCGAACAAAAATGTTCATGGTCCTGCCTACAGAATCTGACTCTGGGTGGGAGCAGAGCCCAGAAATCCATGTTAAGAGGCAGCACCCGGGTGTGGCTCATGTAGTGTGAACTGGTGGGAGGTGACACTGGGGGATGCAACTCAGCAAAGACTGGGTATGGCCCAGATGCAGGCCTTGGAAGAAGCGGAGCCTGAAGGGGCATGGTGTGCATGGACTTTATGACTACTTGGAAGGGTAATGAGGCAGAGCTACTCCACCCCAAAGCCAGGAGTCTGGCTTGAGTAGTCACTAGGTGTCACAGGTCTCCTGCAGTGCTCCGCTCTAGGAAGACACAAGCTGAGAGAAGTGAAATGTCCAGGTCATGGGTGAGGAGAAGAAGAGAGCTCGGGACAAGACACATAGTGGACAGAGCTCAGGAAGGAGAGGTGGCCTGGGGAATCAGCAAGGTGCACACCGTGGCTGGAGGCATCTGAGGGCTGGATGGATGCAGTGCCCTACCCAAAGCAGATCTTGGTAGAAGGCCTAGGAAAGACCAGGTCTACAGCCATCATTTGTGGCTTTGTGCTCACCACAGTGCAGTCTGGGCTAAGAAAGACTTGGATCATGTAGATTCTGCGAACTTGTTTGGTTTGGCCCAGCCAATGTTTACAGGTTTTAAAAGTTGTTTACCAGTTTTACACAAATAAACTTTCAGCTCTTGTTTGAAAAGTCATTGGCCCTGGCATGGGAGACTCTCGTCCCATCCGGCTCAGTCTCCGCTGCAGCAGTGTTTTTCCCTGGGAAAAGAAAGGAGGCAAAGCTGAGATCCCGGGGAGAAGGTAGAGAGAAAATGGAGACAGGACAGCTTCAGCTGGGTAGGGCTGCTTAGACAGGAGCTGTGCAGAAGCCAAGGAGAGAGGTAACCTGGAAAGTCTCAGGAGGGCAGACCTGGGCAGCTTAATCAGCTCTGTGAATGGCATGGTGTGTGTGTGTGTGTTATGGTTTGGTTGGTACCTTTTTATGAGCAGAATGAGCATTCTTCCTGTAGTCTTCAGACGCCATACTCTGTCTCTGCCCTGTAGAGATCCCCTCTCTACTGGGAAAGAGAATGACAGCATCTGGTAGAACCCTGTGAATTTAAGCTGCCTCATGTACAGCATGGCCAAGAAAGAAGCAGTGACTTTGCCCATGGCTGTCTAGACTTCCTGGGCCTCACGTGTTCTTTATAGTTAGCTATTGGTGTGTGCAGCATCAATTCCATGGCGGCCCCTGAAGGCCTGTTGTGCATGACATACATGACCTAGCTGAGCACATGTTTGGATAAAGGCAGCTAAGAGTAAGCTTCTTGGCTGCGGAACAGCCTGGAGCCTGTACCCAGGCAGGGGACTGCACTGTCCTCTGCTCTTTGCCTTGTGTACTTTTTTTTTTTTAAAAGGCATGAACTATAGTTAGTTTGTGTGAACTGGTGTGTTTGGAAAACCTTTGTGTGTTTCCATGGGCCAGGTTTAGAGATGGAAGCCTTTAGAGAGAGTAAGGAGTCCTGGCTGGCAGAGTGGCTCCGTAGATAAAGGTGCCACCAGGACAACCAACCCACACGGTGGAAAGAGAACCAACTCTCACAGGTTATCATTTCACTTCTACATGCACAGCTTAGCATGAGTACACACACAGACACACACACACACACAACAACAGCAACTTAAAAGCAAGCCAAGGGTCTAATATACTACACACAGTTCTTACCATTCTTCATTGAAATGCTTAGGAGCGGAGTGTTTCTCACTTGGGGCTGGGGAATATTTGCATATACGTAATGGAATGCATGTCTTGAGGATTGGACCCAAATCTAAACATGAAGCTCATTTGTGTTTCATATATACTGAACCATCAACCAAAGAGCATATCGGGTCTGGTCTGAGGCCCCCACCCAGCACATACCTCAGGAGAGGATGCGCCTAATCCTGTGGAGACTTGATGTACCATGGTGGGGGGATGGGATGCTGCTTCTCAGAGGCAAAGGAGAGGGGAGAACTCTTGAGGGGACAGCATTTGGGATGTAAATAGACACCCAGATTGTAATGGCTTCCAGCCTGATAGGACCTGCCGAGTGCTGAGCCCTTCCCGCCATACTCTGCCATGATCCCCTGCCTCACACAGCCAGCCAGCTCAGTGGAGGTCCTTACTGACTTACTATACTAGGTGGCTCAAGGTGAGGTAACATTAAAATGGGGGAGACATGAAAGGCAGTCTATTGTCGCTCAATAAGTTCACAAAGAGACTTGAGGCTCAACTGTTTGATCAGTCTTCTCTGTATATAACCAAACTACTGAGTCTTCAGGTGTGGTT
Source organism: Rhynchomys soricoides (assembly GCA_019843965.1). Lineage (NCBI taxonomy): Eukaryota > Metazoa > Chordata > Mammalia > Rodentia > Muridae > Rhynchomys > Rhynchomys soricoides. The sequence continues at coordinate 943,256 of JADRCH010000097.1, read as the reverse complement.
TTGCCCTTCCCTACCTCTCCTATAAAACAAGACCCAGCCCAGCCATTAACATGGTGACCAAAGGCAGATAATAGAGCTGCAGGCTTTTCTTGTGGTTCTGGTTTTCATGGGCAATGACAGCAGACTTTTTTTTTTTTTTTTGATCCAGCATAGCATGGAGACATGGAATGGGCATTTAAGATAACTTCATGGTCTGAGGAGAGCCGAGGGAATTGTGGAAACTGGCTGTTAGGGGAAATCACTATCATTCATATCCAAGGATGAAAAAGAGAATGCCAGAGTCCTTCAGATGATGGACAGAACCTAGAGCAATGTGGAGACAGGATGGAGGCGTTACCCTGTGCTCAGAAAAGATGCTGACTCAGACTCAGGTGAACCGGATGTCTGCAAGAGTTAGAAAGCTGCTGCTGCTGCTGCTGCTGCTGCTGCTGAGGTGGCTGAGGCAGGAAGATGGCTCACTATGCTTCTGGGGGTGTGGACAGCGGCACTCTGTGTCCTCTCCTGATCACACATGGGAGCGAATGCCTTTTAAGAAATTATAAGGCAGGGGTTGGGTGTGTCTGGAGAGATGGCTGTCTGAGGAAGAGCACTCTGTTCTTGCAGTTGACCCACATCGGGTGCGCTCGAAAGCACCTGGAAGTCCCAGGTCCAGGGATCTGACACCCTCTGGCCTCCATGGGCACCTGCATGCCTGTGGGGTTCATTTACTCACACAGGCACATGTGCTTATGCATAAATAAAAATAAATTTTTAAAGGAATTTATAAGGAACAGGGTAAACATTTGGAGGACAGGCATGGACACGCCACCATGTCTTGACCTCAGGTCATGGAGGAATAGCATGAAGACCCAACTGGACTACAGTGTTGGTATAGTTGGTTAGGGTTTCTGTTGCTGTGATAAAGCGCCATGACCAAAAGCACCTTGAGCAGGAAAGGGTTTATTTTAGCTTACAGTTGTAGTCCAGCAGGAAGTCAGGGCCGGAACCTGGAGCCGGAACTCAGGCAGAAGCCATGGAGGAAGTTCTGGCTTTCTCCTTATGACTTGCTGCTCAGCCTGTTTTCTTGTCTGCCCCAGGCTCATCAGCCCAGGGGTGGCACCATCCACAGTGGGCGGGGCCCTCTTGTGTCATTAATCAAGAAATGCCCCCCCCCAGGCTTGCCTATAGGCCAGTCTGATGGAGGCATACCCTCAGTTGAGGCTCTCTCTTCTCAGATGACTTTCACTGGGGTCAAGTTGACAAAACACTAGCCAGCACATTGCTGTCACCAGGGGTGGGGCTTCCCTACAGGAGGAAAGGGATTGTTGTCATGGATGCAGTAGCACATGCCTTCGCAGTACCCCATCAAAGGCAGCCTGAGGTACCCGTGGGGAGCTTGCCCAGGAAGCTAAGGCTCCAACAGGTAGAGGAGGGCCAGGGTGTGAGTTACTTCTGCATCACTGTGCTCACCGTGCCAGACAGAAACAACCGATGGGGCAAGTTTTATTTTCGCTCTTGGATTTGGAGAGATTTGGGTTCACCATAAGGGGAAAGCATGGCAGTTGGAGATTGTGGCTGAGATGGCAGTGGTGTGGGACTGTGTTCACACGGTGGCAGATTAGGAAGCAGGAGCTAGATAGGAACCAAGGTTGACGGTAATCTCAAAAGACTGTCCCTAGAACTCTATTTCCTCCAGTCTGATCCTACCGTTTAAAGGTTCCACAGCCTCCCAAGCCAGGGAACAAGTACACAAAACGTGAGTGCGTGGGGACATTTCAGATACAAACCATAACAACTAGGGAGCAGGAGATTTTGTCTTCTGCTCTGGGTCAGGGCCTTGAGATGGGGAGGTGAGCTGACACTATAGACACTGGCTGGACACTGTAGAGGAAGGACACTGGCTATGTCTGTGCAAGTCAGAGATTCCCAAATATTGAGCTGGCCTCAGGCACTTGGCTGCAACATCCCTGCTGATCCATTCATTACTGCGGTTGTAGGAATAACTGACGTGGACTGAGGTCCAGCCACAAGACTGTGCTGAGAAGTTATACTGGCTCTGACTCTGGGCCATTTCTTCCATCCTGTGGGATCTGGAATAGAACCAACAAAAGTCAGAATGGAATCATCAGATGCAGCTTTTGCTTCAAAGAAGTTCATAGCTCTGGCGGCTGGGCCAGGCTCTCCTTAGCTAGCATTTGCCTGAAGATGGTAGTGACCATTCACGGCACATTTCCTCCAAAGTACAGTCTCCACGGTGCCTTTCCTGTACCCCGAAACTGGTGACCAGAGGGTGCAGGAGGTGTTATGACTAAGGACCTCCCCCTTTCCCTCAAGGTTTAAGTGGTTTCTACTCTCTTCTTATTTATTAGTGGCTGCTGGACAGATGCATAGACTTCAGCCTGAGGAGGTTAGGGCCAGGGCTTGTAGCCCTCAGGAAGCCCCTTGACTCCCTCTCCACTACCGATTATAGTACACTTTCTGGCTGATGGCTAGGATTAGGGCCAGTTGAGCCTAGTCAGCACTGCCTGCCGGTAAAGCCGGGAGGCCAGGCGGAGAGAGAGAATTGGGGAAGGGAACATTTTGTTATCTTCCTGCTTCCGAGAAGTTTGCTGTTTGCTTCTGAGAGTAGGGGACTGACTTGGTTGGTGTTCTGTTGCTGTAAGGAGACACCATGACCAAGGCAACTCATAAAGGAAAACATTTAACTGGGGCTGGCTTACAGTTTCAGAGGTTTAGTCCATTATCATCATGGTGGAAAGCATAGTGGCACCCAGGCAGACATGGTGCTGGAGAGGTAGCTGAGAGTTCTACATCCGGATCAGCAGACAACAGGAAGAGAGAGCCCCTGGGCCTGGCTTGAGCATCTGAAACTTCAAAGCCCACCCCCAGTGACACACTTCCCCCAACAAGGCCACACCTCCTAATCCCTGTCAAGTAGTGCCACTCCCTAATGACCAAGCCTTCAAAATTATGAGGCTATGGGGGCCATTCTTATTCAAACCACCACAGGGACTTAAAGGGGAGCCGTAAAGGGGGTGCTCTCTGTCATTTCTTCGAGACTCTGTCAGCATCTTCATTCAAGCATTACAAGGGTATGGACAGGATGAAATGTTATGGAGGCTGATGGAGATCTTTCTGCTTAGCGATCACACTACAGAGAATGTTTGTGCCCGTGGGTAGCCAGTTACCAGGGAGCACTTACTGTGCCTCACATGTTACTCACAGTGGTGCTGTGGCCTCAGGGCAAACACCGAGAGTCAAAGATTTTTCCACCTACACAGGGGAACTCATGAGCCTGTCTGCGCACTCTCCTCTGCACATGCCACCCCCCACGGGTTCTAAACTGCCTTCATCTGATTTGGAACAGTAGTGTTTCTAATTGGCCTGGGGGAGGGGGTGGTGCTGCAGCCACATCACAGGAGACGTGGGCAATGGGATAAGTGTCTCAAACACAGGGCAGGCTCCAGATAGTTCCTAGCCTCTGGCCTGTCCCTGTTCTCACTGTGCCTACTGCAGAAGAGCCAGTCCCTAAGAGCTCCTGTGGCAAGTGACACAATGCTAGGATAAATGCATCCTCCAGCTACAGGACCTGCTCCTCCAGGCCCCCCTCCTCTGCCAGCCCCCTCATAGGGCTCCCTGTGTGTCACCCCTCATGGATCAGTTGTACCGGGTCTCTCAGAGATCTGAGGCAAACCCTGAGCCAGGTTGCTGACCACAGCAAGGAGCTACACACCAGCCTCTCAGAACCTGGAAAGCTTGTTTCCAGCCACCCCCTCTCTAGGCTGCTTGGGTAACAGAGATTCTCCAGAGGACTCAGTGAAGCACAAGTCAGTGCACAGGCTGCACTGTATGACTCAGAGCAGACCTTCAGCTCAGCAAGCATGTTTGGAAGAGTTGATCTCTGCTAGCCTTTAGGGTACATAAACATGAAAGAGGCATGATCTTGGCCTTCTAGGCATTTGGGGTGATGGACTAACAAACTGGGGCACCCCTGCTTACATGTACTCTGGTATGAGCCTAACAACTGAAGCTTCCTAGACTTATGGGAGACGGAGGTAGAAACCACTTGTCAATTCAAGTGGCCTTCCTAGAGGAGGCAGCTCCTGGCAGATTCAAGCAACAGAAACTGGGTGGGCAGAATTACAAGCAAACAGGACCATGAGGGAGGCATGCTAGGGGATGGACTCTGAGTGGCACAGATGCCCCCAGGCGATGCCACCAGGGTGAAGAGGAGCTGAGACTTCACACACAACTGCCTGAGAGCTGCTGTGAGTGCCTGTTATCTAAAGGTGGAAACCCTGTCTAGATGACTCAGGGAGTTGCAAACAGCACAGGATCACCTCAGAAAACTTCGAAATAGACAAGACAAAGGAGCCCCAGTGACAGAGGAAGCAGCGAAGATCTTTCCTTCTGATTGTTTTTCATTTGTGGTCTTCCAGTTACGCTTCTTTGAGTCCTACATGGGGCTCTTGGAACCAACCACCAGGATTCCCACTGACCTCCCCAAGGCCTCACAGGATGTGCCTTTGGATAATCCAGGTCTCCACACATGCTGTTCTCTTACCCCTCAAAAGTCTGCTTAACTGTACCCTGGTCTGGGCTAGAGTAAGCGAGCTATAAGCCGGTCAGGAAACCAGAATTTGATAGGTTCCATGTAAAACACAGTAAAGACCTAAAGGCACTACCCAGCCAAAGGACTAGCCATTGAAATGCCACCATGGGACATCTGCTTTGTTTCTCATCTCTCCACAGTAAATTAGCTTCAGGCACCCGAGCTGTGCATTGGCTGTTAACATCTCCCAGCTGTGGGGAAAAAAAGAGGCTCCAGCTGCAGCCAAAATCAGAACCGGGGAACGGTCAACTCCAAAAGATTTTAATTGTTGTTTTATTTAGTAAAGCCTGTAAATACATTCATGTATATTAAGACCTAGTAATAAATGTTTGGTTTTTCCTCATATAGAATGCACGTAATATGTTGACTACTATAAATATAATTATGTTAAATTCACACAGATATTTGTAGGAAAACAAAATACTTGCTCACATGTGTTCAGATGGAAAGCACTGTGGCATTGTGGGACATCTGATGTGTTGCTGGGCTCTCACCTAGGGAACAAATGTCTGAATACTCCATGTGATAATTAATCTTGTCAACTTGATATAATTTAAAATCACCATGGGATCAAATCTCAGGGCAAATCTGTGAGGAGCTACTATCTAGATTCAGTTAATTGAGGTATAAAGACTCACCCTAAATGGAGATAGTACCTAATTCCATGGTCTGGGATCCTGGAAAAAGAGAGAGGGTGATAGATACAAGAATTTATTGTTCTCTGCTTCCTGACTGTGGATGCAGTGTGACTTGCTGGCCGCCTGCTCTTGCCACCATGCCTCCGATGCCATGATGGAATGTCTCTCCTTTGACTATAAGACAAAATAGATTATGCCTTCCGTAATTGCTTCCGTCAGATGTTATGTCATAGCCATGGGACATGTAACCAATATAGAAAATTTGTACTGAGAAATGGGGCCATTGCTGGGATAAACCAGACCCCGTGGCCTTTGGAACTGCTTTTGTATAAGAGTTTGGGTTAGGAAAGTCCTTGACTACCATAAGAGAGCTTACTGTGCCATCTGGCGAGAGCTTGGAATACAGAATGCTGAGAGTGGTGGCCTGGCTCAGGGAGCCTCAGAGGGAAACAGAGATCCCATGGGGAACTGGGTTAGGGTTAGAGTCATGTTATACCCTGGCGGAGTCTGGCTGCATTCTGCCTGTGTCCTAAGATTGAATGTGAAAGTAATGGACTAACTTGTTTGACAGAGGAAGCCTCAAGATGGGGTACCACTCAAGCTATGTCATGATTACTGCTCATTGCTTTTATCCAGGTCTACAAAGAGAGAAGAAACAAGGGGAAGGGAGAACAACTGATATTTGGTCAGGAGAGAGTGAGTTTAAAGTTTTAGACAAGAAGCTATCATTGTTAAGGGCCATCACCAGGGAAGAACAACCTCTTGCTGTGCAGGAACAGAAGGGAAGGCATTCAGAGGGCAAGTCCTTGTACATATAGACTTCTTCTTGTGCAAAGGAGAAAGCCTACACTGAGAAGATGCAGGGTGGGGGTGGGGGTACCCTGCTTCTCAAAGCAACTGCCTAGGGAACTGTTTTCCCAGGGTGAAGCCATGCAGCTGCAGGTCAAGGGGGTCAGGCTCCATCCTGAGCTGGCAGTGGAACTTGGCAGCAGCACCGATGTATATCTGGTTTTTTTGCGGGCACAAAAGATGTAGGATTGAGGGGGGCATGGAGTCTGTCCTTCAGGGAAGCCTGGAAAAGCCATTGTATGAAGCGTGAAGGTTAGGCTGAAATTGCAGTGGAGTTCCCAGGGGACTGGAGGTGTAAGAACTACAGGGTGTCAGCTGAGGAATGCTGCACTGTGTGGAGCTGGAAGGGTGTGGCTGGAGGGGTGGAGCCTCCCAAGAACTTTGGAGCCCTGATGATTCCGTCCAGAACTCCAGAGGCTGGATATGGAGCATCAGGATTTACAGTTGTCTTGCTGGAGTTCAGTCTTGCTTTGGCCTGCTCATTCCTTGCTGTGTCCCCATTCTTCCTTTTGGAATTTTCTTCTGTGCCATTGTATGTTGTAATATGTAACTTATTTCTTGTTTTATAGGAGCTCAGTTAAGAGATTGCTCTGAGTCCCAGGTGGCAGTTGGACTTTGGATTTTCAAACATTGTCGAAACTATTAAAGATTATGGGGACTTTTGGAGTTGGACTGAATGTCTTTTGCATTGTGAGATGGCAGTGAGTCTGTGGGGATAAGGAGAGAGAAGTTTGGGCTTACAGGTGATGTGTTTGGGTATCCAGTTGGCAACCAGGAGAGTTGTAAGGGTTAATCTTCATTGTCAGGTTGATGGAATTTAGAATCACGATGGAAACAAATCTTTGGGAATGTTTGTGAGTGATTATCTAGATTAGATTAGTGGAGGTGGGAAACCTAACTGTGAGTAGTAGCATCCTATAGGCTGAGGTCCTGCATCAAATAAGAGGAAAAAGCTAGGTGAGCTCATATGATACTCTCTGCTTTCTGTTATTGGATGGAATGTGACCAGCTCCCTCCTGCTGCCATGTCTTCCAAGATGGGCTGATCCCTCAAACTGTGAGCCAAAAAACATGTCTTAGTAAGGGTTCCTATTGCTTCAAAGAGACACCATGACCGTGGCAACTCTTATAAAGGAAAACATTTAATTGGGGCTGGCTTACAATTTCAGAGGTTCAGTCCATTATCATCATGGTGGACATGGCTGCATGCAGGCAGACATGGTGCTGGAGAGGTGGCTGAGAGCTCTACATCTGAAAGACAGCAGGGAGAGAGAGTTGACACTGGGCCTGGCTTGAGCATCTGAAACCTCAAAGCCCAACCCCCAATGACACACCTAGTTGAACAAGGCTACACTTCCTAATAGTGCCACTTCATTATGGGTCTGTGGTGTTAATGTTCAAGTATGCTCTTTCAACCTGGGGGCATATCTTGTTGGTAATTTTCTTTTGCCTTTCTGTAGTTACTAACTTGTGCATCCGTTCATGTTTTGTTGGCTGTTAGTATTTGCATTTAGCCTGTTTGTATCCTGAGCTTTCAGTTGTAGTGTTCTTCTTTTCTTGGAGTATCAGTCACTTGTCTGTTATGTATGCTGCAAATGTTTTCCTCTTAGTGGATTTGTTGTCTTTCATCTTTTTTTTTTTTTTTTTTTAAAATAACATCTGTTTGGCAAGGGGATCTTTCAGACAATCATGTAGCAGAAATTAGGGAAGTTAAGCTGATGTAGACTAGTGATTAGTTTGTTTCAGCTATTATTTGGGTATATGCGTATATATAAATATGCATAAATATATTTCTATTATGTGGTTGGCAAACCTCTAGAAGTTAACCAGGTGCGTGGGCTTCCTTGTCAATGCTGCAGATATAACTGCAACCATGCAGGGGTCTCTAGAAACTCTGTAAAGCTGCAAACCCACTTCCCAATCATGGAAGGACTGGGAACTACTGAGATAGGCTGTCCGTGGAAAGACAGACAGATGGCTGCACAGCCCCAACCTGAACAGGGAGAGGTCCTCCCAGTCACAAGGAAAAAGCATTATGGTTGCCCTGTCGCTGCCTTCACTGATTCTGGTCACGTGTCCACCCTGCCAAGGTGAATGCTGTCATTGATAGCTTAGCTAGTCTCCCATGGGGCCTGGGGCTCATTGATAGAAAGATGGATGCCAAGTAGACAAGTCATTACACATTGCATGACACTCGACACCCACAGGTGATTGAGTTGAGCTAGCCCAGTTAGGGGTCCATTCACTGCATGTGTATGCCTTAGTCTTAGGCTCTCTTCTGTGAAGCAGTCTCATGAGGACTAGTGAGCAGATTCCCAGGGCTTTAGGGACCACGGAGTGTGGTTGGATGGTATTAATTGAGATGTGACACACACTCCATTTAGCACTTAACAGGCGCCAGTGGACAATGATTTCCTCCCTTGATATAGTTGTGGGAGCTAAAAGCTTATTGAGAAGAGAGGCTGTGTCCTCATGCACAGTTAGTTCCAGTAAACTCCAGAGTGAAGAGTAAGTTCTTGCCCATGCTGAGGGAGGTCTGTTAACTCAGAAAGGCCCAGGCTGACTTCTTGTTCCGATAAGGTCCACCCTAACTGAAGGACAGAACACCCCTGTGACATTCAGCTGTCCACAGCCACGGCATCTTCTTTACCCACTCTGCTTTCTTTGCAGTCCACCTGATCCCAGTGTCCACCACAAAGAATGGAGGAAGCAGCAAGAGTCGGAAGAGGATCATGCCTGACCCAGTGACAGAGCCCCCCACGGTAGACCCGGTTTATGAAGCTCTTCTGTACTGCAACATTCCAAGTGTAGCTGAGCACAGCATGGAAGGTAGACCCAGCGTATGACCTGTAGCTGTCTGGGTAGCCTGGGCCTCAATACCCAAGTAGATGCCCTGGGGACTAAGTTTTCTAACGAGCATCAAACTTTGATAAGAAGCTGGCAGGCTTGGCCTCAAATCCTGCAGCAAGTGCTGCGCTGTGCCTGAGGGTGGGCTCCTGGGTCTTAGCACACTGGAGGGAGCTGTTCTCTGGTGGGATGTGTATATGGCAGACCAGGGGCTTGAGGCTGGCTCATCCCTTTGGAGACTTCTCAGGGCAAATCCACCATATGCTTAGCATATCCACAGGACTTACAGTCTTGCTCGAAAGAGTGGGAAAATATTATCCCCATCAAGTTTCACTTTCCTCAGACTGTATCATAGGATGGTGTGGGATGCATTATTTGTGTCCTGCTGTGTTTCCTGAAGGTCTTAAAGCAGATGTCTGTTGCTAGGAATTTTGTGAGCCTCTCCCAGTCTCTGCATGTGAGACATCAGTCACCGGGTGTACATCTCACTGGCCTTCAGCTGATGGCTTTGGGGGCTCTGGGACATGTCAATCCCTCCCATGAATCTCTGTTCCACCTTGTGGGGGTTCTTCAGCATCACCCACCCAGCACAGTGGCCTTCCCTACAGTTCAAGGTCCTGAGTAGCAGCTCCCCCATTTCTGGGTTGCCCTGGGTTCTACCTCCTCAGTCCCCTAACCTGGGCATGTGCCACCCTTGCTAAAATACTTGCTTGTTGTGTGGTGAGTGGAAGATGTGTCTCTCTCACAGGTCATGCCCCGCATCATTATAAGCTGGTCTCCGTTCATGTGTTCATTCGTCACGGGGACAGGTACCCACTGTATGCTATTCCCAAAACAAAGAGGCCGGAAATTGACTGCACTCTAGTGGCTAGCAGGTAAATTGCACTTTTTTATGAATCATCTTCATGCATTCTGCTGTGTTCTGTGCAGCAGAGCATTATGGGAGGGAGGAAGGAGCTACTCTTTGATGGGCACACACTGTTCAAAGTGTTCACCGTCTTGCATTGCATGCTGTTGTGTGACTCCCTTGGGAGACACAAACATCCATTCAACCCAGGTAGGGCACTGATGATGGATCAGAAAAAAGACTCTACTCAAATCCAACTTTGTAAGCCAGAGATTTTATCGGGGTTACCTAGAGGAACATGGGTGACTCAGAGGCCCCTGCCTCACTGAAAAGCCCACCCCAGCATGGGTGATCTCTCAGAAGGCTTCATCCCAGTAGCCTCTTGTACAGCTTGCAGGTGGCTTGGCTCAGGCACACTTTCTTCTCCCCCTTAGCGGTTATTTCCTGCTGTTAAAACCTCGGGTGGGGCCTTTGTGAGTCTTGTAACTTTCTGAGCTTCTGAGTCTTAAGTTTTGTATGTCTTTTAAATTTCCTACGAGTCTCCCTTCTCCCTCCAGGATAGAATGTCTAAATTGGGAGAGGAGAGCCAAAGACAGGCCCAGAGCAGAGAGGGCATCAATTTCAGGCAACTCAGAAAATACACTGAGGCCTGAGCCCCGTTCAGTCTGAGACCCAGCCTCTCATTCTGGTGTTCTCCGTAAGAAAGAAGTGATAGAGTGAGCACTGGGTTAGAGCATCCCCGGGGAGGTGCTCCATGGAGGCACCAGGCACATTGATCCTTGGTCTCAGCCCCCACCTCTGAAATGGAAATTAAAGCTCACCAGGTTGTGGGGAGGATGGGGGCCGGATGATGCACAAGAGGGTATGCTCGCAGCTGTGAAGGCCTGTGAGTGTAAGATAATGCTCGGCCATTTAATTTTTCACACATTCCAGGCAGCACTGTCTTAGTTGAAAGCCCTTAGGATGAAAAAATAATTGAACAGAGAATGGAAATTGCGTGCATGGAAATTAGAAGCAGTTAGCAATAAATGATGCCTTGGCCATAGCCAGTGTGTCTGGGGGCACACACCATCCATCCTGTGCCGAGTTTACTGAATGAGACCAGGAGACATAGGGAAGTGCCCAGCGGGGGGTGGGGAGAGACATTATTTTGATGGAGTGCTCCTGGGGTGCCAGACTGCCTACACAGGACCAGCCTAGTAGTGGCACTATGGATTGTTTGTCTGCAGCCAGGGCTACTCTCTGAGGACACGGAGCTGGGGGGGTTCAGATAACTCTTGATGTCCCAGACCCCCTGGAGTTTGGGGAGTAGTAAGTGAAGCATTTTAGCTAGACTGAGGTTTCGCATGTTCTCTCTTATGCCCGAGACTACATTGCTGCCAGCCTGGGGACCCATGTTTCCCTTGCTACATTGAGTAAACATCTGGTAAACATCTGCCGTCCCCAGGCCTGACTGCTCCCAAATCACCGAGCCCAACCCAGATCCCATTCAATGACGGCTCTTGGACTTGCTAGCTACAGAATGAATTTGTAACCTCTGTGGGGATCACAGGACACACTGCCTGTTGTATGTTACTGTCACCATGCTCCGGCTCATAGAGTTGAGCCTTGGCCAATGTATCCCTGAAGCCTTTACAACCTGTTTGACACTGGGCAGATCCCTTCCCCTCTCAGAGACACCATACTGCATCCTGGAACAAGGGATGTCCTGCCTTCCTTATATCAACTTTACGTGTCCAACTAAAGGAGGGAACACGAAAGTATGTGGCCTGGTTCACAAAGAAGCTTCATCCACAGTGATGTGGCATTGCCCACAACAGCCTAGAGGCCACCGTGCCTGTGGTGGTTTGAATATGCTTGGCCCAGGGAGTGGCACTGTTAGGAGGTGTGGCATTGTTGGAGGAAGTGTCACTGAGGGGATAAGCTTTGAAACCCTCCTCCTAGCTGCCCGGAAGCCAGTCTTTTCTCCTGTTTGCCCTCTCAGCTCCTGCAGCACCATGCCCGCCATGTTTCCCACCATGATAATCTACTGAACCTTAGAACCTGTAAGCCAGCCCCAATTAAATGTTGTCCTTTATTGGTCATGGTGACTCCTTACAGCAATAGAAACCCTAACTAAGCCGGGCAGTGGTGGCACACCCCTTTAATCCCAGCACTTGGGAGGCAGAGGCAGGCGGATTTCTGAGTTTGAGGCCAGCCTGGTCTACAGAGTGAGTTCCAGGACAGCCAGGGCTACACAGAGAAACCCTGTCTTGGAAAACCAAAGAAAGAAAGAAAGAAAGAAAGAAAGAAAGAAAGAAAGAAAGAAAGAAAGGAGAGAGAGAGAGAGAGAGAGAGAGAGAGAGAGAGAGAGAAAGAAAGAGAGAAAGCAAGCCTAACTAAGACATTGCCCCAGGCTCTTTCCCTGTGATGGGTCATCTCTGGAGCTACTTCAGTCCTTGGGAGCTCTGCTCTAGCAGCCTCGCTCCTTGCTCCTCTTCCTGTCCATTTTGAGTTCGCAGGAGCTGCTCTAAGTCCTTTGTGGGAAGAACACAGTGCACATGTTTAACTGCAACAGCCGTCTTCCTCCGTCGGAGTTTTCCTCCTTCTCGGATGCCTCTGGTACAGCGGTCTAGCCACAGCGAATGGAAAACTCCATTCAAATGGTTGCTGTGTGTTGTGGAGCCTGCTGTATCTGATCATCAGTCGTTTTAATCTCTCACCATGCCTTAGAAATTAAACCTTATCATGGGTGTTGTTTGCACAGGAAAGAGGAGGGCAGGGGCAGGGGCTCAGGCTATCTCTGGCTTCTAGCCCCCCCTGAGATGAAAGGAGTCATAATGTTAAACTACTTACCATTGTTTAATTAAGTCCATTCTTAAACACAGTAAGGCTTGGCTTCTCACTGCAAACATGTACTTAGGGAAGAAGTGAGCAGGCACGAAGTGTATAGACCTGCTCTGGGCCTTCCCAGATGCCAGTTTTGGCTCATAAATTAGTAATTTTGTGGTTTCCTGCTAGGCAGTAAGGCCTGAAGGTACCCATTCCGTTGATCTATCGTTGGGAACATCTGATTCACTGTTGGGAGCTAGGTGTGTCCATATATGTCTATTGCCTGACAGTGCCTACGTACAGTGCTGGGCCCCATTGGCTTTGTAGTGGAAAACGGTGCTCCATGATTGCTGTGTTCAGGGTTAAGAAAGGTTCTATTTCACCCTCCTGGTATTACATTCAGTCAGTATTCAAGGTATTAGCCATGTGAGTGCTGTGCTTTTTAAAAATTATTAATGCATGTGAGTACACTGTAGCTGTCTTCAGACACACCAGAAGAGGGCATCAGATCCCATTATAGATGGTTGTGAGCCATCATGTGGTTGCTGGGAATTGAACTCAGGACCTCTGGAAGAGCAGTCAGTGCTCTTAAACCGCTAGGCATCTCCCTGAGGAAGAGAGTGCCGTGTTTTTAAATGGCTTTTTACATTCATAAAGATGAGCATGCTTTTCTACATCCAAGAAGAAAAACGGTCCTTTCAAACATTTACATAACAAGTTTTAGAGTTATACCCCTTTCCTGGGCCAGCTTGTGTGGTAGCACAGTAGCCACAAAAGTGCAGTGGAGGAGAAGTTCTGTGAAGACCTAGGGAGAGAACTTCTGGATGGAAGGACCAGAAAGTGCAGTGGGGCTGCAGCTTGCAGAGCTGGGCATGCAGGAATAACACTAGGACCAGTCTGACTGGAAAGGTAACAGGGTAAGCAGGCATCTAAGGCATCACAGCAGGTGGGCTATCCTGCTCTCTGGGAACCTTGAGATCCAGGTCTCATGCTGTGCTGGGTCAGTCAAACAAGTGGAAGCCAGCACAGGTGACTTCTTTAGCAGAGAAGAAGAGAAGAAAAACTGGAGTGGAAGAAGCTTTGGTAGTGCATTGGGGCCTGACAAGCAACCCACAACTCAGTTGATGAGACTGTCTTCGTTAGGATTTATTGCTGTGAAGAGATACCATGACCCACAGCAACTCTAAATCAGGAAAACATTTAATTAGGCCTGGCTTACTGTTCAGAGGTTTAGTGCATTGTCATGGCAGGATGCATGGCAGTGTGCAGGCAGACATGGTGCTGGAGAAGGAGCCAAGAGCTCTACATCTGGTATCCCCAGGCCACAGGAAGAAAGAGCTAGTCACTAGGCCTGGCTTGAACTTCTGAAATCTTAAAGCCCACCTGCCAGTGACACATATCCTCCAGAAAGCCACACCGACTCCAACAAGGCCACACCTCCCAATTGTGCCACTCCCTTTGGCTATGGGGGCCATTTTCATTCAGCTATCACAGGTTGTGAGGGGATAAGAAGGGAAGTCACTCTGAGAAAGAGACCAAAGGTTGTGTAGGAGTCAGGTAGCAGCGAATGGGAAACTGCTCATTAGCAGTCAGACCCACCCAGGCAGCTTGGGTGCTCAGCACCTTGGCAACTTGGGGATTTTAAATCTCACTTCAGTGGCATGAGTGTAGCACTAAAATGGGTCCTCCAGACTGCAACCCTACTGGGGAGCCTGGGTTCCGGCATAATGGAGGAGGGGTGAGAAGGTAGAGACTTATGGCAGCTGCAGAGTTTATGAGAACAAGCTGGTATGATATTCGATGCTGTTATATGGAAGTGATCTCAAAGCAAAGCCTCGTTCAGAGGCAGAGCCCATACCCTGAAAGCTGCCTCCCTCGGCCCTTTATCTTTGGCCTCATCACCCACCCTCCTGGCCCTTGGGTGCACTACTTCCAGTGTACTTTCCACACTTGAGCACAGCTTCCTCCTGTCTCCTGTCTCAAACATCACCTTTGTAAGATCTGCTTAAAACACTTCACTTAAAATGACAGGGTGCTCCTCCGCACTCCGCTCTCCTCTCCTGCCTTCTCTTGCCATAACATCTGTTATTCATTCTGTGTCTGACTCAGTCTCTCTGTCTGTCTCTTTGTCTTTCTCTCTCCTGCTCCCTCTCCCCCCACCCCCATATACATGCACAATTGCAGTGTTTCTTTTGCGGTGTGTTTCCCCAGGCCGGAATGTATGCTCCCTCCCTGGGTCAGAGATTTCTCTTACTTGTGTCCATTGCTGTTACCACCCAAGTACCCAGAACAAATGTTTGTTGTTAAATGAGAAATTGACAGAGGCTGAACTTTGAGAATGGCATCAGAGATGGAGGGGTGACCTTGGAGAAGGTCAGGTGGGATGGGTGGGCTGCAGGACTGGTTGGGTGGGGTGAAAAAGCAGAGGCAAGGTCACATTGCTGATGGTGCTGTCCCTCCAAGAACCAAGGGCACTGGAGAGGAGCTCTGGTTTCAGCTCCATCGTGGCCTGTGAGCTATCTCCAGACACTTAAGGAAGAGTGTCTGCCAGGCAGAGGGCTGTGCAGTTAGGTCTTGGGGACACTGATGCTGGTTTAGCTGAGCGTCTTTAGCATGTGGGCAGCAGATAAGGCTAAAATGGTCTCGGGCAGAGTGAAGAAAGCACACAGTTGGCCATATCAAGTTTCACAAAAAGGCCCAGAAAAGTACCCTGGGATTGTCTTTTTATAAGCTTGTTTTGCTGAAATTGGAAACAACCTATTTTTTACTTGGTTTAAGATTTTTAGATGTGGTATCAATTCCTTCTGGTTTCCGGCCAGGTAAGCTTTTAAAATTACACTTTCTGGTAATAGCTCTGCTGTCTTGGCTCCAGGTAGCCCTGCAGAACCTAGATCACAGCTGGATGGTCTGTTTTCTCTTGAATGTGATTGGCCATGGGATTCTGCCTTGATCATTGTAGGATAAGTACATTGGAACAGTCCATATAAAAATGTGTATAAGAACTCCTGAGTAAACAACGTGAAGTAATGTTTTTTGTTGCCTCAGTTGTCAACACGAAAGCAGATTCCCAAGGAGGCCACAGTCATGTGAGTTATGCTGAGGAGAATACATCCTCAGGTGTCAGGGTGAGTTCAGGGCTTTGTAACAGAGAGACTCAAAGGCACCTTGTCCTAAACAAGGAAGTTTACCTCTTCCTGGGTAAGGGTAGATTCATGCCACTCAGCTGATCCAGCTATTCACAGGGAGGATCCTTCCAGGTTGTTGGCCTTCACCGCTCTCCAGCAATGTCTCCACACCTGGCCTGGGGTGCTGCTTTGCCCACACAGCTGCCAGAGAAAAGGACGGAGCAGGAAGGTGCTAACCAAGTTGCCAAGGAGAAATAACAGAATTTGGCGTACAACTCTACCCTCACCTACCACAGCCTTTGTTTTTAATATTCCCATTGAAATCAAAGTATTACAGTAACCGCTATAGTAACATAATATTCATTATTCAGGGTTAAGGAAAACGCGGACTCTTTGTTCTCACAGTACATATAAGAAAGGGACATGTCACTGTTAATTCATTCCCATGTTTTTGGAGCATCTACCAGATATGTTCTGTGTTCCAGGGATGGAGGTAGGGATGAGACCTGAGCAGTGGGATCCAGGTCAGTTCCCAAGGACTCAGCTACCTAGTCTTCCTACTATGGAAAAGATACAGGCACTACCTATCTGCCCTGTGTAAATGTTTTTCGTCTGTGAATCTTCATATTTGTGTCCCTTGAAACAGTTGTAATGAAGGGACTGGGCTGTGAATTGGTGGTAGAGCATGTGAGGCAGACTCGGCATAGCCAAGGCTTAGATTTCAATTTTAGTGCTGCAAAACAGGAAAAGAAAGAAAAGGGAGTTGTGGTGAATGTCATTAGATAGTGCAGCTCGTTAAACAGTCAGATGCCCCAAGAACCTGGAACAGCTCAGCAAAACACACGCAGTAGTGAATTCCATTTCTAAACCTGGCAGCCAAGCATTTTCAGAGCCTCAGAAGTCGCCAACCGAAATAATGCCCCAGACCAGAAGATTTGAGTTGTGTTGATGAATAGCCAGTGTTGATGTGAATTCACTTTGACAGCCGTGTTGTGGGTTTGGACATTTTATTTCCTGGTTTATAAACATTTATGTGCTCAGCCTCAGGCAGAATAAAATGTGCCCTCCCCCCAACCCCCACCTCCCAGCCCGAGAGACAGGATTCCCAGCAGCCATCCTGGGGGCTTTATTAGACTCTCTTGCATGTCTAGATTAGCAAACTCTAATTTTAAAACATTTTTTAAGATGGATTTTTTTTTCCCTGCTTGTGAGAGATGTAAATCCATTTTGGCGTCAGTTTTTAAAGTATTTCCAGCGTTAATTGGTCCTTCAGACAGCAGGAGTTTGACATTAGAACAATTTGTCTGCTGTTCTCATGCCAGTTTGCATGCAGTTTTTCCTGCCAGTGGCTCTCTCCGTCCACATTTGGTCAGCTGGAAACTGTAGACACACATGTGGGCCTTTTTACTAGTCAGAGAAACGGTGTATGTATCCATAGGCCGTTTAGTAACGAGGAGAAAAGGTGTGTTTCTCATAGGACGTCATCATCTAGGGAAATGTCCATTAGTGATGGATAAAGTGTGCTTGTCTTTGCCATGTCTGCTCTGTGATGTCAGATCTCACAGATTTCTAGACATTGATTCCTGCCTAGCGTTAAGTAAGATATTTTATTTGCAAAATACACAGCAGCCTGTACAGGATTGGAGAGATAGGCATTGGGGCATTGGTTATCTTGTTCAGTTCATGCTTTCCCAAAGAGAGTTTGTTCCAGAGGTCAGAAACAGTAAAGATGAGACAGTTCTTCCACGAGGATGTATAAAAATGGATGGAGATGGGAAGGAACAGTGTTATATGCTGGGAGAAAGGAAGATGGCTGCCTCTGTGTGGCCAGAGCACCACATCAGAAGGAAGGGGGCGGGTCTCTGGAGGGGGCCTAAAGCAAAGTGACAGCTGTGCACACCCCTTTCCAGAAGGTGGCCGTGTGAATATATGAGAGCGAATGCGGTTGATGTTGATCCTTCTGGCTGTGGAGCAGGGAGAGAAGGGCAAGGTTAAGCTGAGGAAAACCCATAAGGGCCCCACAGCCATCCAGGCGGGGCTGTCTAAAGTCAGAATCCAGGGCGTGACTGTGAGGATGATGGAGAAGAGATGGAGAAACAATAGACTGAAGAATCGACAAGCCTGGCGGGTGACCAAGCATCAGGGCAGGAAAGGAAGAAATCAGAGCGGACAGCTTCCTGCCTACCGCAGGACCCAGAGGCAGCAGGATGTGGGACATGCTGGTGGCGGGCAAAGCCAAATCCCCGTGTATTGTAGTCATCAGAGATTGGGGACTCAGGCTCACCTCCATTGTGTGTATAGGTATCTGTGGTCAAGTCAGAATGAAATGGTAACCTTAAAATTGTTTTTCCCTTTATTTTTATGCTTATGGGCATTCTGCCAACATGTATGTCGAAACACCACAGAGACCAGAAGAGGGCGTTGGCTCTCCTGAGGCTAGAGTCAGATGATTGTGAGCTACCTTAGGGTGCTGGGAATCAAACACAGATCCTCTGGAAGAGCTGCAAGTACCCTTAACCACTAAAGCATCTGTCTGGCCCTGAAACTGGAACTTTACAATTACTGAGCCCTGGAACCTGTTTTTGAGGCAGTGGAGGCTGTGACGCCCATGTGCTGATGTGTGACTGTTTGGAGCCTTCTAACTACTGTTTCTCTTGTCCCTTTAGGAAGCCATATCACCCTAAACTGGAAGCTTTCGTTAGTCACATGTTGAAAGGGTCTGGAGCCTCTTTTGAAAGCCCCTTGCATTCCCTGCCTCTCTATCCTAACCATCCCCTGTGTGAGATGGGAGAGCTCACGCAGACAGGTACGTACAATGGCTGGCTGGTCTCTGCCCCTCCATAACGCCCCTCTGCTTTTGTATAGTAGGAGATAATACACAAGTAAAGTCCTCCGGATGCAGGACGCATGTGTTACCAGTTAGCTATGTGGGGCCCCGCTGTACCCCACACATGAGTTGGTGAGCTCTTTCAGGGCTGGTAGTCCTGGGCCTTGAGTGCCCAGAGTCCAGGGACTGGTATGCCAAACACAGGTTTTTAATCTCGAAGCCTTAAAAACTAAGAATTTACTGCTCTGGGCTTAATGCTAACAACCCTAGCACTTGGCAGGCACTGCAGTCCTTGGCTCCTAACAGCAGTGAGTGGCAGCAGCTGACAGAGCAAGCAGACTGCAAAGCAGCTGCGAACAATGCCTTCTAGAGTTAAAACTCAAATCCACTTAGGGTGCGAGGACTCCCTGCCTATAGTGATAGGGTGACACTTTCCAGCAACCTGAGCCCACATTTCTCTCCTGTGGCTCTGAACTCTCTCTCCGGCTCTCCGCCCTCTCTTATCGGCTCTCTCGGTTTCTTTAGCTGTTGTCCCCTTTGCAGTTGCCACTGCCTGGGTGGCTGTGCTGCTGCCTTGACCACTGCCACTGCTCTATCTGCAGTGATAAGAGTAGACAAGGGAAGGACGTTCAGAGGCCTTTCCTCGGGCCTTGCAGTACCAGGGGGCAGAGCAGGAGGGCTGACAAGAAAAGCAAGCTGAGCAGCCAGGAAAGGGGGTGTTGTAGATAGGGTTTTACTGCAGTGAACAGACACCATGACCAAGGCAACTCTTTTTTTTTTTTTTTTTTAAATGTATAATTCTATTTAATTTTAATTTTTTTATTGGATATTGTCTGGCCTGAGAAAATGGCTGCAGGATTGGCTGGGGCTCACCAGGCTTATCTTGCTTACATTACGGTGTCACTTCCTGAGGCTGCAGCAGACTGTCCTCAGCTGTGTTTGTAGCGGTCTCCTGAAGCTGTGGAAGTGTCCTCAGGGCCACTGCAAAGTGTCCAAAGCAGCCAGGCTGCCATGAAGGCCAGTCAGTAGGAAAGGGGCTCTTGGCTGACAGCTCCTGTTCAGGCTGCCTGTCAAACAGCCTGCTCCTGGTTTTTAGTCATTCTCAGAGAGCATTAAAAGAATGTTTAGAATTAACTTAATAATAAAGACTTAACAAAAACTTAACACAGAAGTAACAATTTTAATAGCATTTAATGGTACTTAACATATAATAGTGTTTAAACCCCCATGTCAGTGCCCTAGGGAAAGGTTGGTCTTCTATCTCATATGGACTGGGACCTCAAGGAACTCAGAGACCCCCAGGTATATATTTAAATATCTGCTTTCTTAAAATTAAAAATAATTTTATAGGCAAGATTGTCATGAGTAAACTGGGTCTACCACCAACCCTGGTGACTCAGGTTCAATCGCTGGGTCCTACGTGGTAGAAGGAAAGAACCAGTTCCTG
Source organism: Rhynchomys soricoides (assembly GCA_019843965.1). Classification (NCBI taxonomy): domain Eukaryota; kingdom Metazoa; phylum Chordata; class Mammalia; order Rodentia; family Muridae; genus Rhynchomys; species Rhynchomys soricoides. The sequence goes on along the minus strand of JADRCH010000097.1, from coordinate 923,275 downwards.
CAAACTGTCTTCTGACCTCTGTGTGCACACGGCAATGCACATGTGCATTCATGTGCACACAAAATATGTAAAAAGAAAATTAAATAGCCTTTCTTGTTACAGAAGCATTGGCGGTCATGAGTATAAATTACAAAAGGCAGTAAATCAGAAGAAAGTACCACAGTTCCACTAAGAAATAGATGAGGTTACTCTGGAGATGGCTCAGTGGTTAAGAGCACTGGCTGCTCGTGCAGAGGATCCAGGTTCAGTTTGGTTCCCAGAACCCACAAGTAGGCTCACAGCTGTCCATAACTCCAGTTCCAGGGGATCTGACTTCCTTTTCTGACTTCCTTGGACATCAAGCACACAACTGGTGCACATATATACATACATGCATGCATACATACATATATACAGGCAAACATTTTTAAAGAAATAGACTCTTGATGCTAACCCTTCTTTCTGTGCACAAGTCATGGTTTCCTAGTGAGCCCTTCCTTCCGTATTCCATTTCATGACGTAAGAATGTATCGGGAGGTGGACAAGATAGCTCAGCAGATGAAGGTGCCCACCTCATTTGGGGGTGGAACTCTCCAAACCGTTGGGACAACTGAACATAAATGACATAGTTGGTCAGACTGCCTGTGGGTAATTCACATCCTCAGAGCACCCCACCCATTACTGAGCTGGCGATCCCTCACGTTCTGCAGGCTGGAGGGCAAGCCTGCTTTTTTTCTTTCAGGTTGCCCTCGCCTGCTTACGGATAAAGCTTCCTCATTTCTGTAAAAAGTTCGTTCAAAGCCCAGATAGTGTTAAAGGGAAGGTAAAAGTCTTGCTCCCACTTTCCACCCCTCTCTCTTCCGTACCCTCCATTCCGAAGCAGCTGTGCGCACATGTTCTTGCTTTTCCTTCTCATTCACTTAAAGGGGGCATACTGTCTCCTTTATGGTTCTTAAAATTCTGGATATCTGAAATTGCAGAGGATGAACTAGTTGACTGAGCTTAGAAAGTTCCTGCAGATCCAGACAGCATGCCCCAGAGGTTAACAGGGTCCTTCAGTTAGGCATTATAATGGAAACAGGGCCAAGGAGGGAACATCCCAACTGTACATAGGCAGAAAGCAGGTAATGGCAGGTAAGGCAGATTTTATATCATCATCCCTGCCCGAGGATACTGTGTCCCTGGGCAGTCCTTGGGTACTTGCTAATTACAGTCTTGATGTGGGATTCCTAGTCTCTGCTGGCCCTAGAGAAATGGGGAGTCCAGTGGGGAGAGGCTTGTGGCAAAGGCTGTCCTCCACCTCCATCCTCACACTAGCTGACACAAACCTGTTCTCACAACTTCTACTTCCCGGTGGGGATGCAATCCTCATCCCGTTAACTTCCACTGGATTCAAACATGCCGGAGACAGGTGCTGGTCTTTTGTGGCCCTTTTGCTAAACTTGTAATAAGAAAGTCTCTGTGTCCTCTGGTGTTCCAGGAGTCGTGCAGCATCTGCAGAACGGCCAGCTGCTGAGGGACATCTATCTAAGGAAACACAAACTTCTGCCAAATAACTGGTCTTCAGACCAGCTTTACCTAGAGACCACGGGGAAGAGCCGCACCCTGCAGAGCGGGCTAGCCCTGCTCTATGGCTTCCTCCCAGAGTTTGACTGGAAGAAGGTTTATTTCAAGCACCAGCCCAGTGCCCTGTTCTGCTCTGGAAGCTGCTACTGCCCGCTGAGAAACCAGTATCTGGAGAAGGAACAGCGGCGTCAGTACCTGCTTCGTCTGAAGAACAACGACCTAGAGAGGACCTACGGGGAGATGGCCAAGATTGTGGACATCCCCACCAAGCAGCTCCGGGCGGCCAACCCCATTGACTCCATGCTCTGCCACTTCTGTCACAATGTCAGCTTCCCTTGCAGCAGAAGTGGCTGCCTTGGCATGGAGCACTTCAAGGTGATCAAGACGCACCAGATAGAGGATGAGCGTGAGAGGCACGAGAAGCTTCTGTACTTCGGGTATTCCCTCCTCGGGGCCCACCCCATCCTGAATCAGACAGTTAACCGGATGCAGCGTGCTGCCTCGGGCTGGAGGGATGAACTGTTCACCCTCTACTCTGCTCACGACGTCACCCTGTCACCCATTCTCAGTGCCTTGGGTCTTTTGGAAGCCAGGTTCCCAAGGTTTGCCGCCAGGCTGGTTTTTGAGCTCTGGCAAGACCGTCAAAAGCCCAGTGAACATTCTGTCCGGATTCTTTATAACGGGGCTGATGTCACCTTCCACACCTCCTTCTGCCATGACTTCCACAAGCGCTCTCCCAAACCCATGTGTCCTCTTGAGAACTTGGTCCACTTTGTCAAAAGGGATATGTTTGTAGCCCTGGATGGCAGTAGTACTAACTATTATGATGCATGTCATGGGGAAGGGGCCTAAGAGATATTCAGCAGTGTTTTACTGCTGGTTCTGTCTTTTGCTAAGATGTCAAGGTATGGAGTTCTAATGGATGCAGATTAGGTAGAGTGATCATGTTCATGGGTTGAGACAAACAGGAAGCACATAACAGTATGTCACTTGGTACAAAATAGCCAATTCCCAGAGGAAAGAAAGTACATCTTCACGGCCGTGTGCAGCTTAGAATGCCAGCATAAGACTCAGTACTCACAGTTGCCAAGCCAACCTTACATAACTTTTGGCCTGCCATGGAACCAGCAAACCTCTGCCAAAATTTTCTTAATCTCGGTCGTTTACCTTAACCTTGCTGAGTGGAAATTTTCCCACAGTGATAAGTTCAAAGTGTGCTTGGCAGCCTTTTTCTGGAGGAACCAGAAGGTCAGTATCTTAGACTTTGTAGACCTAAAGGTCACAGAGAATCTCTGTCATATCTTCTCAGTTGTGCTCTGGTGACATGCCGATACATAAGTGGGCATGTGTGACCGTGTTCCACAGGCCAAACCGAATGGGTGGCAGCCAGCTCCCGCTCATGGGCTGTGTTTGCTGACCCCCATCTTTAAAAGCAGCCTGTACCATTGTACCTCCAGCACTTTGAGAGCCAACTGACTGCTGTTCAGCAGGTCCTTTGGTAACGTCTGCTAGAAGCACAGTATTGGTCTGTATTTGATGCAGTAAGAAGCCCGGGCAAATGACCATGGGGTCAGAAGCGCACAGGAAGTTATTTCAGTACTTGATGCTCCTGAGGATCGTGGCACAAAATAGCTTTAAGTGTGTTTTAGATCTTTGTCTGCTGTAGTCTGTTGGCTGCATACGCTGGAATTTTTGTATTCCATTTAGTATTTTTATAGTCTAGGAAAATATTTTCTGAGACCAGTTTTAGATGTGTTCGGATTCCTATAGAAATATTCCTACTGCACCTGCTTGGTGGTTGGAAGGAGACCAAAGGCTAGATTCAGACACTCTGTTTTTCCCTCCAAAAATAAATAACTAATGACTCATTCCCTTTGACAAGCTGTAGAATTGGGTCCACTTTTAAACCATCTTCATCAATTTCAAATGCCAAATTCCAATTGATTTTTAAAGAGGTTTCTAGAAAGAAAAAAACCCAAAACTTTGTTACTCCATAGTTAAATACTCTTTGTAAAGTGTTTTATATATTAGGCGTAATTACAGCTAACTCCGTGGTCCCTAGGTTAATGGTGCTAGGTCATTCTGAAGACATGGCACGTGCAGGTGGGACTCTCCGGCATCAGCTTCCCAGCCTTTCTCTTCCTTTGTGTCTTTTGTTGCATTCGAACACGTTTTGTTTTTAGAAATAAAAATTTTTGAATTCTTAGCCTGTACAACTCACAGTGTGTATCTGTCCATCTCTCGGGTTCTTTACAAGAGAGAAATGGTGTTTTAGACTTTCACTTTAACTGCTTGATGTAGCTCTGAAAACTGTACACTTGTTTATCTCCTCTCTCTCTCTCTCTCTCTCTCTCTCTCTCTCTCTCTCTCTCTCTCTCTGCCTATTCGGGTTTCTTTCTCCCACTCACAAGCTGTCAGATTTAGAACTGCTAAACACAGCTTGAAGATTTAAAAATAAAAGCAAAAAAAGAGGGAATTTTAAAAACACCACTCGTGATGCGTGTTGAAAGAGTCAGTATTTTGGGTAAGAGCCAGCATCAAAGTTTATAGAAGATGTTTTACCTCCTGAGACACTGGCTGCGCAAAGGACAGAGTTCCGAAAGCTTTCATTCCACAGCAGATTAATTTTAATACAAAATATGAGGCTGACCATATATATGTGTACTCCCAGACCTTGGAATCTTAGAATTGATCAAATGGCATCATCACTCATGACCGGTCTGGGAGTGTACATGTTTTCATATTAAAGTGAATACACTCTGGAAAATAATCCTGAGCAACAACTTCCATGGTGAAGTTCGGCCTTACAGGGAAGAAGCAATCTCAGTTTCAGCCTCAGCCTCAGTTTCTTCCGTGTGCTCTCTCCACACACTTGAGACAGCAGGTGTGTATGGGCTTTTCCACCATACAGAGGGAGCAATCGATTCTGCAGCAGGATGCCTTCCAGTTCGGTCCTGAGATACATATGTACCTATGGTGTCAGATCCCTCAGGTTGAGTGCCCCAAACTATCACACACGACTGCACTTCAGGTGGCAGGTTTTACTTGTGCCTCTGACCGACTGGATTTAGGTCTACCCACTCCCATCTTCTGGGCTTAATTTGCTTGAGCCATACAGGGCTTCAGGGAAACACCAGCTTATTACCAGAGCTATTGCAGAGGAAGAGATGCATAGGGTGTGGGAAAGGGGTCCAGAGCTTCCAATACTGTCTTGCTGAGCCACGGTCCATTAATTTCCTGTATCTGTCCATTGGGTTTTTATGAAGATTTCATCACATAGGCATAATTTATTATGCCTTTGGCCACTGGTGATCAATATGACTTTGCCTCCCCCACCACCACCCCGCCCCATCTCTGAAGGTTGAGGGATGGCCCTGAAAGTTTCCCCCTTCTGATCATGCCTGGTCTTTCCACCAAATATCCCTCATCTTGGAGCTCTCCAGAGACCACCTGCATCAGGATACTTATTGTAGCATGCAAAGAAAGGATTTTGTAGGGAAATGACCAACGTCAGATACGTCACGATACACACCCTCCAGAGGCAGTGCTGTGAACTGTTGGACAAACAGTGCTCTGGAATTTTCTATGGGGATGCCCAAATATGGATCACTTAAAAACAGGAACAAGATCATTCTAGATCTATTGTTCCAGAACTGGATTTTAAGGATATATTTTTAGGGGGCTGGGAAGATGGCTCAGTGGTTAAAAGCACTTGGAACCCAGAGGACCTGGGTTCAATTCCAAGCACCTACATGGTCACATGGTGGGTATTCACAACTCTGGTTTGGGGGATCCGGCACCCTCTGACCTCTGTGGGCACCAGACACACAAATGGTACACATACAGTCATCCAAGCGAAACACAAAAATAGATTAATAAATTTTGTTTTGTTTTTTTGAGACAGGGTTTCTCTGTGTTCCTGGAACTTGATCTGTAAACCAGGCTGGCCTCAAACTCACAGAAATTCCCCTGCCACCTCCTCCTGAGTGCTAGGAAATTTTTAAAAGAATATATTTTTATTAAATTGCTTCATTTAGCACCAAGTTAGAAGATTTTCTTATTAACTTCTTCAGCAGAATGTCTTGGAGATATTTCCATCGTGAGATGTATAGTCAGACAACTCTTTTTATAAAATATAAAATACAGATTAGACTAGTATATTTTATATAGAGACAACATAAAAATCAAATTTTGTAGAACGTAGATATTCTTTTTTAAAACACATTTATCTCTTTATGTGTGATGTGCACATGTGTACATTTGTGTCAGTACAGGTTCAAGAGTGTCATGACAGCCTTTTTAAAAGCTGTTTTTAAAACATTTTTATTCTTTGAAAATTTCTTTTTTTTTCTTTTTTGGTTTTTTAATTCTTTGAGAATTTCATATAAAATATTTTTATCATATGCAGCCCCATCCTCCAACTTCTCCAGATCCATTTCCACCTCCCTACCTACCCAATTTCAACTTTATGTCCCGTCCTGTACACACACTCACCCCTACCCCCATGGACCGGCTTTCGCTGTTCCTTCCCCCTCCTTTCTTCTGTGCTGGAGCTACAAGTGGCCATTACCATGCTGGGCTGAGCATTCTTTGTCAAGCTTTGCTTTGAACAGACTTAAAGAACTCAATTATATGCTATTGGAATTAGAGTTTATTTGTTTTAGTGCGGGGAATTGAACCCAGGCCCTCATACATGCTAGGTAAGCACACTACCACTGAGCTACATCCACAACCCTTCTCCTCTTTTAAGAGAGGGTCTCAGTAACTTGCCCAGGTGGTCTTAGCCTCCTATCAGATCTTAATCTTAAGGTCCTCCTGCCTCAGCCTTCTGAGTACAGGCCTGTGCTAATAATAATTAACAATAAGAGATGGCCTACCAAGAAAACCACTAAACACCTAATTGAAGGTCTTTATAGGCTCAGCAGAATTAGACTTGGAGAAGACTTAGGTAAGTCCCTTTTCCAGAACCCAAGAACTGATGCAGGAAAGGTGGGGATATGCCCCTCTTGAATCTTCAGGAAACCCCAGAAACAGGTTCAGCATCCCAAGCTGGGTCAGTTAACCTGGTGTGTTAGAAAGAATGTAACTGCAAATATACAGCATAAAATCTGGGCTTCAGTAGTGGCTAGTGAGATGCCAGCCCTGATCCCCATTGCTCAGGACTTCCAAACTGAGCATTAGGACTGTAGCCCTGTGTTCATACCTACCAAGAACTAGCTCAGTAACAAGAATCTGTTCTCGAGGAATAAGCGGAGTACACAGGCATGACCAGGCCCTCCTGGCTGCTGAAGACTGGCTAACAGCTGAGGCAGATGAGTGTTAGTGAGGAAAGGGTCACCAAGAGGAACAGAACTCTTCAGGGCTGCAGTGCCCTCAGCAGAAGGATACTCTTCAGATGTGTCAGCCAAGTGAGAGTTCTGCCTCCTTACATGGGCTCCATGAGTCTTCCAGGAAAGGGGAATGCTTTTCCAAATAGTCTGTCCTGAGTCCAACCTAGGTTGACACAGGGCTCTGGCCACAATGTACCCAGGAAGAGACTGAGATGCCATGGTAAGGGGCTTTCCCTATGGCCTCTGCAGCAGACCTACCACATGTTATGTTTGCTGAAGGATGTCAGTAAATTAATTAAACAATGCGGTCGCAGCAATTACAAATTTAAATCTAAATGGTTAGATTTCATCTAACTAATCTAAATGGTTAGATTCCAGCCATCCCGGCTTATTTTTCTTTAAAGAAAACAATGTAACTTGTGTTCAACCACTAGGGGGCAGCATCAAATAAGCGTTTTGTCTTTAGTGTTAGGTCTACCTTATAGAAAAGTAGGTTAGCTTGTGTTTTTAAGAAGTTGACCAACTGTCCTTGTTCGCCTGTCATGGAGGATTTTCTACAGGCAACCTTTTCAATGCTAACAACTGAGAAAGCCTAAGTCAAAGTAAAGCAAGCCAGTGACTCTGGAGTTACACATTAAAACAAATGTATTATATTGTTCACATTTTATAGAAAAGTTTGGATGATTCACAGAGCTAGCTGGTGTGAAGCAGAATTGGGTTGAAGGACCATGTTTTGTTTGCTTGTTTTTGTTTTTCAAGACAAGGTTTCTCTGTAGAGCCCTTGCTATTCTGCAACTCACTCTGTAGATCAAGCTCTGCCTGTGCTGGATTAAAAGTGTGTGCCACTGGCTGGCTAGGACCATGTGGGTTTTTTTGTTTTGTTTTGTTTTGTTTTGTTTTGTTTCGGTTTTTCGAGACAGGGTTTCTGTGTGTAGCCTTGGCTGTCCTGAAACTCACTCTGTAGACCAGGCTGGCCTCGAACTCAGAAATCCACCTGCCTCTGCCTCCCAAGTGCTGGGATTAAAGGCGTGCGCCACCACTGCCCGGCTAGGACCATGTTCTTAAGCAGGATACCTCATAAAACCCTTCTGAACAATTTGGGTCACTGTTAGGTTACATGCATCCCGAACCTGATCACCATGGCCTAAGCAAGTAAAGCAGTGTATCACCTCAAATGGGTCCAGCATGCTATCAGGATCCCAGATGCCTACTGATGTCACATGGACAGAACAGGGGCTCCTTGGTTCTAAGAAAGCAGGGACTTTATTAGGTGCATTACTGTTCCAAACAAAGACACTTTATAAGTGCATTAATTACTTTTCTATTGCTGTGATCGAGGTAATTTACACAAGGAAGGGTTTATTTTGGGTTTGTCTTAGTCAGGGTTTCTATTCCTGAACAAACATCATGACCAAGAAGCAAGTTGGGAAGGAAAGGGTTTATTCAGCTTATACTTCCACATTGCTGTTCGTCACCAAAGGAAGTCAGGACTGGAACTCAAGCAGGTCAGGAAGCAGGAACTTATGCAGAGGCCATGGAGAGGTGCTGCCTACCGGCTTGCTTCCCCTTGCTTGCTCAGCTTGCTTTCTTATAGAACCCAGGACTACCAGCCCAGGGACGTCACCACCCACAATGGGCTAGGTCCTCCCGCTTGATGACTAATTGAGAAAATGCTTTACTGCTGTGTCTCATGGAGGCATTTCCTCAAGGGAGGCTCCTTTCTCTGTGATAACTCCAGCTTGTGTCAACTTGACACACAAAACCAGCCAGTACAGGGTTCTAGGGGGATAAGAGTCCAGGATGGCGGAGCAGAGGTAGCAGGCCGCAGGTGGCTAGAACAGCAGCTGAGAACTCATATCTTGAACTACAGACAGAAGGCAGAGAGGGCAGTCAATAAGCTCAACACTGGCTTTTGAAACTTCAAAGCCTGCCGCCAGACACAACTCCTCCAACAAGACCACACCTCTTAATCCAAACAGTCCCATCAACTGGGGACTGCATGTTTAAACATACTAGCCTATGGGGGACAATCTCATTCAAACCATCACACCAAGGAAGAGTGGGTGCTGGGTACAGAGTCAACAGTGAATGCCCTCTCCCAATCCTTCCCCCAAGGCTGAGGGTGTGTTGGCACTGTGCCACACAGACCTCCCACTTTAGGACTTCTTTTTCCTCTTGCTGGCAACACTGGACTATCATCCTCTCAGGAGCTTGCTCTGAAAGAAAACACCATTGACCAAAGACAAGCCTCTTTCCCAGCCATATATACTGACTGGTCAGATCAAGAATGTAATAGCCAGGGAATAACTTAGAGATCCATGCCCAAATCAGAGTTCTCATGGGGGCAGCAGAGGCCTTGTGACTTTCGTAGTCCAGTGCCTGCGTTGTCATCTCGCTTTACAGCAGTCATCCCCCTGTAAAATTCCTGTGTTCCCTCCAAGGCTGCTTCTGGGACTGTAGAGGGCAAGAACATTCTAGGTGCCAAGGCTCTGCTTGGAGGGGTATGGAACTGGAGTCACTTACAGGAAAGGGAAAATTTATTTATCACAGACTCCTCTACCATGGAAACATTTTTTGACTTATTGTGGAAGCCAAACACATTTGTCCCTCCATGTCAGGAGAGCTCACTATACTCAAGTTCCACCAACTATTTGGGAGTGCGATTCATTTCTCTTGAACATCTATAGATTCTTTTCCTTGTCATTATTCCCTAAAGTAACACTGTTTATTGTCCAGACTCTGTAGGATGAGTCATCTTGAGTTGTAAGTGTAGAGGAGAATGTGTATTGGTTACAGGCAAATGCAGCGCCATCTTTTATGAGATTTGAGCATCATCACATTGTGGATTCTGGGCTATGGAAGGTCTTACAACCAATCCAATATGTGTAAAGACTGTTGGTCTTGCAGCCAATATGTATACTGACTATACATACGAAGTAAGCACTGGGACACTTTCATGGTGGGCAGTTCAAGGGTAATGGCAGAAAGGCTGTTGTACCAAGACTTACCATTTACTGAATATCTACCATTGGCTAGAAGCCATCCACTAGCATAGACTCTACAATCTCATAAAATAAATAACCATTGATTAGCCAAAAAAGAGAAGATCCAGATTAATAAAATTAAAAATGAACAGAGACACAAAAGAAATCCAGAAGATTATAAATGCATACTTTAAAAACTTACATCCTACAAATCTGGGAAACATAAAAGAAATGGATGAAGTTTTAACTGCATCTGACTAACCCAAGTTAAGTCAAGATGAGATCAATCATCTCAACAGACCTGGATCCAGCAAGGAGATCAAAGCAATAGTAAGAGTTTCCCCAACAACAACACCCTCAGGTCCAGATGTATTCACAGCAGACATCTACCAGATCTTAAAACAAGAACCATAAACCATGCTTCTCAAGTCTGTCCATAAAATAGAAATAGAAATAAAACTTACAAACTTCCTTTTTTTTTCTGAGACAAGGTCCCTCCATGTGTCCCTGGCTGTAGACCAGGCTGGCCTGGAACTCAGAGATCTGTCTGCTTCTGCCTCCCTGAGTGCTGGAACTAAAGGCAGGCACCACCATCACTCAGCTTCAAAATTCTTTTTTAAAGCTAGTATTATGATAATAATACTCAAGTAAGATAAAGACAAAAGAAAGAAAAGAAATATAGAAAGAAAAACTATAGAGCAATATCCCTGAAGAAGATAGATGCAAAGAATGTGATGCAAAATACTTGCAAGCTCCTTAGGGGTTTATTGCTGTGAAGAATCACCATGACCAAGGCAACTCTTATAAAGGCAAACATTTAATCAGGGCTGGCTTACAGTTTCAGAGGTTCAGTCCATTATCATCATGGTGGGAAGCATGGCAGTGTGCAGCAGACTTGGTGCTGGAGGAGCCAAGAGCTCTACATCTTGATGTGAAGGCAGCCAGGAGGATACTGTGTCACACCCACCAGACCTGAACATCTATATGAGACCTCAAAGCCCTGCCTCCAAGGTGACACACTTCCTCTAACAAGGCCACACCTCCTTCAACAATGCCACACCTCCTAATAGTGCCTCTTCCTATGGGCCAAGCATATTCAAACCACCACACAAACCAAATGCAGAAACACATTGAAAAGTTCATCACCAAGATCAAGTTGGCTTTATTCCATGGCTACTGGAATGATTCTATATCTGCAAATCAATAAATGTAACAACTCATATAAGCAGACTTAAAGTCGGGAACTGCATGGGTATCACAACAGAGGCAGAAAAGAGCCTTTGATAAAATCTAACATCTCTTCATGATAAAAGCCCCAGAGAGACAGAGATGGACAAAACACACTTCAGCATAATAACCACTACAGATGATAAACTCATGACTAATATTATCCTAAATGAAGAAAAAGTTGAAGGAATTCTCTTAAAGTCAGGAATAAGACAAGGCTGCCCACTCTGCATTCCTAATCGATATGACAGAGAATAAGACAAGAGGGGGAATAAAAGGGGCACTGATAAGAAATGGGGTCAGAGTAACCCAGTCTTCGGGCCGTATAATTCTATACATGATAGACCCTGGAAATCCCACCAGAAAAACTCAGAGTAACCCAGTCTTCGGGCCGGACAATTCTATACGTGATAGACCCTGGAAATCCCACCAGAAAAACTCAGAGTAACCCAGTC
>JADRCH010000097.1:865975-911724 GCA_019843965.1 Rhynchomys soricoides | reverse complement strand
TGATAGACCCTGGAAATCCCACCAGAAAAACTCCTAGGCCTGACAACCACTTTCACCGAAGCAGCAAGATACAAAACTAACATACCAAAAATAGATAAATAAATAATAAATAAGTAAATAAATCAGTAGTTTTTCTATTTACCAGTGACAAACACACAAAAAGAGAGATCAAGGAAACAATTCCATTGACAATAGCTTTAAAAAAAAAATACAATAGGAGAAAACCTAGACAAGGAGATGAAGGGGTCTCTGCAATGAGAACTTTAAAACAAGGAAGAAGCGGAGGAAAATGTTTAAGGGACAGGAAGATGCTCGCGGATCGAAAGACTCACTATTGTGAGAAGGACCACCCTATCCTACCAAAGCAATTTAGAGGCTCATTGCAATCTCAATGAAAGTGCGAGTGACATTCTTCACAAAAATAGAATAAGCAGCCTTAAAACTCACGTGGAGGTACAAGAAGCCAAAGCAACCCTGATCAAAAAGGATTTCTTGTTGTCATGGAGGCATTTACAATACCTGCTCTCAAGTTACACTCCAGAGCTACAGTGATTTAAACGACAAGGCACTGGTACAAAACCAGATAGCTAGGTCAATGGGAATAACGAAGACCCAGATGTGAACCCACACAAATACGGCCACCAGAAAGAAAGACAGCATCTACCCTAAATGGTGTTGGGAAAACTGGATATCCACCTGCAGAAGAATGAGACTAGGCCCTTACCTCTTACCCTGCACACAAGTGAACTCCAAACGTAGGACCCGAACCTCTAAAAAACAACCTGGCAGAAGAAGGGGTGTGGCATGAGCTAGAGTATGTGGGAATCTGAATAAGGCCGTGAGCCCAGCACTGACAAAGGAGACCTCATGAAACTAAAAAGCTTGTGTACAACAAAGGAAGGTGAGGAGGCAGCCTGCAGAATGGGAGGAAACCTTTGCCAGCAACACATCCAGTACAGGATTAATATTAAAACACCAAAAGAACTCAAGGACCAAACCACCAAGAAAACAAACAATCTGGGCCAAGAGTGGTAGTGCATGCCTTTGATCCCGGCAGGCAGAGCTCTGTGGGTCTGAGGCCAGCCTGGTCTACACAGTGAGTTCCAAGACAGCCAAGGCTGTGGGGAGGGGACTATGTCTCAAAACCAACAAACAAAACTTTAAAAATTAAAACAAAACAATGAAATAAAAAAAATAGACTATAGAAATGAACAGAGTTCTCAAAAGAAGACAGACAAACGACTAGTAAACATTTTAAAAAGTGTTCGGCATCATTAGACACCAGGAAAATGCAAATTAAAGCTACTTTACCAGTCAGACTTGCTATGACAAAGAAATGCCAAGCAATAGGTAAGAATAGGAGGGCAGGGGACCTATGTTCAGTGACAGTGTACATTTGTGCAGCCCCTGTGGGTTCTTCTCAAAAAAACTACAAAGAGAACCACTGCTTGATCCAGCTATAATACTCCTGGGCATATAGCCAAAACACTCTATAGTACTGTAAAGATACTTGTTCATCAATGCTTACTGCTGCTCCATTCACAATAGCTCGAAAATGTAATCAGCCTAGATATCCATTAACAAATGAGTGGATCATCAAAATATGGCACATATACACAATGGAATTTTATTCAGCTGTAAAAATTGAAATTATGAAATTTGCAAGTAAATGGATGAAACTGGAGAAAAATATGCCAACGGTGGTAACCCAGGCTCAGAACAAATGCCGAATGTTCTTTCTCATGTGTGGATTCTAGCCTTGAATCTTTAGATCTAGATGTTTAACTTGGAGGACCTGTAGAAACCAGAGACCAGAAAGGGCCAGGGAGAAGGGACATCTTTGGGAGAATACTGAAAGTGGAGACTTAAGCAAAGTTGGGCGCAGAGACAGGGAGAGCGGATGGGGAGCGGAAGGGTTAACCAATATGGAAGGCACACCAAGAAGCCTCACTAAGACCTACAGGAGTTAGAAGGGAGGTATCTTGCTTAGTTGGATAACAGTGCTCCTAGAAGCCATGGTTATTAAACAAAATTCTCAGGGCTAGATGTGGGCTCTCTCCTTATTCCTTACTGGGCGGGCAGGCTCCAGGAACAACACCACCAAAAACAACAACAAAAACAGGCTTAGCTGGACATGGTGGAGCACTCCTTTAATCCCAGCTCTGTGAGGCAGAGGGAGAAGAATCTCTGTGAAGTTGAGTCTAGCCTGTTCTACATAATGAGTTCCGGCACAGCCAGGGTTGCACAGAAAAGACCCTGTCTCAAACAAACAAACAAAAAAAACCAAACACCCCCAAGCCCAAAATCAAACAAACAATGTCCTTCCCACAAAAACCCCACAGGTTTTTGCCATAGTTCTTGGTTTCCCAGCAGCACTAGATAAGACCCATTGCAGAAGACACCAGACACCCTGATTAGAAGACCTAGGAAAACCAAGCTGGGACTGAGTGGGAAGCTGGCTAGCTTTCATAAATGCTAGAAGATATCAGCTGCCTATTTCAGCTGTGAACCCAACAAACAACAATATCAATCCACCAGGTAAGATGCGCCCACTGGTCCAACACTGGCATGACTATCACAGGACAACCAACTGCTCGCTGATTGTATTCAAATCTGACAGTGTAAACTCAGTCAAAAAAGACCCCCAAAAAACCAACCCCATAGGAGGGAGGTGATAGGCCCGAAAGAGGACATTTTTACCACCGCCTATGGACAAAAAAGAGATAGAAAGAATAAAAGAGCCAGAAGTTGTGGAGAAAGATGGTAAAACGTTGTCTGCTGCGTATGACAGTCGTTGTAAGCTCAGGCTCACAGCAGCTGTGGCGGCCTGAACTAGACCCACTCAAGACTGGACTTCGGTAGCCAGTTATGGATTGGAGAGGCTCATGGGGCCCTACCCTTCCCTTCTGAACTGTTGTCTACTGAAGGATTCTAGGGACGGGAGAGTCACTGTTTTCACATGTGTACCACAGTGAGCCCACAGGATTCCACTGTGTAGTTCCTTACTTGTGGTCACATAGATGTCCCTGGTAAACTCAGTGGGCACATAGCAAAACAAAAACACGTGACCATAGGAAAAGACATGTAGAAGAAAAGAGTAAACAGGGATGGGGGATTTAAAAAGGTAGGGAGTGAAATTAATCAGATGTACTACATACAAAATTGTTAAAGAACAAACATAACTGACAACATACAATATTATTTGTATAAATAATATATAAGATATAATATATAATACATAATATGTAATATACCATATATATTACATACTATAAAATATAACATATAATTTGTATATAATATATTAATATATATTACAATATATATTTATAGTGAAACTATAATTAAAATGCTTATGGCACTTGCTTATTATGCATTCAGGCAGAGCAGGGACATGTCTGTGTGAGATGGTTAACCCTTTATTGTGCTTGCTTACTTATTTGCTTACACAGATAAGCCAAACACACATCTCCAGACATTCAAATCATGCGACACTAACACAAGTCTCCAAAGAAAATAACTGTGAATTGCATTAAATGTTGCTTTAATTATGAAAATTTGCAATAATAAAAGAAACGTTTTTCTGATCCCCCACCACCACCCACAAGGAGCTTTGTTTTGGAAAACTAAACAGTATAAATAAATCTTAAGGAAGAAATCAATGAAACTATCAGTTCTTTGAGATCTGGGAGTATAGATTGGCAAAACTGTAGCCATGAGAACCCCTCACAGAGCAAAGGCCTCTTTGCTGAGGGGGATACGCATGGGAAGCGGGCTCAGGGAATGCAGAGAACCCATGGCAAGTAAGAAACAAACCTTGAGATGAGTGGATTGGGTGTTTTCTAAATGACTTTGGTTTTTTTAAAAACTGAAATGCACCACTGTGTCTTCTCAGAAATGAATGTGAAGGTTAGTGTCACACACCTTGAGAAACCCATAGTGGGTGCTGAGTGACTAGAGGTCACCCCTCAGATGGCATTTTAGAAGGTTAGCAAATAGCATGGCGGCTGTGGTAGTGCTACAGGCAGTGATGCTCCTGCAAGGTTTCCATCCCACCATCAGCCAGGGGACAGACAGGGGTCTGCTGCTACCATCTCTGACTTTACAGATGGTAATTCCTGGAACTCAAAGTCCTGTCTCAGTGGGGTCTGTCAGAAGGAGGTCTTGGGAAGCATGATCTTCTCATTCTGTTCTTGAATACATTTTGGAGACTTTCTTCAGAAGCTTCTCCAGATAGGCTTCTTTGCACAAGACACCAGTGAAGGTTGTTAAATATGTCCAACAGCTATCAAGGTGTGTGACTCCCAAGCGCGCCCTGGATCAGGAGCTAGCCATGTGGCCACTGCTGGATCTCTTTGAATGAACTCTTCCCAGACACCAGCAAGGACAGACCTCCAGCAGCTGGGGTACCATCTTCACAGTCATGACCTCCAAGTGCACTCTGGAGATAACTAATTGCTCCCCGAGGCACTAACTCAATCATGAGAGTAACATCCTTGTGACTTTAATCTCCTCTAATTAGACCCCTCCTCTCAACACTCTGGTATCAAGGACTTTGGGGACACAATGACAGGTGTCATTGTGGCTCTGTGCATGGATGGCTTTGGGGTATGTGCTTCTGCATATTTTGTGAATGGATTATACATGTGGGCTTGCTTGTGGACCTTTAATTCTGTTACTGATGATGCAAGAATCCTGTGGATACGCCAGCACCTCCAGCAAAACCCATAATTTTCAATATCATTCTTTACCTGACCCCTCATCTGCCGCTTGGTCTGTTTCTGCACTTACATCCATAAATACAGAGCCTTGGGTCCCTGTATTTAAAGCAAAACCTTAGAAAACAGAGCTTGGGAAAGGAAAACAGATTTGTTTACACTCTGACCAAACTGGGGGATTGATGTGGGGAAGAGCCTAGTTCTTCAATCTCAAATGCGCCTGTGGCTGTGTCTTCCAGGTAGTAACATACTCTCTTGAATATGGGGTCCTGGAGGAAGGGAAAGCCTGCACATTTGCTCTTTTAGCTTGGGTGGCAATCTATAAAAAAGACCTGAGCCAATCATGAAAGTCTCTTCTTTGAACCTAGACACTTGGGCCATTCTAAAGTCTCTTCGGTAAGAGCCTTTGTTCACCTAGGTAGGAAGAAATGATCTCAGATTCCTGTAGCTGGGAAGATTATCTCTGGACATGGAGAGACAACACTAGCAATGCTTTCAAACCCCAGCTGGAGAATCAATAAAGCCCCAAAGAGTTAGGAACTCAAACCAGCATTTAAACCACGCAGCATCGTTTAAACCATGCAGTAGAATGGGGGGGGGCGGGAGGGGTGACACCTCCCCCCTCAGGTCTTGAGAGTCTGCACGTGAATCTGAGAAATGCCTTCCCCTATTCCAGGGATCCTCTGCTGCCTGACTTTCCCTCTTATGTAGTTCCCATGGATTCTCCACTGCCATGCCAATGCCTCCTCAAGAATTGGAACTATGGGGCTGGCTCAGTGGTTTACAGGACTGGGTGTGCTTCCAGAGGATCCAGGTTCAATTCCCTGTAGCCACACCCTATCTGTCACTCCAGCTCCAGTTCATCCAACACCCTCACACAGACATACATGCAGGAAAAACAGCAACTCAATAAAATAAATATTAAAAAGAAAAAAAGAATTGGAACTAGTTTGATCCTAAAGAAATAGAGGTTAGTATTCTGCTACAACATTTTCTGTCTTCAATACAGACTGGGTAATAGAAGGTCTGACCAAATGATAAAAGTACACTTCCCGTGGTCCTTACTGTAGGGTCTGGGAGGAAGCTGGAAGGTAGGAGATGAGCTCTTTGCTCAAAACCCCATCAACTAGGTGGGGGAAATAGCTCAGCAGGTAAAGAGTTTCCTGCCCAACCATAAAAACCTGGTTCAGATCACCAGCAGCCACACAAAAGCTGGGTGTAGCAGTAGATGCCTATCATTCCAGGTCTGGGGTCCAGGACATAGGTAGGAGGATCCTGGCTGTTTACTGGCTAGCCATCCTAGGCAAACCAGAAAAGTGCACATTCAGTAAGAGATCCTGCCTCAAAAAATAAGAAAGAGATTGACAAAGGAGCACAACTAAGATCAGCCTCTGGCCTCCGAATATGCATGTGTGTGTCTGTGTGTCTGTGTGTGTCTGTGTCTGTGTGTCTGTGTGTGTCTGTGTGTGTTTGTGTATACACAGACACACACTTACATACACCTGACTGTTGTCCGGAACAGAGGCCCACAGACAATGTAGAAAAAGTTGTCATAGTGATTTTTTTTTTAATTAATTAAAGAAAAGTGATTTTTTTAAATTAAGAAACCTGTTAACTGTGATAACATCTAAGTGTTTACTCAAGAAAAGGGCATGGTCCTGCCTTATGTCTCAACAGGCTACCCAAGACCTTTTTGAAAACTAAGTTTACCCCCATTGCCTTCCCTTAATCTCTTAAATGAGAAAAGATACTGACCTAAGCGTTTGTAATAAGCTTCATCACTGGATCCTTTATTGACTCTCCCTAGGGCCTTTCTTACATCCTCTTCTTTCTACTGAGAGCACGAAGTTTAATTGTGTAATGTGTATTCATGGAATTTTTTTTAGGTGTCATTTTCTGTTTGAGATAGCAGGAATAAAACTTAATCTGCCCTAGATTTCCTGAAAAACAACTGAGTCACAAAATCTGTAGCTACTTCATTTTTACATTTAAAAAAATGTATTGTGTGCTAAAAGGACTGCTCTTGGCATGTCTAACCATAAATGTAAGGGTGTGTGTGTGTGTGTGTGTGTGTGTGTGTGTGTGTGTGTAAGTAGGATGACTTTAAACTTGAAACCTCGATGTTAAAGTATGGGAACTATTGTCCTTCTGCCTGTGCCAGCCTCTTTTTGATGGGTTTTTAAAGGTTTTTATCTTGGCTAGTTTAATACAAAAGGTTAAAGAAAGAAATCTCTTAAAAGCCAAGCAGCTGCTTCCTGCTTAGCTTGCTTAACCCTTTACAAAAGACACAGAATTCAGGACACAGACTTATCTCTGTGCCTCAGCATAATTATGTAGACATGTAGGCAGGAAAAACAAACGAAAGGAGCAAACACAAAATGAAGCAGAGGGGAAGATTTTATCCTGCCTTTGGTTGAAGAAAAAGAAATGTCTTAAGTACTGTTAATGTGTTTCATCTATATTTCACATACAAATTCCTGTGGTTTTATCAGAATATACTCATTTTATAAAGAAATAAATGTTTTTTTTAAATTGAGACAAAAGGGAATCAACAAGTTAAAAAAAAGACATATAGAAACGTAGAGATATCTGTTTACTATAATTAAAGGTTATTTATTCTAAGATTTGCTAGGTACCCATTTCATCAATGGACCCATTCCAGACATTAGGAGAAAGCTGCAAAAAGAGGCAATGTATTCTAGTTACCATTCTGTTGTTGTGATAAACTGTCTTACCAAAGTAATTTGGGGGAGGAAAAGGTCTATTCAGGTTACACTTCCAAGTCACAATCCATCACTGATGAAAGTCAAAAGAAGAAACCCCAAGGCAAGAATCATAGAGAAACTGCTGGCTCACTAGTAGGCTCCTGCTTACCTAGCTTTCTTACACAGCCCAAGACTACCTGCCTAGGGACTGATACCTCCCACAGTGGATTGTGCTCTCTCTCTCTCTCTCTCTCTCTCTCTCTCTCTCTCATATTAATTAACCATCAAGATAATCCCTTATAGACAAACCCAATCAAGACAATTACCCAATTGAGACTCCCCTTTTCAGGTGATTCTGGGCTGTGTCAAATCGACAGTTAATGCTATCTAGGCCACAGTGGGATCCCAGACACTACAAGTTAACTTTGAAATTTGGCTTTTGGGGTGTCTTAGAGTTTCTATTTCTATGATAAACATTGTGACCAAAAGCAATTGGAGAAGAAAAGGTTTATTTTGATTATACTTCCGGTTAACAGTCTACCGCTGGGGAAGTCAGGGCAGGAACTCAAGCAGGCCAGGAACCTGAAGGCAATAGCTGATGCAGAGCCCATCCAGGGGTGCTGCCTACTGGCTTACTCTAAGTGTCTTGTTCAGCCTGCTTTCTTATAGCACCCAGGGCCACCATCTCAGGGGTGTCACTCCCCCACAGTGAACTGGGTCCTTCCACATCAATCTTCAATAAATAATAATAAAAGAAATGCACTATGGGCTTGCCCACAAGCCAACCTGGTGAGGGCATTTTCTCAACTGAGATTTTCCCTTCCAAAACCACTCTAGCCTATGTCAAGCTGACTAAAAACTAGTTACAACAAAGAAGAGATGAGACTAAGTTGACTCCATTGCCTTCCCTTGTTGTTAATCTTTTAAATGGGGAAAGATTCTGACCTAAGTATCTTTCCAAAGAGCTCAGGGGAAGTGATTACAAACACAAGGACAAACCCAATCAATAGCCTTAGCCGCAAGGAATAATGTGTTTTCCCCAGACAGATAATCAAATGATCCCTCAGAGCCACCCAGGCAGAAGACCACCCTGAGGGGGCAATGCTTGCCATAGCTGTGGGAAACCTGGGTGCTGGAAAGAACTTCCCTTGGCAGAGTTCTGAAAAAATTATCACTCCCTCTGTCAAGAGCCATCCCTAACAGTTCTGGCAGGAATGAAGATATTCTGAAAAAATGCTTGTCGCCCTTGCATGACCATCAGACTACTGATACTGTGGGCCCCAGGACACTCGAAGTTCCTTGGGAGTTTCATGCTGAGAATAGGAAAAAGTGAAGTCTGTTGCTAGCCATAGGAGGAACTGGACTCCTGAAAGAGATTGCATACAGTTCTGGTACACTGTCCAGCTAGGGACCACACCCTGACTACGACTGTTTAGTTATGGCTACACCTTGCTCTCTATTGAAACCTAAATTTCTTGTTGGGACCCCAAAGATGGGCTTAGGGGTTACTGGACCCCTCTTCCTTCTTCATGTGGCTGTATTGAATAACTCCTTTTTCTGCTCCCTCTGCCCCACTGCCACTCCCGAGACAGGGTTTCTCTGTATAGCCCTGGCTGTCTTGGAACTCACTCTGTAGACCAGGCTGGCCTGGAACTCAGAGATTCACCTGTCTCTGCTCCCTGAGTGCTGGGATTAAAGCTGTATGCCCACTGCCCAGCTCCTTTTTCTGTTTTCACTTTTCCTTTTAATTGACTTGTTGAGGATGGATGGAGAGTCCTGGTTTCTAGGATTGCCAGAGCCCAGGCTTTGACCGTAACAACTCTAGTAACAAATCACTGTAACAGGCCATAATGATGGCTGTCCTTAAAGACTGAAGCTGCTCAAATACTCCTAGTGAGTTTCTGCCAAAGCAGATAATCATTCATACATCTTGGGTGACTCAATACAATATGTAGAAATGATTGATTTTTTTCCAATAGGGCCCCGCTCTCTGCCTTAATCAGTAACTCAAGGCTTCTTATTAGATGAACTTGTATAGGAACCAGTGTTGGTGGGAGATGTCCAAAAGGCAAAAGAATTACTGCTAGGCCTATACATCTTCTATTAATAAAGCATAACATGGAGAAGCCTCAGGTGAGCATGAGTGAAGCGTCCCTAGACCTACAGCTTCCCCAGATTATACACCAGAACATGTGGCTCTCTAGGACGCTTATGAGTTATAGCAACTGAAAGAGCATTGGTACATGAACCCCATCAAAGATCTATCCTGTGATAATTGCTGATACCTTCTCGGGATGGACAGAGGCCTCAGACTTAATGAAAGAGCTGAAGGAGTTTTCTTCTAAAATAAAGTCTTTCCCTCCTGAGTCTCCACAGCCTAAATAACATTTTAGAGGCAAAAATAACTTACATTTGAAAGCTGTTAAATGATTTAACAGTTCTCCTCAAACAGGCCAAAAGAACGTGCCAATATAAGCCCTGTTTATAAATCTATCCATACTTATAACCTTACTTTATGTTTTTTTTTTCCTTTTGGCATGTTGGTGTAATATATATTCCACGATTACAATCTCACACTGTGGAGGTTCGGTCTGTAGCTGTGTATTGTAATGCTAAGTGAGGGCCCCCAAGACCTGGCTGTCCCAGAGACAAGAGAGTCTGCATGTAGACCCAAGTGAGCTATGTGACCTTGCCCCAAGTTATTTCTGATTGGTGAATAAAGATGCTGACAGCCAATAAGCAGAAGAGTCATAGATGGGTTTTAGGGTTCCCAGGTTTGGGGGCGTCAGAGGAGACCCTCGGAGAGAAGAAGGCAAGGGGGAAGAGAAAGATACCATGGGGTAGGATTCAAGAAAACATGGCCCCAAGGGCTGGCCAATTGGAGTTAAGAGCAGCCCAGATGAAACATAGTAAGTCATGACTTGGGGTTATCAATAAGAAATAGATTTAAATAGCATTGAGGGTAGATATCTGCCCAGCTCTAGTGCTGATTAAGGCTTATTGTAAATGAAAGGTTGTGTGCATCTTTTATCTAGGAACTAAATGGTCAAAGGCGGGGTAGAAACCCCAGACTGGGATTGAAATTTTCTACAACATCTCACTGCTTTCCCTGTAATCTACCCTACTACTGGGTTTCCTCTTAGGATTGTTCTGATTTTAGCACAGTGTCAACATATAACCATCACAGCCCCACGAACTCTCTGCTAAACTTAAATGCTAAAAGACGGGATTGCTGTACTGCAAGGTTTGATGGCCCTAGTTAAGGGGAAGGGAACCTGACTGATGTTAAGGATAAATTGGTTTTGTGTCTTGTTGGGAACAGCAATTCCAGAGTGAACTCGCTGTGATGTAGAGATTCCAGCCAATTTCTGCCACACAGGATCCAGATCTTTCTCTCCAACCAACGGATAGAATAAAGGAATAGATGCAGAGACTATGCCTCCCAACAGCCCGGAAACAGTTATGGCAGAAGGATCTTCATCCTTCAGTTCCCCCAACCACAGTGCTCAGGAAGGAATGGAGGCAGGAGATGGGTCAGAGAGTGTAATCCAGAAGGCCTTAGAGCAGTGGATCCAGAATCATCATAAGTGGGGGAAATCAGCTGCTGCAAAGGAAAACTTGGAAATTCGAAGGCTGAGGCTGACTAAATCCAGCCACTGGTACTGATGTAGAAACCCTCTAGTGTTTAAGGGTGGCCTACAAATCATTCTAGTACTAAAATGCACACCCGAGTCAAGACTTAAGATTCTGATGAGACACTGTGAGGGCGAAGTCATGCTTTAAGTTTTAATTACTGGAACTAAGAGATCTATAAAACCAAAATGTCTTTAACCTGTAAGCTCCACCTGCCAAGGACAAATAGCTTCCTCTAATACTGGGGGCTGTTGCCCACTTAAGATAACAAGCCACATGTTTTCATTTCCGTAAATAGGGGTTGGATTAGTCACCCCAACTGTATAGGATGTGTTTGATCACACATAGGCAGGAGGTACGTAGGAAAGGAGTGCACCAGGATGTATGCTTGTCCCCAATTGGATGAAGGTGCACCTGCCTAACGTAATTCAGTGCCGTTCTCTGAGAATCCTGGGTATGCACCTGGTCAGTGTCCAGCATCCTGGACAGTATTTAATAAACCTTGCTTCACCTTTGGCTCAAAAACTGTGGTAGTGGTCTTACTCTCACCTCTTGGGTGTAACAATATTCCATGTATGAAGCTCTAGGAAGAAGTACATGCAGCAGAGTGACTAATGAATGGAAACCACCCCTAGATAGAGGCGTGCCCTTGTCTACTCCTTTAAGAGTTCATCCAAAGGCTCGACTGAGATGTCTTCATTATGTTCCTCCACTCAAGGCTTAGGAATCTACATGGGAAAAGAGGCTGAAAGATTTTAAGACCCAGAGGTGATAGACAACTGTAAGGAAACAGCCTTTTCCAGACACAACAGGACCGACGCACAGAGACTGTGGCAGCCTGCATCTGGCAGCCTATACAAACTCAAGTCAGACAAGATCCCAGCACAGAGAAAAGGGAGTGGGCACAAAGTACCACCTATAACCAAGATGACACGAAACATAAAATGGACTCCTCTCCCCTCCGCCCCCGTCTGTGTGTGTGTGTTTTAAGACCGAAAGAACATGAAGGTGGGTCAGTAGGGAAGGGAGAATTTGAGGGAGGAGAAAGAATATGATCAAAATACATTATATAGAAAAAATTTTAAATTTAAAAATTAAAAAAAAGAAAAAAGAAAAGCCAGCCATACCTATGCCTGCCCAGCCATGCTGGGGGCCCTGTTAATGTCTGTGGCCCATGTTACCATGAGGGCAATGTGGTTGATCGTGGTCTGTGCTGCAGCCTGAAACCCATTGATATCCATAGCTATGCTGCTCCTGGGGGCCATATTAGTATAAGTGATCATGGATCCATGCTGCCAGCAAGGACCATGTCTGGGTCCATGGTCCTGCTGAGGCCAGGGTCTGTGTTGATGTTTGTGACCTATGTTACCAACCAAAGGCCATGCAGATGTCTGTGGTCTGTGCTCCTCCTGGAAGCCATGTTGATATTGGTGGACCATGTTGTTGCCAGGAGCCATACTGATCTGAGTGGCCTGTGTTGCCACTTTGGACCATGTTTATGTCTGTGGTCCAGGCAGCCTCTGAGGGCCTTGTCTGGGTCTATGGTCCTACTGCAGCAGGGGGCCACGTTAGTGGTCTGTGCTGTTTCCAGAAAACTGTGGCTGTCCACGATCTGTGCTTACACTGACTGTAAAGAACAAGGAGACTTCTTTTGCTATAATATATGACTACAGATGTGTATAGATGAGAGGGAGGAACCTGGAAGGCTTCTGTGGCATACCCCCTACACACACAAAATGAACAGCCCAGACAGGAAGTCTCCAAAGAGAACTCTTAAAAAATGTAGTGGAGATGCTGAAGTATAGCTCTCTACAACTGATGGCTCTGGCAGGGGTGTGGGAGGGAAAAGACTCAGTTCTATTTAAGGGGCAGGATGTCAGGAGTTTGACCACACTTTGTTGAGTATATAGATAACACAAATTAGACTTATTTTAAAATTTCTATTTGTTTTGTTTATTCTTATTTTTATTTTCACTTTGTAAAGAGAAAAGCGCCAAAGAACTTCTCATGGTATTCTGGCTGCTGCTTGGCACTTTTGTGGACTTGTGCTGATTCAGCAGAGCCTCGGGGTTTCTTCTGGATCAAGCTACTGATTTGTGTTTGTTGTTTGCTGATTGCACTGGACTGCCGCTAATGATTCATGTGTGATGTTTTGGAGTGGACTGATGATATCCTGACAATGAAGATTAAAATTGCCCCAAAGAACTATTTCTAAACAGGTCCACAACCCCCTTGTCCTATTAACCATCTTAGCCTACAAGGGGCAGACACGGAAGGACTGGGAAGTGAGTGTGGCTGAGTTCATGATGTGAAATTCCCAGAGAGTCAATCAAAATGGTATACTGAAAAAAAAATTAAACATTAAAAATAAATAAGTTACCTCAGTAGGGCAGGCTAAGGGGCTGGCTAAGAGATCCTAAGAGCAGGG
Source organism: Rhynchomys soricoides (assembly GCA_019843965.1). Lineage (NCBI taxonomy): Eukaryota > Metazoa > Chordata > Mammalia > Rodentia > Muridae > Rhynchomys > Rhynchomys soricoides. The sequence goes on along the minus strand of JADRCH010000097.1, from coordinate 898,240 downwards.
GTTCACTTTCATAAAGTCTTTTCCCTTCCCTGGATTCCTGCCTCCTAGTGCAGTCCCTACTATCCACTCTAAGGTTTGCCTGGGTCCGCCTGCCAATCTGAATCCTGATTCAGAGATCATAACTTTTCCTTTTTCTTCTCTCTTTTTCTTTTGGATGCTAGCTAGAGCCTTTTAAACTCCCTGGTACTTTGGGCTTCCCCATTCTTTCTCTAAAGCTCCTCTCCCCACCATGTGATTGCCTACTTGCCTGTGACTGCCTGCCTAGGATGATTGCCACCATGGTTTATCTCAAAGACCTAACTTCTTACCCTTCTGTCTTCATTTTCCCAGTAGGCAGCTACCAGAGTCAAGCTTGCCTGCCTGGGAGTTTTTCTTTTCAAATTCTAATAAATTGCCCTCAAGCATCCCTTTGAGTCTGTAAGGGCCCATGAGTCACTGAAGAATGATACTCCAGACTTAAGCAGTATGTAAACGCAAATAGTGTTTTATTCTGCAGAAGTCCAGCATGACCAAGATAGAGAGACAACCAAGTGAGCTCCCAGGCTCAATTTACAGCACATTGAAATTCCAGGGTAAATGAACTTTATCTTACTGTATCTCCAGGCATTCCAAAACCATTATTGGTATGTGAAAGCTAGAAACTGTAGCTGAGGAATTCTGTGGTAGATGAGCTTTATCTTCCTCTGTCTCTAGGCATTCCAGTACCATTATGAGGAATTGGGGAGGGGTGTGTGTGTGAGAAGCCTGGAGCCTGTTTTTTGTTTTTTTTTTTCTATTAGTAATTGACTTGCCTGGGCTTGCCCAGTTCTTAGGTCTAGTCTCCTTAACTGTCAATTTAAAGTCTGTCATGGAATCAGCCTAGCCTTCTCAAGTCCATTCTTAACTTCTTTTAATAATGAGACTAAAACTTCTGAGAGGGGACACAAGTTTCCTGGTTTTCATATGGTGGCTTCGCCAAGACATTCCAACAGCACTACCAACCCTACCTTTTATTCATTAATATGCAAAGAATATCAATCTGTTCCTTCACCTCTAGATGGCATCAAATGCATACACAAAAAAATCCTGCGTTGTGCAAATGATCTCCAAAGCCCATATTTTATGACCTAAGAACCCCTTCCTTGTGCAGCAGTGAACTACTGAATTCTTCTTTGGTCAGACCTGCTTCCTCCTGTGGAAGTGTATCTTAAACCTCTGCTGCTGCAATTGTGTGTCTCTGCTCAAGCCCTTGTTCAAGACCATGAAAGGCATTTGGGGGTGCCTACTGAAACCTAACATCAACATTAGTAGAATTCTTCAAGAAGTCAAGTATTAAGTTTGGAGGAGGTGGGCATGGATTTCTGGGGACTATTGTGCGGGCTAGTTTTTTGGTTTGTTTGTTTGTTTGTTTCCTTCTCGATCTGGCCCTGCTCGCTCCGGCCCAAGGATTTATTTATTTATTTATTTTTATGTGAGTACACTGTAGCTGTCTTCAGACGCACCAGAAGAGGGCATCAGATCTCATTACAGATAGTTATGAGCCACCATGTGGTTGCTGGGATTTGAATTCATGACCTCTGGAAGAGCAGTTGGCGCTTTTAAGCGCTGAGCCATCTCTCCAGCCCCACTGGCTAGTTTTTATGTCAACTCGACACAGGCTAGAGTCATCTGAAAAGCAGGTATCTCAATTGAAAAAATGCCTCCATAGGATCCAGCTATAGGGACATTTCTTAATTAGTGATTGATGGAGGAAGGCCCAGCTCATTGTAGGTGGTTCCATCCTTGGAACCGTGGTCCTGGGTTCTATCAGAAAGTAAGCTAAGCAAACCATGATGAGCAAGCCGGTAAGTATGCATTAGGTTTGTTGGCATCGGAGCCTACAGCCTCCAAATCCAGTTATGACATCACCCATAGGTGACAAGGACCCACAAGTCTGTTTTCATGGCAATCGACATACCTTCCCAGTGTTCACCTGCCCACCCTTACATGTGTGAGGTCATGACCCAAATAAAAGGCAGAGCCCCATGACCTCCTTCACCCCTCTTCTTCTTTTTCTTCTTCTTCTCCTCCTCCTCCTCCTCCTCCTCCTCCTCCTCCTCCTCCTCCTCCTCCTCCTCCTTCTTCTTCTTCTTCTTCTCCCCTTTCATCCTTTTCTCTTTCCCCCTTCTCCTGCCTGGAGTCAAACCCATGAAATTACCCGCTGTTCTGGGAAGCATAGTCGGTTAAAGCGCAAGGTTAAGAAAGGGCATGTGCAGTCTCGGGTTCCAGGAACTGAAGAACATCTGGTATTTCCCAGAAGCCGGTGACGATAGTGGGTTAGCCTTGGGCCATGTGTAACCTTCCCGCTTGCTTGTCTTTATAAGCTACTGCCCTGAAATAAAATTTGAGTGCTTGATCAGAATACATGACTTGCTTTCCTTCTTCACGTCACTTGTCCCCCATTCTTCCTCCCCCTCCCCAGGTTCCCGCTGAACTCCCACAGGCTGGGGCATTCTCCTGTAATAAACCTCTCCTGTGGAGCTGTACTGGCCTGGTGTGATCTGTCCCTGTACGAGCCGCCATTCTAACACATCAAGATTACTTTTTTTAAAAAAAGATTTATTTTATGTGCATGTTTGTGAAAGTCTGTCTGGATGTTTGTGTACTGCATGCATCCACATGCCTGTGGAGGCCAGAAAGTGAACCAAACAATCTGGATCTGTAGTTACATGTGGTTGTTAACCACTGTATGGATGCTGGAAACCAAACATAGATCTTCTGCAGGGGCAGCAACTGATGAGCCATCTCTCCAACCCCAAGATTTCTTTTTTTCTTCTTTTATAATCTTTCAGTTAATAGCTGCTCATGTCAGAGCCTGGGCCCTGGCAACCCCAACAACTAGCCTCAATTAGACAATGATGTGGTTCCTCAGATCATTTACTCTATTCTGTCTCAGTCCCAGTGTCTCCTACAATGCCTTCTGATGTGCTCAGAACTAGTGAGACCTCTTTCTGGATGCTCCTTCTCCATCTGGCTTCAGCCTTTCCTTCCCCTAGCATACCAGCTCCTTGAAAATAACCCAGCAGCCAACGGAGGAGTGCGTGTGACTTTCTTTAGACTGTTGTTGCTCCTGTATGGCATTTTGACTTTAGTTACTGTTTTAGTTAAAGTTTTACTGCTGTGAACAGACACCATGACCAAGGCAACTCTTATAAGGACAACATTTAATTAGGGCTGGCTTACAGGTTCAGAGGGTCAGTCCATTATCATCAAGGCAGGATCCAGGCAAGCATGGTGCAGGTGGAGCTGAGAGTTCTACATCTTCATCTGAAGGTTGCTGGTGGAAGACTGACTTCCAGACAGCTAGGAGGAGGGTCTTAAAGCCCACACCCACAGTGCCACACCTACTCCAAAAGGCCACACCTCCAAATAGTGCCACTCCCTAGGCCAAGCTTATAGAAACCATCACAGGTACTGTGGTGGTTTGAATGAGAACCTATCTCCATAGCCTCAGGCACTTGAACATGGAGTCCTCAGCTGGTGGAATTGTTTGGGGAGGTTTGTGGGGGTGATGTCTTATGGAGGAGGAAGAGTGTCACTGGGGCAAGCTTTGAGAGTTAAAATCCTCCTACCAGTTCCAGTTCATTGCTCTCAGCTTCCTGCTTGTGGTCTGCTTCTGCCACCATGCCCACTTCTGGCCGCCATGCCTCCTTTCACCACCGTGGACTCTAATCCCTCTGGGGCCATGAACCACAAGAAACTCTCGTCTTCAAGTTGCTTTGGTCTCGGTGTTTTATTACAGCAACAGAAAAGTAACTGATACAGTAACTTTGGGAAGGATTAGCATAAGTAATTCCATTTTGACTACAACAATTCCCCCCTTTATCTCTGAACCCTGTTCTCTGACGACAATCTGATAAATCATCTTGGGGTTTGGCTTTGATTGCTCCTCATTACCAGAAAACTGCTTTTTTCCAGATTGGTCAGATCGTGTGTGTGTGTGTGTGTGTGTGTGTGTGTGTGTGTGTGTGTGGGCAGGTAGAGAAGCCAGTGTCAAAAGCTCTTTTTTGCTAGCCAGATTTAAGCACCTGGAAGGTCTAGAATCAAAGGTAACCAGGCTAAGTTTACCTGGGCACTAGTCCCAGTTCTTTGTGCACCTGGCAGAGTTCTTTGCTTCTAGCCCATTTTTGCACCTTTGTAGGCTGGGAGCTTTTTCTTATCTTTCTCTTTAAAGGTCAACTTTAAGAGCAGCCTCTTGTGATGTCTGTTAAATGCATTAAATTTATAATTAAAAGTAGTAAGGTTTCTCTTCCTTCTCCTCCTCCTCCTCCTCCTCCTCCTCCTCCTCCTCCTCCTCCTCTTTCTCCTTCTCCTCCTCCTCTTCTTTCTTCATATAATATCAACACATAACAGTTATAAAAAATTGCAAGAAAAATACAAAACACAACCAACAAGATCAGATTTTAGAGTTAGAATTTTGCAGAAAGTTTGGCCAGTGACAAGACAATGTGGTTTAGTTATTGCCACTGTCTACAGCAGAACAGTAGGTCTTTCTATGTGACCAGTGTTTACTCCCTTTATATAAAGAACAGCTCTGCTTAGAATACAGTGCTTGAGTCATGCTACTTCTCAGAAATGAGGCTTGTAATAGGAGTACACATAGACCAAAACCAGTTTTCTGTGACCCCAGCCTAATAAGGTATTCTGTGTTGTCAATGCAGAACACAGGTCTCCCTTCAAAAGGACCAAGAGAGAGTTTATCCTGGAGCCCAAAATGAGTGATCATGGCCAGGATAGAGAGGCTCACAGCTCCAGTTCCAGGTATCTGGCACCCTCCTCTGGCCCTCTGGTGTTCCTACACACAGTGCACATAAACTCATGCAGACACATACATATATGCATAACGAATATAAGTAGGAAATCATATAAACATTATTAAAGCTATGGATAATTACATATTAATCTTATAAGATTTACTTTTAAAGCCTCTTGTACTTATATAAAATTTTCATAGCTCACCTAGATTTTAAAAAATAATCCATTGATTGCTATAAAATGTTATGTCCAAAGTAAACAACTGCATATGCCTTGTTTACTGCAATGTTATTCAATTGTCCTTTTTAAAAATTTGGCCTAGGATAAGGAATGATCATAAAATTAGATGTTTTGAGTTTATGAATACTGACATTACGCTTCAATAATGACAATCATAAAATTCTTTAGACTATTAGTTTATGTGTAACCTTAGTGTACGGCCTCATTGGTATTTTCTAATTAACATTTATAAAAATACATATCTACAGTACAAACTATAGATGTCACTAATAAACATAAACATTGTATAGCCGTTAAAAATCATCAGCCCGTGAAAAGTCTTAATTTTTTTCTCCAAATCTTTTTTACTTAAAAGGATTTTACAACACGGAGACTTTTGTCATACAAAAAAATTACAAGTGTTTGCATTAAAATAAAATCTAACAGAAAAAGTTTTTGAAATTCTCCATCGTGTTGTGTATCAGACTTCTTGACAATCATATACAAAGACATTTTAAAAATACATAGGTGGAAACATGAGTCAGGCACGATACAGCAAAGCAGTGCACAGTAATCCGTTAAAAGACAAGTGTAGTATTATATTATCAAAAGTTCGTTTTCTGCTATGAATCCATCAGGTCATATGTCTCCAGGAACTAGAAACCACGACCTTTTCAAGGATTCTAAAGTCTCAACCCGGAAAACCAGAAACATGCTTTCGTACGGGGACCTACAGGAACTACAACTCCCAGAAGCCTCTCGACAAGGGCTGAATTTCCCAGAAAGCTTCGCCCCCACCTCCCAACCCCTCTTCCAAAACAGCCTTAAATTGAAAGCAGAATGAGAAGCCTTGCAGTAGGGAGGGTCATCTGGGGCCTTTGCGGGGTGTCAGCCTCCAGGGCTCGCTTGTGAGTCACAGAAAGCCAGGCTTTGTTAGGATGTCCAGACATGGCTCTGAGGCTGCTCAGGCCGGTGCCATTTTCCCTGCTGGTCCCCTAGGAGACAGACCATGGTTTCAGCTCCTCCTTATCCACAGCCAGTCTCCCTCTTGAAAGAAGTGAGAATCTTGAACCTCCAGGCATGATCTGTAGGCTGTCACGTGTCACAGTTCTCTTGCAGCTTCCGCTGTGGCTGCAGGCTGTAGGAACAAGTGTGAACAGTACCGTGACTCGGGACCGTGTTTTCCTGTGGAAGATAAATTTCCTGTGGCCCTGCCCGTCCAGCTCATACTGGCGAATACCTGGGGTTCTGGAGGTTGGTTGTTAGTCTCCTTGCTAAAACCCTCCATTCAGTGTCATTCCTCAGACTCCAACCTATTTGGGACTCAAGCCTTTTTAGTTTTTGTTTTTTAAACCTGACTTCATCAAAGTATGTCTGCCCTTAGGATCACACCCCGCCCCGCCCAGCGCCCCCTCCCCCCACCCGCATCCCTTTCCTCTACCTTAAGACAAAACAAAACAAAAACCTGAGGATTAAGATGGGGGCATTCAAAAAACTGGGAACAGAGTGTACTAAGAGGAAGACAGGACATTAGAGGGCCGAAAGATAATAGGGGAAAATGGAAAGGTTGAATGATGGTGAGAATGAGGCTGAATGTGCACCACTGGAAAAGCTAACGTGGCTAATTCTCATTAGAATCAGTCAATCCTTCCTTCCTTCCTTTCTTCCTTCCTTCCTTCCTTCCTTCCTTCCTTCCTTCCTGTTTCACTATGTCATCCTGAGCTGGCCCTAGCTGATCAGGCTAGCCTTGAATGATCCACCTGCCTTGGTCTCCCGAGCACCCTGATTAAAAACATACACCACTCTGACCCTTAAGATTTGTATATGACTGCATAGATAACGCTGGCCTCCGGAATACTGGGATTATAGGTGTGGCCCACCACGAATTACAGTTAATGTATTTGGCATTTTCCTCTGTGTCCTGGGGTCCTGAATCCAGTTCCTTGCACATACTGAATAATTGCTGTACCACCAATAAGTGGTAAACCCTATCCAGAACTGTGGATGTTTATACAGCCCATAGTAATTTTTCTCCCTAAACTCCTAAATCAAGTACACTGGTCCTTAACTCCTAGGGAGCTACAACCACTGGTATTAGTGTGTTCTACGAGGCAGTAGGGCACAATCCTGCAGTCAGTCATGAATAGACTACTCAGAGGTACTAACATGTTGTTCTATTTTTTGAACCTTGTGGAGGTCTCTCAGACCCTTTTAGGATCTGCATGGTCTAAGATGTTTATAGGAACTGGATGTAATCCCACCATGTAGGTTCGGAGGACAGGAAGATAGCGCCTTTCAAAGCATCCCTATCTGCATATTAGGCTCAACATCAGCCCAGAGTGCATGAAACCCTATCTCAAATCCCCACTTGAAAAAAGGAGGAGAAAGAAACAACCCTGTTTTCACAGTAATAATGTTATTTGCATTTTTTAAAAAGTTTTATTTTGTTGTATGTCTTCTGTCTTGGGAAGTTTAGTTGAGCCCCCATACAAAAGGATTATCACAATTGGGCTTGTTGACTGTTTACATCCCTTCGATGGGGAGGGTCACAAGACCCTCTCCTGACTATCCAGTTGCTCCCTACCAACTTGTAAAATGCACTTCTGCCTTAATTGCATGTGGCCTCTGGGAGTGGCTAGGGTATTTAAATCTGGCAAGACTAAGGTGGAGGGCTCCATCTATGCAACTTCAGGGAAGCCCTCATCCCTGATGGGTAAAATCAGTCAGGTATGGCCTTAGGGGAGGAGAACCTTCATCTCTGTAAGTAACCCCTAGCCCATGGTCTCTGTAAGTAAGCCTGTGAACTCACTGGTTCCAGAAAGAACTTTAGCAAGCATTGTATCTCCGTTTGTCATTGGGACCTCAGGAGGAGAGACAGAACTTGTTTTGTCTTCTCCAAGAAAGGAATTTAATTACATATATTTACATCTCAAACGGTGGATAAACTTGACCCTTGGCACCTTGGCGTGAATGAATCAGGCACTGAACTGTGTCTGTAGTTGTACTCTTGACCTTGTAGAAGGAAGATCTAGAAAATGATGATATTTAAAATGTCCTGAATGAGCTGTACTCATTTTACTAAGATCTGACCCTCTAATCATCTGTGTCAATGTAGGAAGTATGCATAAAACAAAAACTGGAAAATGTAATTTAAAAAAATAATGCATAATGAAATGGGGCACCATGCAGAGAATCTGCACCCCCAACGTCTTTTTCTGTGTGTTTTTACCCCACACACAGCGACCTAAGACAGCAAATATTTATATCTGATAGTTTCTCTGTGTTGAGACTTTGGAAATACCCAGGTGGTTCTGACTTCTGTTTCCAAGATGGTGAACTTACATGGTTGTTGACACAAGGCCTTAGGTATTGACCATAGAGGCCTCCTGTCAGGCTTTGAGTAAAAGCTAGTTTTACCCAGGTCATGTGATCCAAGAGAGACAAAGCAAGATAGAACCCTTGATGTAATTATGATCTGCAAGTCACACTCCGTAATGTGTACCACAATCTCTTTGTCAGAAACAAGTTACCCTGTTAAAAATATATGTCTTAGTACATCCCCCTCTTAGAGTCAAGCAAGACATCAGCATCTATTTCCTCATCGGCCATATTCTATCGTCTAAAACCTCCAGTGAAAGAGTTGAGTAGTCAGTTCAGCAGTTCTGCCTTCAGCCACACTCTGAATCTAAACTTATTTTAGGAAACCATAAAGACTAACTTCCAAAGCTCATGGAGCTAAATCCCAAACCCCTTAAGTCCCAGCTTAAACTATGGGTCATGACCCTATTTATATTATAACTAAATTGTTGATCATTTGGCAATAGCTGAAGCTTTCTGAAGGCACAGCAACCAAAGTTCATGCAAAATCAAAGGAATGCCACATGGTTCTGGATAAGATGGGACTGCGAACCTAAACTGTGGAAGCTTACAGGGTAGGGAAGGATGAAGGAGCAGATGATAGCTTATTTCACTCCGCCTTGATATTCCAAAGGAGCTGGCCAAGGCCATCAGGTCCAGGTTTCAGCACTGCCTTCTTAGCACAATCCCTTCCTATAGTCCGCTGGGCTTTTCAACGAGCTTTCAGTGTGCTGGTGAGAAATTTTAAGCTCCATAGAAGCATGCATTTCCAATTGCCTTAATATCCCCAATACTATCTTCTGTCATGGTGGTATTCAGTAAGCATTTGGTGAATGGATCTACAAACGTATGTGTTCAGATGTACATATGAGAAGATGGATGTACAAACAAATCCTTCTCCATTCGTCCTGCAATGTGCACTCCCAGTTCCCACGGGGATTTATCTTTGTCTAGCCACCTGCTCCTTGATATCGCTGAAAGTGCTTAGTTGTTAGTCAGCTTTGGCAAGTAGCTTCTTATTAACTAAACCGTTGTGCCACTTGCTCTTGTAACCTTAAATTAATTTGAGTTAATTCTTAACTGTTTCCCTTCTGAACATGTGTCATGTAATGGTTTGCCTTTATCTGACTTTTCCCCAGTTTCCTGTACATTTATAGTTTCTGCTGGGTTCTATAGCTGGGGACTCAGTCTGCTGCATCAGATGAGAGTGAACACTTGAGTTCTCTAGAGAGCTCTGGCTTCACAGGTGACATCCAATCGATGTCCATTCAAACCCTTCTATCTAAGGTTATTGATGCTAAGGAGGAAGACTAACTCCCCCAGAGCCAGTTCTTGGAAAACAGAAGAATGTTGGCATAGCCAGTCCTGGAAGAAGATGAGTTACAACAGCTAAAGGTTGGTGGCGTGCCTCTAGCTCAGCAAAAGCTGTCTGTATTGACTTTCTTTGCCAGGAATTCCAATAGTGTCTTTCTCTAAATGAGTTTTTCAGCAGGCAAGAAGGAAAGATTTTAAATCAACAGCCCAAGCTTCATGGAGTCCTAGAGTTTAGCTGCCATCAGTTCACCAGTGTCCAGCAGTGCTTATCTGACACATTGGTGCTCAATAAGCATTTGGGAGAGGAAGAGGAAAGGATTGGAGGTTAGATGTAAGTAGGAAGAATGCCAGTGCTGTTTAGAGAAACATGTTGACGGCCATCTTGTTTTCCAAACCAGCCAGGTGCGTTATCACTAATACCCAGAATAGTTCAACCTAATATCACTTTGCAAAATGATAAAGGATAAAAGAATATCGGAATGACAAACTATACTCTTTAGTGCGTGTGTATAAACAGTATCAATCATATTTCAAGATACAGTCAGAGTTTCTTCCTAACTTTAGCAGACGTTTGTTTTGTGTCTCTGACGATCTTCCAAAGGAAATCAGCTAAGCAAGATTTGTTTCGGGTCAGCAAATGGGCGTTTTGGGGGATAAATGGGAGCCAATGGTGGAGGCGATGGAGTTGACTCCAACTGTTCCATTTGGCATTTGGAAAAGGTCAGCTCATCAGAAATGGTGCGTGGAGGAAATTCACTAGGCTTCCTGCTGTTGAGAGAGATTAGCCACAGAGTTTTTCGGCAAATGCTCCATCTATTTAATCATGTATCAAGGAAAAATAGCTCAGTTCAGGAGGAAAAAAAATAAAGGAAATTTGATATATATATATATCTTTTTAGTATCAGTCTTTCATATATTTCAGGTCATATAGCTGCACAGTTCAGGTCCAGCAAGTCCACTTTGAATAGCGTGGACATTGGATGGAGAAGGGAATGAAAAAAAAAAAAATGTATCCCATTTACAGTCAAAATCTCAAGACTAAGACTGCTTCCACAGCAGCCCGGAGAACAATTTATAGAACATGAAAATGCCTGTTAGGAAAATTCACTACCATTTCAAACTACCATATTGGGAGAGGCTATCGAAATAATGTATGGCAAAGTCTGAAAACATCTCTGTAGGAAATTCAGAAGAAAAAAAACCCGTCCCTTTGATACCAGCTTCCTATAGATCACACCAACAAAGCCTGTGCTGGGGCCAACTAAAGAGTTCACCAGGGGAATTTGGACTCATGAGCCCCACAAGTGTATTAAAAACAAACAAGCAAGTGATTGTTGGTGATACAGGTAGTCTCTGGCTCAGGACCAGCAGAAGGGACACATGCACTGCCTTAGATGGCAGGGGTTAGTCCAGAAGTTAAGGGAAGCCTAAGGTTCTAGCATTCAGTCTGTATCAACTATGACTCTCACACTCCAGCCAATGGGTCTTCCCCCATCTCCTTTAACCATTTGTACTTCTATTTAGCATGCTTTCTCTTTAAGTCAACAATTGTTTGAGACTTGACCAAATTTAAAAGAAAATGGTGAGTGGTACCATGGTAAATCATCCCTAGTAACTATTCTTTGCCAAACACTTCTATAACAAATAAGGGAAGACTGTTTCCAAATAAATCCTGTGAAGTTGGGACACACTGGGAGAGAAATCTGACTCCTCAGAGCTCTTGGGAAATGGGAGTTATGTGCTGGGGTTACAGCTTGCTCTTTGTGGTTTTATTTAAGATGCAAGTTAATGTTTACACGACATTGGACTTCAAAGTCCAGGCAATAAGGAGAAGACTGAGGGAGAAAAACAGCTTATTTGTGACAAGACAGGGGAGTGTGGGAGCAGGGAGACACAGCCACTGAGGAAAATTGAAGGGGGGGGCCAGGTTCTTATCAGGATACAATGACTTTTTTTAAAAAAAATTAACATTATAAAATTTTATTACACAACAATACAAGTAGTGTGTTTCGTGACTGCCAAGACAGTTGTTGGAGTTCCAGTCTTTAGAAAGAACAGGACTCTTTCCTGCTGCCGTGCGTAGTGTGGACCTCTGGCTCCTCTTCATAACCATGTGATGTTTGTTCTCACTGAGCCTTCTTTGCAAGGCCACTTTTGGTGGGTGCAAATGAATGCTCTTTGGGGAACAAGGAAGGACTTTGTGCTAGATAGAAAAAAAATCTCTCTAACACTACTCCTCAAATATTTCCTCTGATACCTTTGTTTGGGGGGAGGTGAAGGCCTCTTCCTCCTGACTGTGTGGTTAAGCCAGCCACACACGAGGAACTAGCACGAGATACACAGCGTGAGATTTTGCCAGGCAGGATCCTGGAAAACATCCACTCAGGTTTGTTTCAAGGGAACCTCCAGGTCAGAAGTGGAGGAGTCACCTGACCAGCATGTTAAGATCTTGCCGGGTAGTCCTTTAGAGGTTTGCACACTTAGATACATTTAAATATTTTAAAAATATATCTTTATGTGTATGAATGGTTTGCCTGCCTGTATATCTGTGTGTCACATGAATGCTCAATGCCCACAGAGGCCAGAAGAGAGGGTTGGGTCCCCTGGAAATGGACTCACAGATCACAGTGAGTTGCTGTGTGGGTGCTAGACATTAAACCTGGGTCTTCTGGAAGAGTAGCCAGTACTTTTAACCACGGTGTCATCATCTGTCCAGCCCCAGTAGATAAATTCAGAAATGTTAAGTCCCATTAAAGTTGTCTTAGAATCAGGCCCCCATGCTTGACGAGCCTATGTGTTTTTGAAAGACTGTCTAAAAGAAAGCTGAAGAGATGCTTTCTTGCAACAAATGTAGGGTGAGATTCAGAACTCTGAGTATCCCCTCCTGAGGAGTCAGAACAAGATGGCAGGTGTCCAATGGCTTCCTTCCAAAGAGCACAGTGCGCACGAGAGTGAGAAGGGTAACTTTACTGAGGAGAAAACACATAACACCTACTCATTCGATCAATATTAACCCCTACAGGGTATTGACAGTCCCTACCTTGATAGGTCACGTGATGTGTCTTGATGTCACTTCACCTCTGGGGTCTCCCTCCCAAGGCCAGAAAGAACTGTGAGAAAATTATCAAACTGAATGAAAGGAAATTCTGCAAATACTTGACCGTTAGTCTTCCAGTCCAGCTAGATCAGGCATTCTCACCCTTCCTAATGCCGTGACCCTTTAATACAGTTCCTTATGTGGTGGTGATCCCCAGCCACACGATTATTTTTGTTGCTGTTTCATAACTGCTATTTTGCTGCGGTTATGAACCATGAGGTAAATAATTTTGGAGACAGAGGTTTGCTAGAGGGATTTCAACCCACAAGTTGAGAACCACTGTTCTAGATAGTTTAAAAACAAAAGAATAGGGAAACCGTACAAGGCCAGAGGAACCTGAAGGAAAGTGACAACTAAGTGCATGCCACCACCACTGTGCTTTTGTAGAATAGAAAATGGAAGTTGACTTAAAATTAAGGAAACAGAATGATGCTCTCAGGCTTAAGCCTAGAAATGCATTGGCATTGGTTTGTAAAGCAAATTTCCCACCTATGAAAAGAAATTAAGGGAATTTTTATGGTAAGGAAAACTGTCTATTGGATAGATGAGACTTCTCCCCAATATAGTCTCCATTCATTCATTCATTCATTTATTCATATATGCATACATACATTCATACATCCCTGCTCCCAGCCCAAACAGTGACCCATTTTCTCCCAGGTGACTTCCATCTCCTTCACTGACTACCTTGTACATATTCATCATCAAAGGTGGTTTCTTCCTGCACTTGCATAGGATAACTGCCTTGTTTGCCTGCAGAAGCTGCCCGGTCTATAAATATACCCACTGGATGAAAGGCATCTCCCCGGGGTTAACCCACATGAGAATCAAGTCTGGCGAGGTGCTCAGCACAACCTGACTCCCACCCTTGCTGAGTTCATTATTCTTTTGTGGAGAGTACTGGGGGTCAAACTCAGGGCTTCATGCATGCTAAGAGTGGACTCTACTCTGGCCACTGCTTCTTGAAAGTATCTATTCAACAAAACGTCTCTATTCTGATGAATGATGTCATCACCCCTATCTACTTAATCAAGGATTCGCCTTGGACTCTTTGCACATCCCGTAGAATCATTAAACTACCAAAGAATGCAATGTGTGTCTCAGTGTCTCCTGGATCTGGGCCTTCCTGCCAGTCTCTGCAGCTTAGTCATTGGGTATCATTTCCTGTTCACAGAATTGGCCTTAGCTCCCTAGCTGAACTGCTGTCTCCAGCTCTGTGAGTCCCGACGAACCCTGAATGTACAGGGATGTCTCCAAAATAAGGTTCGGCCATGCTACTCCGACGTGACAACCCTTCAGACTCTCCGTCATCCCTGGGATGGATTGAGGCTGCTTAGCGTGGCACACTAAATCTGTCACGATTCCCACCTCATCACCCTGTGCTGTTCCCAGCCCATCTTTCCTTGTTTCCTCCAGGATCTACTCCTGCTTAGTTCTCCATATTCAACCCAAGCCTCTTCAGGACATAGGTGTCCTTAGTGTCATGGGTACTCCTCCCCAGTGCATGCTGCCATGACAGCTAACTCTGGCACTGTACTCAGTAGTTGACTGGTCTAAATACTAAAGATGCAGTAGTGAAAAGAGGTGAGGACCGCACCCTCTTGGGCCATTACGCTTCACACACTGATTTTCTGATCTTCTCTTTTGGAAGACAAGGACATACTGCCCAGCACACGGTACTCAGAAGTACATCGAGAAGTACAGCAAGTTAGTTCTCTCTCTCTCTCTCTCTCTCTCTCTCTCTCTCTCTCTCTCTCTCTCTCTGTGTGTGTGTGTGTGTGTATGTTAGAGATTAAAATCAAGGTCTAATCTGAGTCTGGTTCCCAGCACCTACATCTGCCTATGACTTCAGCTCTATGTGTATACCTATGGCCTCCATCGATACCGTATTTGTGTACATACTCACATATACATGTGTGCACACAAAATATTTAAAACTGAGGGTTAAAGCACCCTAAGCACTTGCTCTATCGCTGAGCTATGTGTCCAGCCTCTGAGCAGCACACATTTAGTGACATTGACACATTGTGGTCTCTGTACAGCTTCAGGGATTGAGGTAACTGGGGCAATGAGGGACTGAAGACAGGACAAACACACAGGCACACCTCCAGAGAAGCTGGAATTGGGTATATTGTGCCTTGCTCTGATGCAAGCCACCAACTGCAGACCAGACTCTCAGCACATTTTCAATATCTTTGATACTTTGTTGACATAATCCAGGAATGCAGACTTGTGATTAAGGAAGGCAGATTATACCTAAACTGGTGTTGCTTCCGTCCCCAAACCCCTCCCCGTGTGTGTGTGTGTGTGTGTGTGTGTGTGTGTGTGTGTGTGTTTCTGCTGCTGGTGGTGGTGGTAGTGGTGTTTTGTTTTGTTTTAGTTAGAAAGACTATCTGGGCTGATAAACATCAGAGAGACTGTGGTGTGTTTATCATGGGAAAGGCTGCCAGCCCAGGGCTTCTTGAAAGAGTTTCTTTGAAGCTCAGGGCTGAGTGTACCGGTGGCCCCAGGGAGGGGATCTGGCCTTCCCATCAGGGCTGAGTCACCAGCTGCCACTGCAGCTCCCAAGCATTCCTGACTACCAGGCCAGAGAATTCGAGAATGTGTGCCTCAGCCGGAGCCTCCAGATCAGACTTTTGGGAATTTGGAGATGGGTCTAGGAAGTTAATTCTGCCTTTCAACTAGAATAGACCCCCTTCATGAACTTGAGAACCTGAGAAGAGACCGAATTGCTTTGTTCAGGCTCCTAGTGGCTTTATTTACCTTCACCCAGCCTGTCAACTAACATGCTTTTCCCCATCCCCAGATTCTTATAAAGATGAAGGGAAAAAGAAAGTGGGGTCCCTTCAACTAAAGTCAACCTCGAGGGCAGCGTCTCTTTTTGTAGTTGCTCATAATTATCTCCACATCAGCTTGGTGAATCACCTATGACATCAAACCTAAGGTCCTATTTGCTTTTATGTTGGTGTGTGTATCCAAGCAATCATGGCAGAGATACACACATGCTGGCAGCTGAATTCGGGGTAACAGAAAAAGGCTATCGTTGGTTCCCATAAGGAGACTCCGTTTCACTCCAGGCAGTCACTAAACAAAGTCAGGGACAGCAGGCTAGCCCAAATATATTACTTTCATGGTGTCTGAAAAGGAAATGAAATCTAATACTATCTTCCAAGGCTGTCATCTGCTGCCTTTCACACACAGCCTTCACCCCCATGGGCCCTTTGCTCAACATTGATGCACATTCCTGCTACAGGTGACTGTGCATGTAAGGGTGTGTGTGTGTGTGTGTGTGTGTGTTTGTGTGTGTTTGTGTGTGTGTTTTGATAGTTTAGGAGCAGTCAGAGTACAAGACCAGCACTCTTTGGCCACAAGAGTCACAGG
This sequence comes from Rhynchomys soricoides, assembly GCA_019843965.1. Taxonomy (NCBI): domain Eukaryota; kingdom Metazoa; phylum Chordata; class Mammalia; order Rodentia; family Muridae; genus Rhynchomys; species Rhynchomys soricoides. The sequence goes on along the minus strand of JADRCH010000097.1, from coordinate 882,099 downwards.
ATGCCAGCACGGTGGCCATGGTTGTGGCTCTTTCTCTTATAAGTGTGGGTACCCAGAGTTTCAAGAGGCCCCAGCCTGATTAGAAGGCTGCTCATCTGCCTGGTGATCACTCATCCTTGCCCAGAGAAGATTCTTGTGGGAAGGCCTATGAGTCAGAGCCCCTGGAGTCTTCTGATGAGTGACTTCAGATGAGTCACCATGGTTCTTGATGGCTGGTGAATAAATGGAAGGTAATGTAGTTTACTGTGAGCAGTCCCATAGCTTGTGACCCTTTGGGAAGAAGGCGAGCCTCAGACGAGTTGCCCATGCTCCCTGGCTGACAATAGGCTTCCCTATAGGCTCATGCCAGACATAGCAGCTCAGCAGCTTGGCAGCTCATTGTTGCTTCTTGTTTTTCTTTCTCCTCCTAGTGGAAACCCCATACCCGCCCCCACCCCACCTTGGTTAAATTGTTGATTATCTCATGAAAAGCATCAGATCCCTTGTGGTTCACCTTCTCCCTCCCATGTTGGCTCTGTCTTTCACATCACACTCCTCTGAGTTCATTTTCTCCTTTTGTGCAAGGTTAGTGAAACCCTAATCTTGTCCCAGCTCCTCTGGCATCTGCCCCAGCCACTCTAGCTCCTGGTCAAGTCTCCATCTCTCAGTCCCATGGCTTTGATGTGCTTACAACACCTCCTTGTTGGGCATGGGCTCTGGTTGATGCTGGTATGTGTCTCATCTGGTACCTAGCCCTATGCAGTTTGGGTCCTGGAACCTTCCCTAAAGACCTCGAGGGAATGGAAAAGAACAGATATACAGACACATGTGCAGTAAAGGTAGGATCAAGTGGTTCTCAACAGCACCCCAGAACCTCAGTGGAGAGGAGGAAGCTGCAGTTGCTAGTGTTAGTACTCATTGCTCTATTGTCTATAAACACACATACCTGAACTTCCAGAGGAGAGCTTCTCTGCCTCTCTTGAGCCTGGCTCATGTGAAGAACTGCATTCGCTGAATGCATGGGTCCAAGGCCTTGGAGTTCTAGACATGGCCTCACTCGTATCAAAATAGACATTAACTCAGGACTTCTCTCACTTAAGGTCTCCTCTGCTCCCCACAATCTGACACACCTATCCTTTACACTGGGCTCAGACTTGCCAGTTTGCTGCATTTGCATAGCTTGGGAAGGGCTATACTTTTTACAAGTGCTCTGTGATGTTTGCCTCAATAAGGATGAAGGATCCGCTGCCCTCAGCACTAGCCTGAATGCCCATTTCCAAGGCCCAGGCACCTGGAGGAGACCCAGGATGCCCAGTGTGGGCAAGAAAGTCAGAGAAGATGGCTTACTTATGTCTGTTCTATATTGAGGTTTCAAAAGCATTAATTAAATAATAATAATAATAATAATAATAATAATAATAATAATAGCAATAGATGCTTGCTGAAAATTTAGCGACCATTGCTATTATTTCCACAGCAACTGTGATGGACACTAGAGGAAATTCATAGTTCACATTGTCGATCACCTTTGTAGCACAGAGAAATCATCAGAATAGAAATGATTTGGACCACAGTGGACGTTCTACACAACACCAGCAGAAAACAGCCAGCCTATGATAGAAAAGTGCTAAAACACCATCTAAATTCAGGACAGTCTCTACAGGCCACACGTGACTGAAGGTCAGAGGGAGTTCTACACAGTAAGAGACTTGTCTCTACTTTCTATGCCTCCACTGAGCTCTGAGGACTCCAACAGACAAGGCAGAGACAGGTGTCCAGTAAAGTCTTATTTGGGCACAAAGACACAACTGCATGTTGTCTAGCTCCATACAAGGAGTTGGGGTTAGGGTTGGGGGTCAGGAAAATGAGGCTATGACATCGGGGCAGGTGTGGCCAGGCCCAGGAACGCTGAGTGGGACGTCACCCACAGGGATGCTTGTTCAGAACCACTTGTCCCATTTCTCTTTGCCCGTCTCTGCTTGGCATTTACCACTGTGAGGTTAAAGTCACACAGATGCGCACATCTCTCAGTAAGTCACAGTTGTGTCACAGTCGTTTTCCTCAGCTCCAGAATAAAACATCATTTTTTTTTCTTGAAAACCAAGCAACATTTTTGGTTTGCATTCCAAGGCGCAACTTCTAAAGATGTGTGGTACCATATAACTGAGTGTAGAAAAGGCTAGGACACACTGTCCCAGGCTAAGCTCCATGAGAAACCCTTAGTCAGAAAGTTCCTTGGGGACCACCGTGCTGAAGAGGCTCCCAAGAACCGTGGAAGTGCGGTTCCCCCAGTGAAATTATGGGGGTATGCCCCAACTTTAAGTCCCTTCCTCTCATCCCCCCCTCCCTTCTTCCTTCCTTCCTGCCGAGGTCTCATCTGTGTTAGAGTCCCAGGTGAGAACAGTCCCTCTGTCCCCACTTTCTAGGTACCTAAATACCTTTTCTTCACATGGCAATGAATCACCTTTCAGGCAGGGTCAATGTCCTGTGCTTTGCAGGACCCCAGTCATCTCGAGTGCCAGTTCTTTGCATGCACTTCATCCTTCTTGAATGATACTTAGTTTACGGAGTTGCTGGCCATTTAAGTAGTTGAAAGGAAAAAAATCCTTATACTTGATGGGTCAGAGACTAATCAGCAAGTATAACCTGTTTGGGCTTTGTGTAGTTTTACTCTAGTGGGGCACATTGTGTGCTTCGAGACTCCATAATAGGGTATTTAGTGTCTCCCATCTCTAGGGAATTAAATACCAGTTGCCTCTAACACCGAAGGAGTTTCTATAACAACTCAAACTGCTCTTGGCATTTCTAAATACCCTTCAAGGGTAGTGATATATCATTTGAGGACACTGACTTGTGGGAAGTAGATCATTTCATTTTATCTCAAATATCATATGTCTGAACATCATCTCATTCCAGTAATATTTAAAAATAATTTAGGAGCTAAGAAATGAGTTAAGAGCACTCACTCAGAGGATCCCCAACACACACAGCAGGAGCTTTACAACTGGAACCCCAATTCCAAAGATTCTGACACCCCTTCTGGACTTTGCAGGCACCAGGCACCCATATGTTGCCCATATATACTTGCAGGCATTCACACATATGCATAAAATAAAAATGAATACATTTTTAAATGAATAATTTTAATGAGTAAGCAATATAGTACCTTAGTAAAATATTTTTAAATTAGAAAATGCACGTGTGTGTGTGTGTGTGTATTTTGCCAATGTGTATGTATGTGCATGAATATGTGCCTGGTGCCAGGAAGGACAGAAGAAGGCCTGGAGCTAGAGCTACACATGGTTGTGAGCCACTTTGTGGGTCCTGGGAACTGAATCTGGGTCCTTTGCAAGAGCAGCACATGTTTATAACTGCTGAGCCACTTCTCCAGCCCCAGCTCATCTCCTTTGTAATCAAATACCACAGGTAAGGCTGAAAAGTGTCTGGCTGCACATCTTCAAGTGCAATCCTGTTTACACTTTAAACCACTATATATTCATATGGTGTGGTAAGGTGTTCTTACCGTGTACACAGCTCTGTGTTTATTTGCACATTGGATTTTTAACCCCAAAATGTGTCTTGTTTAGTTTTCATTGTCTAAACATAGAGAAATACCTTGCTCTTTGTAGCTGCTACATGGTACTTTATCAGTGCATCTCCTAGCAGAGAGCTGTAAGGGGCATTATTACCCCAAGTAAGGCGTTGCCTATGGCCTGGTTATAAGACCAGATTAGACAAAAGCTGAGGTAATCTTGAACCATCTCCTCTGTCATGTGACTGTTCCTGAGTGGATGTAACACCTGTTCACATCAGATAGGAGACTGACAACAGACAAGAGACACTCCACCCATGTGCAGCCTGACAAGCCAGTGGGCTCATTGGCATTACTTATAGCAGCATGGGGGACCATTGGGCATCCTCTTCTGTCCCCGTTTTTCCTGACAAATCAGAAGCTAATGTGGAGAGCCGCATCCGTAGCACGTGTTCCTCTTAGAACTCTTCCCTGGTGTGGGTAAGTTCTGTCTGGGAAGAGAGCTGAGCCTTAGTTACCCATCGTATCACCCACAGCACAGACTGAGCCACTGTCACCACAACCTGCTTCCAACTCCACTCTTCACATGCTACTTTTGAAGTCTGCAATGTATTTTCTAGTGCATCAGCCATTTGGGCGACATTCCTGTACTGGAGTGGCAGTTCTCGTTTATCAAGGATGCATGCTCCCCCATACCATGTAGAGGAATATGGCACCTAGGTTCCCCATGAAGTATGCATCATCCTCAGATGGCTCAGTCCTGGTTGTGTATCTTATCACACATATGTGGGGGCATTTTGCTGCCATTAAGCAAGGAGATGCATCATCCATACCACATGGGGAAAGGTAACCATATGGGGCTTGTCTCTAGAAACATTCCATATATAGATGGATCAGTTTCAGTTGTCCAACATCCCCTACAGCAGGGGCCAGACAACCATTTCTTGTAAACCCATCATTGACTCAGTTTCTCTGTTCAGATACCAATTATACTGTGTGACTTTTCCTGGCAAGCTATGAACAAGTGTTTGTTTAACCCATATAAGACATGGCTAACAAACAATTCTGCCTGAGTCTAGCTTGGCGAATCGGTAGGTTATTTGGTTATTTAAAGGAGTGTGGATGACTCTCAGGCTAATAGCTGCAGTCCATAAGTTCCTGGTCTTAAGAAAGCAGGACTGGTGACTGCCTTAGTCTACTTCCTGCTTCTGTAACAAAATAACTGAGACAGAGTAGCTCAGTCATCTTTCTGTTACTGTAATAAAATGCCTGAGGTAATTTATAAAGAGGAAAGGTTTGTTTTCACTCACAGTTTCGTAGGCCTTGTTTTAATGATTGGCCTTGTTGCTTTGGGGGTCTGTGTCAAGGTAGCCATTGTGACAAAGGATGCATAGGAGAGCAAAACTGCTCACCTCTGACATAATGCAAAAGAGACTAGAGTCTCACACCCTTCCGCGAAGACCCTCAAGGACCTAAAGACAACCCACCAAACCTCACCAAATTGCACAGAAACAGCATCCTACAAGCCTTCAATGCGGGGACCTTGGGTAGAAATGTAAGATCCAAACTTAATGCTAGATAACTTATTAGCAATATGTTTATTTTCACTCACAGCTAGAAGCTGCAAAATCTGAGGCCTGGTGCCAGCATTTATCAGGAGCCTTGACATTGCATCAAAGCATGGAAGGAGGAGACATATGTGGGCAGGGGACACAGAGCTCAGTGTACAATGAAGCCATCACTGTGTCCGCAACACTAATTCATCCTCCAGCTAATCATTTCCTAAAGGTCTCAGCTCCAGGCCCGTCCCAGTGGTGATTCATTTCAACATGGCTTCAAACATTCAAACCCTAGCAATGATTCTCCCCTTTTCCTTCAGTTGAGCACCTAATATCAAGCAGCTCCATCCCCTGTTTTCAGTTCATCCATAGTATTGTTAGGTTGCCTGATAGGTGAGACAACAGACCTGGAAGAATTATATGGTTTGCCTGGAGCAAATCAGTTAGTAAGTGGTACAAAGAAAGGACATGCTTTCTGATGATAATGATTATGCCCTCTGTAATTCAGTAGTATAAGGTGAATTTCCATAAAGTACTGGGAGTGCTGAGCATTAGGAATATAGAATTAATCAAAGGAGAGACTTCTTCCAACATAGCCTGGCATGTTAATAAGGGGTGGAAGCAGAGGTCGAAATAAACAAATACATCTTATTATTTTGGGAACATTAAGTTCTATAAATGAACACAAAAGCAAATTAAGAGTGAATGGGTGGTAGGAGGGACTTCGAATCTATCTTATATTATGACATTGAAGCAGAGACCTGAATGGAGAGAGAGAGAGAAAGAGAGAGAGAGAGAGAGAGATTTCATATGAGCTAGTGCTGCAAGCTGTATTAGTCAGGGTTCTTTAGAAGAACAGAACTAATGTAATGAACATATATTATGTATGAATAACTATGTATGGAAGTTATCAGAGTGGCTTATAGGTTGTCTGTAGTCCAGTGAGTCCAAAAATGGCTGTCTACCAATCAAAGTTCCAAGAATCTATTACTTGTTCAGTCCATGAGGCTGGATGTCTCCATTGGTCTTCAGTACAAGCTGGAATCCTAAAGAAGTAGACTCTAGTGCCAATGAAGAAATGGACTGTATGAACAAGAGCAGGCAGGCAGAGAGAGCATGCTGCCTTCCTCCATGTCCTCTATACAGGCTGCCACCAGAATTCCAGAATGGCCTAGATTAAAGGTGGATCTTCTCTAGCTGGGCAGTGGTGCTGCCCACCTTTAGCCACAATACTCAGGAGACAGGCAGGCAGATCTTTGTGAGTTCAAGGCAGTCTGGTCTGCATAGCTAGTTCTAGGACAGCCAAGGCTACACACCCTGGCTTGAAACAAAACAAAACAAAACAACAACAAAAGGTAGATCTTCCCACTTCAAAAGTTCTGGATTAAAGGTGGACCTTCCCACCTCAGAGGATCTGGATTAAAAGTGATTCTTCCCCCTTCAAATGATTTAAATAAGCAAAATCCCTCACAGGTATGCTCAGAAGCTTGGGTTTTAGTTAGCTCCAGAGGTAGTCAAGTTGACAATCAAGAATTGTCATCACACAGGCAAGGTAGGAGATGAACAGAGAGATACTGAAGAATCTGATGGAATTCGAAAGGATTCAGGAAGACCAGACTGGAGTCCTTGTGGGAGAGGAAACCAGGAGGGGGTCAGGCAGAGTCTCTTGAAGTCTCAAGGTTAGGGCTGAGACTGAGATTTGGGTTGGGTGTGATGAGGAGTCTTAGGAGAATTTGAACCAGAGTGGTATGATTTGCTTTGAGCTTTGATAGCATCATCCTGGATCTGTGTGGAGATAAGATTGTAGGCAGGTCTTTTAGTTTCTTTTTTGTCGCCATGGGGGGAAAATACCCTGATAAGAGCAACTTTAGAAAGGTTTATTTAGCTCTCATTTCTTGATCCTAGTCTCTCATGACTATGGAGTCATAGAGGCAGCAGACTCAGGGATCTGAACACATGGCATCTGTGATTGAGAAGCCGAGAACAGTTTCTACATTGCTCACCTCCTTCCTTTTCCATTCAATCGAAGACCCGCCCCATGTTGTCACCCACAGTTAAGATGGGTCTTCCCATGTCAACGGACATAATCAAGGTATGCCTTAACACAGGTGTGCTGGAGGCTTGCCTCCCAGGTGATTCTAGATGGTGTCAAATTGACATGATTGAGTAGAATCAAGTACATCAGAAAGATGCTTCCAGAGAAACTCAGGGAAGAGAACAGAATGTCCTCTTTTTCCACCATATTCATTTAAGACGGGATCATTCACTGAGACAGAAGGTCACCATTTCAGCTGGGGTGTCTGGACATTGAGCTGGGCTTTACGTGTCTCTGTCCCACAACACTGTGGTTCCAGGCATGTGCGGTCCATGATGACTTCTTTCATGGGTGCTGAGGACTTGAACTCAGGTCCTCTTGCTTACACAGGAAGTGCTCTTACCCACTAAGTCATCTCCCCAGTCCCAGAACAAGGCTTTTTGAGGAGCTGGAGTTGGATAACCTTCAACGAAGAAGAGCAGTTGTGATTGATTCCTAGGATTTTGCTTGAGCATCTTATTGGAAGTAGGGCCACCTATTAAAATTAGAAAGAGCCACCTATTAAAATTAGAAAGCCTCGTATGGTACAGAGGGAATGGAGGGATAAATTTAGGAACCAAGGGTTCTACTCTCGTCGTGATTCTTACAATTGTTAGATCTACAACTGGAAGTACTAAAATCAGCTACTGGGTCCATGAGGGAAAGAATCTAGGGCTATAGATTTGGATCATAACATCTCGATTGTGGTGGTTTGAATAGGAACTGCCCCCATAGGTTCATAGATTTGCAAGCTTGGTCACCAGGGAGTGGCACTATTAGGAGGTGCGGCCTTGTTGGAGGAAGTGTGTCACTGGCAAGAGGTGGGCTTTGAGGTTTCAAATGCTCAAGCCAAGCCCAGTGTCTTCCTGCTGTCTGTGGATCTGGATGTAGAACTGTCTGCTACTACTCCAGCACTGTGTCTGCTTGCAATTAGTCAGGTGGAGAGCAGTTGAGGAAGACTCTCTACCTTAGCTTCAGGCCTTCATGCACATGTATAACTATGTACACACACTCACATGTGACCATCTATACATGTGAATACACATATGTGCATACCACACACAGGGATCCATGAAAAATAAAGTCATTTGTAAGTTAAAGTCTTATGTTGCTGTAAACTGAATGTTAAGTGTCCCACAAAGGCCCATAAGTTGAGGGCTTAGTGGCTACCATAGCACTGTTGGGTGGACTCTAGGAGGCGTGGCCTTCTTGGGGAGGGGTGTCTTCCAGTCACTGTGGCTGTGCAGGTGAAGGGGATAGACAACCCTATTCCTGGCTCACTTGCCCACCATGAAGTGAGCAGCTTTGTTTTTTAACATACACTTCCCATCATAATGTCCAGCTTCACACACACACGAGGGGGGAGGGAGAGGGAGAGGGAGAGAGAGAGAGCAGTCCATGGAATAGAAAAATTATTTGCAAATTATTTCTAAACAGGGACTTGTATCTAGAAAATATGAAGACTCACTTTTACAGCTCAATAATGAAATGCTTGATAACCCAATAGACATTTCTTTAAAGAAAATATACAAGTGGTTTGAGTCGATGAGATGGCTAAGAGAGTAAAGGCACCCGATGACTGGGTTCTAGTCTCAGGACCTAGTCCACATGGCAGAAGGAGAGAACTGGAACCTATGAGTCGTCCTCTGATTCACACACACACACACACACACCACCACCACCACCATCGCGACACACACACACACACACACATACCACCACACACACACACAAACACACACCAGCACTACCATCGTGACACACACACACACAACCACCACCACTACCACCATCATGACACACACACACACACATACCACCACCACCACACACACACACCACCACCACCATCACGACACACATACACACATACCACCACCACCACCACACATACACACACGCACACACACACACCACCACCATCGCGACATGTGTCACCACTGCCCTTCTCCCAACCCATCCGTACACAAGCCTATGAATACACACAAACACGTAAAATAAGTACGATTTTAATGTAGTTAACAAACATGAGAAAAGATGCTCAAGTTATTATTAATCTCCAGGGAAATACCATGAGAAAAGATGCTCAAGTTATTATTAATCTCCAGGGAAATACCAATCAAAACACAATGACATATCACATCCTTCTAGGGTGGCGGCAATGAAAAGGACAGACAGTAACAAACATTGGAGAGGATGCAGAAATAGGAAGGTTTATACACTGCTGGAGGGATTTTCAAACAGTACAGTCAGTTGGGGAAAGAGAGTGGCAGTTCTTGAGAATGGTAAACTTCCATATGACCCAGCAATTCCTCTCCTAGTTATACACATAAGAGAAATACTTTAAAAATATGCCCACCTTAAAGCTTATGTGTAAGTACTATTTAGAGTCCTCCCACCCCACTCCCCAAGTATAGTCACCCCTTTGCTGGGTTCCACTGTTCTGAGCAGTGCTGAGATTTCTATCTGGGAAAGCCATCCCTCTCCAGGAACTCCTGTTGTCTTCCTTGCTGCACTGTGCTCAGGGCTCACTGGGGCTTCACTGCACTGCAGAGTGCTGAAATCAAATACTTGACTGTCCAGGCCGTCCTAGAGACTGCTTTAACTGTTCTGGCAATGGCAGTTTGTACAGTCCTGGGTATTAGCACCACAGTCTGCTACCGGGAGATTTTTTCTCTATGCCTATCCTTGAAACAAAGAGGAGCCTAACAACGCTGGAATAAGGGCAGGAGCATCCTTGTTACTCCCTCTCCCTTTACTTTATTACATAGTTTCCTTTTCAACCTCCTATTCAATTTTGTTGTCATTATTTAGGATGAGCATGTGGTTTCTTATTGTTTCAAGTTGTATTCTTGCAGCAAAAGGCTGGACTCAGTAACGAGCACAACCTAATAGCATCAGGGTTCCATTTTCTTATTATTTAAAGTCTTCTTGATCAACAGGAGAGAGACCCTTGACTCAGAAAAATCAGAAGTGAGTCGGCACCCACAGGAGTCTGGGGCGCAGCCTGGCTCTCTGCCTACAGGGCCATCAGACTTTGAAGATGGCACAGGCTGATTGAGGATGGGCTACCTCTTAGCCTTTTTTGTTCCCATTGTCGCTTAATGCTCTCAGCTAAAGAAAACCAGACTCCAGCATTTTCCACATGCCTTACAGGTCTCAGAGCCTAAGCAGGTGCTGTCTGTGACTAATGCTTTATTCTACCACCTGCCGGGTGGAAAGGATGAGAGAAAATAGCCACACAGCACAGCACTTCTCTTTTAGCTGAGAAAGAGAGAGAGAGAGAGAGAGAGAGAGAGAGAGAACACCAAAGAATAGTCCTTTGTCACTTGTAGAGCCCAGGTTTCAAAGTGTTATTCCATTGTCTTCTTGTGAAAATTACCTCCAAATGCCTTGGATAAAGGCTACACAGATGAAGCTGTATGCTCGTGGGTTGTGTGGTATCTATACATTTATGGGATTGGTAGCTGTGCATTTGGAAGCAGATACTTCTAGTGTTATGACTGGAAATAAAACCAAACGATGGAAATAATTTTCTTCAAAGATGGATGGTCAATAAACTTCCTGGCTGGTAAATTTTTAAATATCATGAAATTGACAGCCATACTAGCAATGGGTTATGGCTCATTTGATTGAATGCGGAGAGCTGCAGAAGCATACATGTATTTATAAGATGCATAGTGTCTTACCATATATTTATCTATGGAGTGCCCATAATGTGCGCAACCCAATGCACAGGTCAGAGCCTATTTGCTTTCAGATCCGCTCTTCATGCTTCTCCTCCTGGCTCTGGATTGCAGGTACTAACCTCTGCAGACAGGTTTCCCAGCTTAATGCAGGTCAGGGAGGCTCTAGCTTGGACTCAGCCCAAGAGAAAACCACTGGAGGACAGGAGGGAGGGAAAGGCCAGGTGTCTTGCTAAGCCTGTGGGCCTTAAATGATGTTATGGCTCCAGCCAGAAAAATCTGCCCAGTCTGACTGCTGTCAGTGACTCCTGTAGTCCCCTCTGATTATTCCTGTCACACAGACTGGGTGTGACTCCTTGCTGCCACTAGTCTGAGATTCTCTGGTTCTCTGTCATCTGTATAACCGATTTCTCACTTTAAATCCCATCTTGACTACATGCATGCTGATCTTGGCTGCCTCTCCGCCTTTCTTGTTTCCTTTGTGGTGATGAATGCACATGTGACTGAGAAGACTCTGTGAAAGTGCAGCAGTTTTTAATATAGCATGATGTAGAAAGAGACAAAATAGAGAAAGGGTGACGCTGGCTGGTGCGTTGATTTGGTGAGAGAAGAGAGCACAGGAGATCCCTGCCCTATTCTCCAGGGACTTACATTCTTCTAGCCCTGCCCCCTCCTTCCAAACCCCCAACCTATCCTTCAGGATGCAGTTTTATCTGACCGACATCCTGGGGCTGGATACTGCTCCATTTTCTGATCACGGGTTCTATCATGTAGCAGACTGCAGGCAACTTTCTAGCTCTTTAAAAATTCCAAGAAAGTCAGGTGCCAGCTGCCAGCTTTGAGGAGGGGTCTAGTGCCTTTGCTTTACTTGTGACTCAATTTTCAATACTGAAAATTGTCCACAATGTTTTAATTTTTATAATATGGCTTTTTTAAAAAAGCATGGACGGCTATTATCAGACAAGATCCAGCACATTCAGGGCAGTATGGCCATAGGCCTGGACAACTACAATCATATCCCTTAATTAAGGATATGGTTACCAATTACTCTTATTTCTGGATAGCTGGATGAAGGGTAGATCTTCGTCTGTTGAAATTAGAGTCAATTGCCTGTAAAAATGTTAGATGCCTAGATGCTCATTAATTCCACGATTTCTTATGCAGCATGTTCCTACTGTAAATGTGATGATGATAGTGTATTAGAAGCCAGTGAGTGAATCATAGTCAGATTGGAATTAGTTCTACATTTTAAAGGAAGAACCCACCCTCATTCTGGAGCTTATATGTGTGTGTACTGATCTCCTGTAATGGCACAGAGGAACGATCCGATAACAGTTACAGTAAAAGGATGCTCACAAGGACATCAGGGTTTGGCAGCAATGCTATCTTACTCACAAATGGTTCCTTTCCATCATTCTTTGTAACATCTTTCTTGAACCTTTGCCTAAAATCTTTCCTGCTGCTAATTGCTAGCTCAGAAAGGCTGTATCTAGTGGGGGTTGCATTTGTAGACAATCTCTGAAGGGCTCTCAACTAAGGCAAGTCACCTGAGCTAGGACCACCTTACCTCATCTTTTGAAAACATAAGGGATCTACAACTTCAGGAAAAATGTGTAAAAGAGCTAGGACTTCAAACATGAACACTAGAACAGAACCTAATGAGGGAGTAAATAATTATTCAGGGAAAGATGGCAGATTAAGCATGCTTGCTTTCTCCTAGCAAGGTGATACTAAAATAACAGTAAAGGCACTTGAGAAACAATACACATTCAGCAATAAGGGCGTTTACAGCAGAGATGTGAGTTCAAAGAATTTCTGTCGATGGATAGTGAACAGAGGAGTAGAAAGAGGCAAGGGATGGCAAACCTGCACTGTATGAGTGAAGGTCAGAGGCTAAAACCCAGAGGGAGACCCTCCACCACAAAAACAACCTGTAAACATCAGCTGAGTGAACAGGCAGCTGGATCTATAATGATAAATAACATGCCATAGATAAGCGGATGACCTCTTGACAGCCACTTGGCAGCCAGGCAGGACTCATTCTATGTCTGTGTACCAAGCCAGATGGTGAGAGGAACCTCAGACACCTTGCTTTCCTCTCAGAGATAAGACTCCATATGCTGGTATTGCAAGTTCCCCATTAAATATCGGATCTTTAGTTATCAAAGTAAAAGTCAAAGCAACGGTTGCATCACATTGTAAAAAGTACCTTACACATTGGTTCACTTACTAAAGTCTAGAGTGGCCAGTGGCTGGACTCTAGGAGTCCTAACAAATCAGGCCCATCCATGACTCCTGGAAATCAGTGGGAAGGGACTGGCGGGAAAGGAGGGAGCATTCTGAGCAGGTGAGGCAGTGCTGGGAAGATTGGATGAAGCACACTGGGCTTTGGGACCTGATGGGAGCTGTAGGCTTATGTAGAGAAGAAAGCATGGGACACACGCATCATTCAGCAGTCTCCATCCATCTGTGGTCTACCTAGGTCTTCATCCTGCAAGGTGACTCTGGAGAAGTCCTTATCACTTGAGAGGGTGAACCAGTTCCACGAGATGAGATGGTCCTTTCTCGGTTCCCAGCATAGGGAAATGGCTCCCACTTAAGGGCAATCTCATTGTATTATGGCCTGTGAGACTTCACATTCCTGGACTCCAAGGTGACTCAGGTTTGGAACAGAGACTGGAGATTCTCAGGCACCTTTCTGACCTGGAATGATGCTGTACAGACTGATAGTAAAATACCTTAGTCTTATCTTCGAGTCTTCATCCTGAAGAGGGTTAGATAAATTAAGGCTGAACTTCCTTCTGTCACTTGTTCTGAGACACTCCTTGAATGACTGACATGCTTACGTGTTAAGTGGAATAGGAGTCTGACATCTGACCCAAAGTTAAGGAGATACAGAGCGGACTCTTTTGGCCTTTTCAGTCACCTTGTAGGCTCAAGCAAGGAGGCAGTGCATTTTTAGCAAAAGCAGAACCTGTTATCGTTAGTCTGATTCACACAGCAAGGAAGAGGTGACGATAAGTTGACATAGGAAAGCTGCAAAACAACAAACCCCACCCAAGTACAAAAGAAAATTTAGCTGAAGTGGAGCCATATTACCTCATTCAATGCCTGCAATAAAGACAGCTGAAGGGGCAGTGGTTCTCAACCTGTGGACCGTGACCCCTTTGGGATGGTCAAACAGTCCTTTTACAGGGGTCGCCTCAGATCACTGGAAGACACAGATATTTACAGTACAACTCATAACAGTAGCAAAATTATAATTATGAAGTAGCAATGAAACAGTGTTATGGCTGGGGTCCCCACACCATGAGGAATGGGATTAAAGGGTCTCAGCATTAGGAAGGTTGAGAGGTCCTGGGCTGGAGTGACAGTTCAGTGGTTAAGAACATTGGGTACTCTTTTAAGGAACCCAAGTTCAATTCTCAGCATCCACCTGGTGGCTCAAAGCCATCTGTAACTCCAGGTCTAGGGGATCTGAGGAGCTCTTCTGGCCTCTGTAGGCACTGTGTATACTTACAAATACAGGCAAAACATTCAAACACATAAAATAAGAACAAATCTTTTTTTAAAAGATTATATTTTTATTGATTTTTATGTATATGAGTACACTGTCATGGTCTTCAGACACACCAGAAGAGGGCATCAGATCCCATAACAGATGGTTGTGAGCCATCATGTGGTTGCTGGGAATTGAACTCAGAACCTCTGGAAGAGCAGTTAGTGCTCTTAACCACTGAGCCATCTCTCCAGCCCTGAACAAATATATATATATATATTTTTTTTTTTTTTTAAAAAGTAACAGAAATGACCAGGCATTTGAAGAAGGGTTACAACATAAAATGGGCAAAAATAAATATATAACCACAAACACAAAGGAAAAGTACAAACAGGAAACAGAAGAAAAGACATTTCCAATAACATCCTCAGAGAAACTTAAGAAGACCTTTGTATCATGAAAGAATAGGATGGGATCGAAAAAAAAAAAAAGAATAATTAGAAAACTGAGGCTTCCTTAGGGATGAATAGCACATTTGTGGAGCTTAGGAGATGTGCCAGTGGGTAAAAGAGCTTGCTGAACGAGCCTGAGGGCCTGAGTTTGGATCTCCAGCAGCCCTGTACAGCAGAGCATACCTGTATGTCTCCCATACCTGTAACCCCAGCGCTGGTCCAGGGTTGGGAAGAGGGATGTAGATGGGAGAGTTGCAGGGGTTTGCTGGCACCAGCATGGACAAAAGCAGGCTCCAAGTTTCATGAAGGATACTGGGGGTGATGTGGAAAGTGATAGAGCACAGCCTCTGTGGTCCTCCCTGAATCTCCATGGTCCTTCCCGAGTCTCCACATGTGAACACAGGCCCCCACCCACATACACGGACAAAGAGGCTATTGTGACTATGAAAAACTGCTGTTGGTGTGGTCTTAGTAATCATTCTGACTTATCTTCCTTTGCATAGGTTCTTTAGACTTTTTCTTCCCTGAGGTCTGCATTTGCCATTCTGAGAACTTTTACCATGACTTAGGTTTATGTATGAGGCATTGTACCAAGTCCTCTGTGTGTCTGAGACTTCCCCTGCTCAATTTGGACAAACTGCTCTTGAGGCCCAGAGTCTTCCCCAGATCTGGCTGCATCCATGAGCCTACATTTTATTCTTTCTGGTTTTATTTCTGTTATTTGCTGATGTAGGTCCTCAGAAAACTTCTTCAGGGAAGAAAAAAAGAAAAAGAAAGAAAGAAAGAAAAGAGGAAGGAAGTATAGATAAATTATCTGTGCCCTCAGAGTCAATTATTATATTTAATTGATATCTTGGCTAAGGTTGTTGTGGTAGTTTGAATAATGACCACCCAAAGGCTCCTATATTTGAATTCTAGGTCCCCAATTGGTGAAACTGTTTGGGAAGGATTAAGAGGTGTGGCTTTGTGGGAGAGGTGTGTCATCACAGGTAGGCTTTGAGGTTTTAAAATCTCACACCATTAGCAGCTGACTCATTCTCTCTCTGCCACACCATTCCCAGTTAGCTTGCTCTCTTTCTGCCTCATGCTGGTGGAGCTGTGGGCTCTCAGCCATTGCACCAGCCTCAAGGCTGTCTGCCTGCCCGCGCTCCCCATCATGATGGTCATGGACTCATCTTCAGAACTGTGCTTTCTTTTATACATTTCCTTGGTCATAGTACTTTGTCACAGCAAGCATGAGTACCTGATTTTGGACTCCAGTGTCCATGTAAAAGTTATGTGAGTGGTGCAGGTCTGTATCCCAGTGGTGGGAGTTGGGGGAGAGAGATATGGATCCTGGGGGG